>CM035232.1:81668543-81990953 GCA_020226215.1 Sindora glabra | reverse complement strand
TGGATCAATGACACCCCCTTGTAGTGTTACAACATTGAGTTCCCACTATCATGCCACACAACTGCCAATATATAATGCAATATATGACTATCATTTATATTAAAAGTATTTAACTAAGTAAATAATTAAAATTAAAAAAAGGCACCTTGATTAGAATTCATATTGGATTGTCTAAGTTAAAGATAAAAATGGCACCTTGATTTATTATATGCTTTACACCTCGACAAGCATAGTAACACTAGAGGCAGTAACGGTAGGGGTAACACTACTAGTTACTGGCCTAATTGAGAACAAGAATTTTAGTAGCAACTCAATGAAGAGCACCATAAACTAACTTTGTTATAAGTAACCCACAGAGACTCTAAATGCATCATATATTCCACATTGAATGCTTGTGAGGGTTCCAATCATTATAACACAGAGAGGGAGACTATAGGTGAAAAGATCCCATAAACTAAGCTTTATCACTATCTTTGCAAGATAATAGATCACATGCCATAAAATTTAATAAAAAAATAAACATAAAAACACCGAGAAAAAAATAATGAGGTCTAGCACTCACATATCTAATTGTAGCTAGCCTTAATTGCATTGTTTGAGAAAAAGACAAGGTTGTCAATAAGAAGAGACATAATTGAACATAAAATACTAGCTATATAATCACCAGTAAAACTAACACTAAGTGCTAGTCTTTGCTACACTCATTCTTTAGAGTAAGGATTTAGATCATCTTAAAAGTCTCAAAAGAAGTAAATTTCATTCTTTTTTGCATAAAAATATTGTTTTATTAACATTTTACTCAAAATTTTCAAGTAGCGTTGATATTTTTTAACCTCTACTAATAGTTATCTTTTTAAGTTCTAACTAATAACTAGAATTTAAAGTAGAAACAATATTCAATGTTTAACAATAATGATTTAGAAATCTCATGAAGGATCTACAAACTTGCTTGTTAGTTTTTAAGCCTTAGATTGTGACAATGTAGATCTTTCTTTGTGATCAAATAACATACTCCTCCTTGTTGCAATTAAGCTTGACATTAATGATAAGTTACCTTATTTGAGATCTTTGGAGAATCATATGTAGATGAATAGCCTTTTATATTCGTAGAAAGGTGGGGTCTTAAGTTTTTTTTTTTTGTTCAAAGTCATAGCCTTAATTTCACTTTCCATCTCAACACACTATTGCATGGATTTCTGTTGGTGTGTGTCCTAGGAGCCAATCATAAAAATAATTGTAATATTACACAATGTATTACGTTTCGTTTTGGTAATATAAGTATTATATTTTGTTTTGTTTTATTTTGCACAAATTATACTTAAATATAATAATTATCCTTAGAATAACTTTACTATTCCTAAAATGCCCCTAGTTAAGTATTATTGCGAAAATGATAGTAATAATACATCGAGACTAGCATATATAGTGACTGATGATTACCAATCATAGATATCTGATATCAAGTTAATACATGAGTACATTGTTTACTAACAATGTACAACAATGTATTGGACTAACTCATTATAAGAATACTGCATAGATAGATGTGTCATTAGTTATTCTCATATGACTACTAATAGAGAATTCAATAGGAGTGTTCCGATCTTCACAACATAGGCAGATAAAGTAAATCAAAATAATGTAAAAGAATGATATGAGCACCATACTCCAGAATTGAGGAAGGAAATTAGAAGTGATAAGCTCTGATTTGAATGGTTCAATGACCTGATGAATGCAAGTAGCCAACCAACGCTATCAAGAACGTGACCGGCTACTTAGATCATTTGTCCAACCACAAACATGAATTAACCATTCCACACAACAATGCACCTGGGTTGAAGCATAAATTGGGGCTTTTATGAATTTGAATCACCAATCTTATAAGGAAAGATTGATAAAGCAAGGTTTCATAAAAGCAAAAGAAGATATAATTCTCACACTTTGAAGAAGAAACACTTAATTTTGTATATTATTCATGAACTGCTCAATTCTGAGTTACATTACCTTCTATTTATACTACTCTTAGGAAAATATAAATATTAAATGCCATAATTGGAAAAATACAAAGCTTTCACTAACATTAAATTAAAAATGAAAATTATTCTCATATTTTCCTTATTTGTTACACTTCCGATTAGAAAAATGTTTTCAGATTTGCTGCACTCCATATTAGAAATATGTCTAAATTCATTTGACTCTATATTTGGAGAATATTTTCAAACTTGTTGCACTCCATATTAGGAAAATATGTCCACATTCATTGCATTTCATAATAGGAAATTATCTCCTAATTTATAATGCTCCATATTGGGAAAATGTGTCCAGATTCGTTGCACCTCAATTATCTTTAGATTTCTTAGGCTTGGATGAGCAGCATTTCAATTCTATTTGTTTCTTCTACTTGGGCTCCTTAGGCTAGAATCGCATTTACATGAGCTCCAATTGCTTCTTGTATTCTTTTAAGCCATCCTCTTATCATTGGGCTCTCTACTTAGGCTTGATCATGTAAAGTGTTGGATTGGTTCATATCATCATTAGATATAGCCATATGAATTTGGATCCTAATTGTTTATTAGCATATAAATTAAAAATTTCTTCCCAAGTCACTACTTTCACCATTGTTGTGAATTTTCTTAAAACATAAATAATGCCTCATTATTCATCACCCTCAACTTTCTATAGGCTACTAATGCTCATCCTCACCAGAAAAGAACTATTATTACCATTTTTACCTACTAAATAAGGTAAATATTACTTTGATTAATGGTTTTTGATGTATCTAATAATATTTTTGTTAGTTTGTATGATGGTTCCAGACCTATCAAGGTTATCTTCTAGATAATAGTTACTTTTGCAAATAACATTTTCAAATCTATATTCTACATATGATTTTCTATTCTGATAAGTTAATCACTTTTAAATTTATTCACTTAGTATTTTTGAATTTGAGTTGCCTATTGATTGTCTTTATTCCCTTATAGGTATGTCTTTTTCTTATACTATTGCATTTCCTTCCATAGATTTTTAAATTTTATTATGAATTTCAATATGATTAGGGAATATTCAATTGAATCCATAGACTCAAGCAGCCTTTGATTTTAAAGTAATGTAGATATTTTGAGACATCTAAAAACATAACTAAGGAGTATCCTATCAATTTTAAAGAAAGATTAATTAGTTAAATTTCCATTGAGCCTATTTTCATAGATGTTAACATAAATAAAGGCATTACTAGTCAAACAATAATTTTGGACTCCAAGATTGACCAAATGGTTGCCTTTGTTGATTAAAAAATATGATAATCAAGCCTACAATAAATAACAGATATTATATTTTTTGAAAGAGACCTATTAACAAAAATGAAATGGTCAATCCATTTGTATTAACCAATTATGCCTCTTTCCCTACATCAACCAATTGAACTAACTAGGTAGGCTCTTCTTCCATTGAACCAAATACGCATTTGGTGAACTTTATTGAGGGAAATTATAGGGTGTTGTATCTTGCTCCTACCTTTTTTTGTTGATACAAAAATCACCGATCAATTGAGAAAGCATATTGTACTCGAGGGCTAAAAAGATAGAATTTTATTAGCCCAAATGTTAAAGGATGGAACTCTTCAAATGAACTTTTCAAAAACATATCTAAAACCAAGGAAACTAACCAAACTTTTTGAATATGGTCCCTCTACCTACATAGGACTAAAACCTTCATTATGAGCCAATTAAAGAAAAAAAAAGGCTTATAGTTTTAACACTAACTTCCACTTTATGTTTTATAGATATATCATTGAAAAGATCAATGTAAAACCTCCATTTACACTATTCTTAGCAAGCCTTAATAAGAAGAACGAACATGGTTCCCATCTAGATTGCCTTTAATAGATGGATATTTATTCTATGTTTTGAACTATTAGTGGTCAATTTAATGTTAAAACCAATAATAAATGGTTTTTTAATATTCTTTTGTAATGCTTGTAAGGTTATAGGATCATGGATGTATATAAATACCAGAGAAGTAAAGCAATTTTTGAAAGTTTAAATTCTAGTGTTCAAGATGGAAAGAATCCTTTTTTAAAGTTTGCACCTTATTGAACAAGTGTTGACGTTGGATTCACGTAAAGAATGATTAATTTTTGTTTACAATCATATGGCTGAGATAAATCATTGTTTACAAGCAATTGGAACCCAATTAATTATTTACCTTTTATCTAGATAAAGTTAGTAGAAATTGTTAGGATTTGAATCAACATATACAGCGGAATTTTAAAATTTTGATCCAAAACCTTCCTAGGATCCATGCAAAAGTCATAAACCAGTATTAGGGTTTTATCTTATTTGTACTTGTGCTCGTGTTCTTTCTGAACAAATCTTTGAGAGATCGAGATGAATCAAATGCTAGCCAGAAGGTACAGTGTCTCTACAGTATTCACACGGAGTGAACAACAACTTCTCCCCTCGCGAAGCTGCTAGGATTCGTTTCTCTCACTAAGATTGGGTTTGGACATTTTCTAGAGTGATTTAAAGTTTGATTGAAGCTAATGTGTGTTGTGTAATGTGCTGCCTTCAAGCCCTTTTATAAAACTAAGGCATATCACAATCCTAGTCCCACTAGGATAATGTTTCAAAAATTCTAATCACATAAAATAATTATCACTTTATCCTTTTCCTAGAGAAAGTGAGAAAAGATAGGATTTATCTATTAATTATCTAATATGAGATAATAATAATAATAATAATAATAATATTATTATTATCTCATAATATAATTATCTAATATTAAATTGACATATAATTATCTTATATTAGATAATAATAATATTATCTCATAATATAATTATCTAATATCTAATAACGTAATTATCTGATATTACTTTAATATCAAATAATATCACATAATATAATATATATATATTATGTAAATAAATGTATATTATCTTAATAATATATATATGAATGAAAATAAATCGAATTAATTGAATTTTAGTCCAACTAAAACCTAACTAATTATTGTCTCATTCTTACTCCTTTTATGTAATCCTATAGGTTCTTACTATGTTGGTAATGACTCATTTTGGGTCATAGACAGTGAGCGGTATTTAGAAAAACATCACTGCCATTCAAGTAGTAAGAATGTCTATGATTCGACATCTACCTAATATATGATCAACATTTTGCATCATAATCCCTTTTGCAACAATATCTAAATCGAACTGGAGGCATGGAGTGTGTCATCCTCATCAATGTTCAATTTATATTTTTTGATAAGTAGACTTAAAATAAATGATTAATATCACATATTGATCCAATTGAGTATGGCCATACATTTCTAAGTCTCACTCAATCAAGGGCCCAAGGATATTTCTTTTTTATACAAGAGTAACAAAATCTCATCTACATCACTTACTTCCTTTTGTATGATTTGTGACATACCTAATCAACATTCTACTCGTCATCCCGATTAAAGGTGACATAGGATGACATCAAAGTGAGTAACTCCTGATGTAAGGAACCGTAGTGATTTCAAGTCAAAAGACTATGCGCATTTTGTGATCATATGAGAATAACTAATAACACGTTTATCTATGTAGTATTCTCACAGTGGGTAAGTCTAATACATTATTAACTAACAATGTACTCATGTGTTAACTTGATATCACATATCCATGATTCATAATTATCAGTCATTATACATGCTAGTCTCAATGTATTTATTACTATCCTTTTCATAATAATACTTGATTAGGAGCATTTTAGGAATAGCAAAGCTATTCCAAGGATAATTATTATATTTAAGTTATAATTTATGAAAAATAAAATAAAATAAAATATAATAATTATATTGTTAAAACGAAACGTAATACATTGTGTAATATTGTAATCATCTCTATGATTCACTCCTAGGACACACATCAACACAGTTTGATTTGGATATTGTTACAAAAGGGATTATGATGCAAAATATTGATCATATATTAGGTAGATGTTGAATCATAGATATTCTTACTACTTGAGTGATAGTAATGTATTGCTAGATACCGCTTACTGTCTATGGCCCAAAATGAGTCATTATCAATGTAGTAAGAACCTACAGAGTCATACAAAAGGAGTAGAAATGAGACAATAATTAATTGAGTTTTAATTAGACTAAAATTTAATTAATTGGACTTATTTTTCATGCATATATATATATATATATATATATATATATATATATATATACATTATTAAGATAATATATATTTATTCACGTAATATATATTATATATTATGTGATATTAAAGTAATATCAAATAATTACATTATTAGATATTAGATAATTTTATTATGAGATAATATTATTATTATCTAATATTAGATAATTAATAGATATGTCCTATCTCTCCTCACTTTCTCTAGGATAAGAATAAGGTGATAGTTATTTAGTGTGATTAGGATTTTTGAAGCATTATCCTAACAGGATTAGGATTGTGATATGCCTTAGTCCTATAAAAGGACTTAAAGGCAGCACATTACACAACACACATTAGCTTCAATCAAACCTAAATCACTCTAGAAAACGTCCAAACCCAATCCTAATGAGAGAAACGAATCCTAACAGCTTCGTGGAAGGGAGAAGTCATTGTTCACTCCGTGTGGATACTATAGAGACACTATACCTTCCGGCCGGCATTTGATTCATCTCAGTCTCTCAAGGATTTGTTCAGAAAGAACACGAGCACAAATAAGGTAAAACCCTAATACTAGTTTATGACTTTTGCATGGATCCTAGGAAGGCTTTGGGTCAAAATTTTAAAATTTCGCTGTATATGTTGATCCGAATCCTAACAATTTCTATTAACTTTATCTAGATAAAAGATTGAAGTTAAGGAATTTTTTGAAACTAAATTATAATCGGATTTATCTAATAACAGATTGTTGGTCATCCTTTCAGAATTTAAGCTACATGATCTTAACTATACATTTTTATAGATAATCAATGGATATTTCAAAAAAGAATTGTTAATTTCTATCAAGTTGCTAATCACAAATAGGAAACAAATAAGGTCATGTTTGCATGAATGGAAAATTAATGGTGTTTTTACAATCACCATAAATAATGCTAGCTCTAATGATGTGACTATTTCATACTTAAAAAAGGGATTTAAAAGTACTAGTGGGATGGTCTTAGATGGGCAACATATGCATGTTAGGTGATATGCACATATAATGAATCTCATTACTAATAAAGGATTAAAAAAGATGCATAAATCTATTTCTACTATTTGTAATGCTATAAGATAGGTTAGGTCTTCTCCATCAAGGCTTGCTAAATTCAAACATTATATAGAACAATGTAGAATTCCATCCTCTAATCTTGTATGTCTTGATGTTCCAACTAGAAGGAACTCAACATACTTAATGCTAGAAGCTACCTAAAATTTTCAAATGGCATTTAAAAGGCTTCACGATGATGAACCAAGTTATATTTATTACTTTGATAAGAAAACTATTTGTTTTCCTTCTTGTGTTGATTGGACCAATTCTAGAATTTTTATTAAATTCTTGAAATTTTTTTAGTGCACTGTCAAATTATCTAATAGTTTGTATGTGACATCAAATGAAGCTTTTCCTTAACTTGCTTTGATCTAAAGTGAGCTCCTAAAATAGTCTACCAATTTTTATTTCTTATTAAGTGGTATAGCTATGTAAATGAAAAATGAGTTGAACAAATATTTAAGGAATATGTAGAAATTTAATCCATTGTTATATATTGTTGACATCTTTAACCTAGGCATAAAATAGTATACTTGAAATGGTCATTTGATGATATTTATAATCCTTTTAACTATTGTTAAGTTGCTATTGAAGGTGAAAATAAATTTGTATAGGTTGTATGGCTAGTACTTTCAATTGTATTGGCTAAAAGAAGTAAGTTGTGAAGCTAATCAATCATTAAATATAGAAGAAAATGGACTCTAAGAAGAGAAGCTAGCTCACAAAGCAAGAAATACTACATTTAAGTCACACTTGAAGGAAAAATACTTAATTAAAGCAAAAAGTAGATGGTGCAACCTTAATTATTTTTTATTATTTTTTATGTGGAAAAGAAATTGAAAATGTACAACCTTAATCCATAATGTGCAAAAGTAGATGGTGTTGTTGTCCTTGTTTTAGCCCTTTTAATTTCATTTCTTATGAACTGCATTAGTATAGTGGTTCAGTAAATGTACAAGTTGTTTGAATGTAATGGATGGTTATGTTGCATGATGCAAAAATAGATGCAACATGAACACATTGCATACAATATAAGAAGTTAAAAACTATGTCGATGCTATTTTAGATTTGTGACAATCCAGTTCTAATTAATTTGTTTTATATGTCAATTCAATAGTCCATTAGGTTAATCTATATTGGATAAAAAAAATTACGTTGACATGTTAGTCAATTAGTCTAATGAATTGATTTTCATTGTCTAATGTAAATATTTAAATTATTGCTCTTCTTATGAAAGACATTTAATGCTAGGGTTATTAATTTTCTCCTTACCATAGTTCACAACACTCCACACATGAAGTGGACTTTTGATTTGTATTTTTTATCTGCAAAGGTTTATAAAATGCTTGGCCTTCCAAGAGGCATAATTAGTATTTTTTTTTTTTTTGCTTTAAATTGAATCAAATTCCAAAAATAAGTCTTTTTTCCTTTCTTTTTCCAAAAATTTAACTAGGCTTCCAAAAGGTCTAGTATCCAAATTAACTATTTGGTCCATGATTACTCATATATGCCTAACCTACTTAGATGTTAGGCTTCCTTGGTCAGTCGCAGATAGGCTTAAACTAGCTTAATCTAATAACAATTGATTCTAGGTTAGGTTTAAATTTGCTTGAATTCACCCACTAATTACCCCTATTTAGAATAAGAAATAAAAAAAATAAGAAATAAAGAGGAAAATAAAAATTAGACATGACAAATGAATTTTGAAACATATTTTGATCTAATTCTTGTTTCATACTATAAAAATCAATCCACTTATTTTAGTAGAAACCATTTCTTTTTTTTATGCTACGACATAAAATATAGCATTTTATTAACTGTCTAATCTATTAGTAGTTCTCTATGAAGTCATGGTGTTTTCTAGAGGGAGTTTGATCCATTTGCATAAATATGTGCTTTGGAATCAGAATTTCCACCACAATGACATATAAATTAATGCAAGGACAGTTAGGGCATTCAAAAGAATTAAGGCAATGAATTTCAATTTCCATGCATTTATTTTCCCAAGCACCAGAAGGGCCATAAAGATTATGAATATGAGCAATAACTTCCCCATGATCTTTATACTTGTAAATTAGAAATCATTTCTTAATATTAAAATTAGTGTGCTTATTATTTAATTCTCTAAAAGTGGGCTTCCTACAATAAACCTACTCTAGTATTACACTAGTATTCATTCATGGATGAGGTATTAAAGTTGCCTAATCCATAATAATCATAAATAAAAAGTATTTTCTACACAAACAAGTTCCTGCACTTGCTACTCATTAAGAAAGAAAGAGAAAGACAGACTAACCAACTAGAGGATGAGAAATAGAAAAATAATCACCTTTTTATATAAAGGCATAAGGTTTCTCTCTTAAAAAGGTAAATAGCCAGCTATTAAAACAAAAAGAATAACACTAGAAGATTTAAAGCTTTGATTTAAAAAAAATTAAAACAATAATGAAACACAAGCTTTCAATTCATAACTTTCATTGTGTTATTAAAAAATTTGAACTCTCATGGTGTCATGATTATTAACAAATGCCCTTTATTTTAAACTTATTGTAGAACAAAGTTCGCTAAAATCTACAAGTTCAATGGTAAGACAAAATGCTAATGCATCATTTATTTCTATTTTCCTTGTATTTTACAATGCTTTCTAATTCCTTTCCTAAAACCATAATGTATAAACTATAGAAAAGATTTATGAAAATTTTTGTGAAGATTTGAAATGTCAAGTTGTTTCAACTGCAACCTCTAAGCAGCTTCCCACTACTTTCACTCTAATAAAAAACAATGTCTCTATGGTTTAGGTAGCACAAATTTAGCTTGGTTCAATTTAGTTTTTAAGGCCTTGATTTCTCTCAAGCATCTACAAGGAAAAAAGAATGGGTTGATGATAAGTTGACATGGAGAGTGATTAGGTTAGCATTCTTCGTCATTAGTAGCATTGGAGTTATTTTGCACTTTTCCTTGAAAAATTTTGTCCATAATATTCTCTAGTTCTCTTCCACATATCCGTATGCCCGTATCACAAGCAACCACATGCCCTAGATTTCATAGTGTAGGCTTTGCCAAGAATATTGTATTCTTCCCTAAAAATAAATTAACACCAAAAAGTATTGCAAACTGTGAGTACCTAAAATTTAATCATGTAATGGCATGTAAGGATAGAAGCTAATGAGCTGATAAGCAAGAACAAAGTTACCACGTGAGCCATTAGTTGGTAACTTTGGATTACACCTTTAAGCATGCGGATTATAAGGTGCCAACCATCCGTGCCTAAGTGCTTGATGACTTGTTTGTCTACATCGCAGTGACTACATCATTATTTTGCTTTACTTTTGATAGTTGGAAATAGATATAAGTAGTTTTATAACTTGCATAACTTTATTAATAAATTTAATTATCAAATATATTTATATCTATTAAATTTATATATTTATAAATGAAAAAAAATTAGAGCCATAATTGATATTTGGAATCTTTAATTTTTAAGTACAATTTAAATAAGATGAATTTTGTCTCCTTAACAAGAATCTTTTTATAATGAAGATGTTTGATAAGCAACTTTTTAATAAGCTTTTAATTGATTTAAGTATTTTTGACTATTTGACCAAAACCAATTAGTTGATTTGAGTATTTATCAAATAGCCATTTTAATTAGTTTATTAACCTTCAAATATTTATTTTGAAAAAATTCAAAAATAGTAACTTTTTAAAATAACTAATTTTCATTTAGTATAAAAATATTTTTATTCATAATTATAAAATTCTTTTATATTTTTGTCCTTAATAAATAAAAAAACTAAATAAGTATAATAAATTATATTAAAACATTTACACAATAATAAAAAATTACATGAATATAATCATATCTTTTCTATCAAATTATATAAAAAAAGAGAATATATATTTTATTTCATAGAAAATGATAAAAAAATATATTAAAAAATTATTAATCTTTTGCCAGATAATCTTTTAAATTAAAAAACAATACATATTAAGAAAAAAATAATTGAATGACTATATCTACTAAAATATAATTATTTCTTAGATAGAAAATTAAAATTGCTCATTTTTAAGGTAAATCAAATAAATATAATAAATTTTATTAATATAATTTTTATAAATAATTTTATATGTTAAATAACATTTATAATCTAAAATATTGTTAAAATAAAAGAATATTTAAATAATTTATAAAATATATACATACTCTTCAAATGTTATTTTACATACAAATTATTAATAATAAATAGTTAATTTCACTAAATATCTTTATATAAACAGATAATATTATTAACTAATATAATTAGTTATCAATTATCAGTTAACAGTTAAATTACTTAGTTAATTACTAATATAATTAGCTAATTATTAAATAGTACTAAAGGCCTTTATCATTGAACATTCTTATGGGTAATAACATTGTGAAGACATATATTTGGAATGTAATTACATACTTATTTAAATTATGCAATTTAATGTTATTCATTTTAATATCAGGTAGCTATTACCATAAGCCGACGAGAAAATAGGTTAAAATGGAAATGACAACTTAATGAATAAATAGGGTGATTTTATACATTCTAATGTTTTATTTTTTTAACTCTTTTACAATTTGAGTTTTTTTATTTATTATAAATATTTTCTTAGAAAAATTTTATAATTTAATTTAATTTAATTAATTAACTATGAAAAGAGTATTGTAGGTACAACATATAAAATAAAAATATAAAAAGCGAAAATGAGTGCATTGATCACTTAGTTTCGAAAAATTTTACTAGTACCAAGACTACTAAAAGTAAAAAAGAATGCATATTAGCAGTTAAATATAAAAAGTAAGATTTCTCTTATAAACTTTACCTTAAAGCTTCTCTTAAAAGCTTTATATGTGAATTTTAAAAATATTATATTTAAAATTTAATGATTAACAAAATAAAAAAATAAATTTGATCTCTATTTCAGGATACTTTTGATAAAAAAAAGTACAATTTGGTTATATATTAAAGTTTTGTAAAATATATTAATTAAAAATAAATTAATAGGTTGTATACTTAAATTTTTGATAAATTTTAAATTTTTTATAGTAAATTTAATATAAAATATAGCACTTAAAAATTAATATATAAATATTAATATATAAATTCAATTTTACTATTTAAATTTTTATTATAATTACATTGTAAGCAATATGAGTGAACGGAAAAATAGTGCATGCACTATAAAATCTTAATTAATTTATATTAAACTTAAATTATATCACTTTAAAATTGATTTAAGAATTATTTGATGATATTGATATTTGAATTCATTTAAGAAATATTTGATAATATTGATATTTGAGCATTAAATACCAAGAACGAATAAAAAAAAATACAATGGGGTAGATAAAAGAAAAAGTTATACATAAGTTGTAAAGCTTGGCAAATTTTTAATTAATATATATTTAGTTTGACATATAACACTTAACAATTAATATAAAATAATATTGATAAGATTTACAGAAATAAATAAATAAATTTTAATATTTAAATATTCAAATATTATTATAAAAATAGAACATACAATTAATAAATTCAATTAATAACTTCTATATTAAAATTTCAAATCAATTAAAATATTTTTAAAAAACTTAAAAAAATATATATTATGTTATATTTATATTACTTAATGGTGTAAATGTATAAGTTGTAAGCAATGGAATAAAAGAAGCATAAAATAGAATAAATAAAAAGAAAAGAAATAATGTGTGAATTGTAAAGCGTTAAAAGTTAAAAATAGAATAGACAATACAATAAATTTATTTTATTAAATAAAATATTTAGCTAATTTAAAATATTATTTAAGTAAAAATTATATTGTATTTATATTATTCAATAGCATTTGAGTTATAAATAATATGAATAAAAAATAATATATAAAATAATTATAAGAGAGAAAATCGAAAAATATAAGTGGGAAAAAATTTCTCTCTTGTTGATACGTGTAATAACAAAATAGAAAATAGCTTCTCTAAAAAAAATAGATTAATTACTAATAGTAAATAGAATTAATTATTATTTTTTATAAAGTTATAATTTATTTAAAATATTTTATAATAAATATAAAATATATTATATTATATTTATACTATCATATGATATTAATATTTGAATTATAAGAAATAAAAATATAAAAAAATATTTAATAGAACAAGTACAAAAGAAGAGAAAATAATCATAATATGTAAAGTAATAAAAGTTAAAAAAAATGTACATGAGAAAAGAAGAAAAAGAAGAAGAAAAAAATGATGGATAAAAAAAAGGGAAATATCACATTTTAATAGATAAAATAAATATTATTTAATTAAACAAAAGAATTTGACATGTAATAATGGAATAAAAAATTAACTTAACTAAAAATAGTTAAACTATATTAGATTAGGTTAGATAAAGAAAAATTAGATAGTTAGATAGATAATAATAGAGATAATCATAAGAGTATGATGGAGAAAAAGAAAATTAATTTTAAAAGAAATTTTTTTTTCTACACTTGGTGAAAAAAATAAAATAAAGATGAAAAGGCTTTATTTTATTAATTTGTATGCATAGTTAGATGTATAAATTTTTTATTCAAAATTATAATTTTTAATAAAAATAATAAAATATTTTCATCATAATTTTATGACTTTAAAAATAACATAAGAATGACGCAAAGAGAGGCAATTTGAATTTTCGATTCATTTTGTAAAAACTATTTGAGCAACAAGAACAAGCAAGAACGAAATGAGATCAGTTGCTGACAATTAAAGGCTCTCATGGAATCTCTAACAAGTCCTTTATCTGAAATTTAATATTTTTGTTGAGACCTAGGAGAAAAACGAAAATGGGATTTTATGAATTCTAGAGATGATTCTGATTTCTAGTTCACATAATTTCATATAAGGAAAATTCTTGTTTATTGGTTGTCAGAAGAAACAGACGATGGAGGGTTAAAATTAAAATATTTTGAGTTGTGATGAGTGATAGGTTTTTTTCGATTTCTAGAGAACCCTAATTATTAATTTTGAAAATTTGAATTTCAATTGGATCGAAGACGGCGATTAGTGCAATATCTTTCATTCTAAGCGAAGATGGCAACTGGGCATGTGGGAGGAACTAGTTGGTTCCACAAGAAAATTATTGATCCTGCTTTATTGATTCTGTGTAGGTACTTTTGCTTTCTTGACTATGTTTCAAATTTAAATTTGTGAGATGTGGTCTACCTTTAATTGTTTATGAAGGAATGACTAAGTGTAATTCCTCTTAGGATGCTCTTATGTTTGATTGATGCATTTTTACCTCGATGGCAATCTGGATTGTTCACATTTGTTAGCATGAATTACTCTATCTTTCTTGCTTTTTCTCTATGATTTCTGAATGTTACTATGATATTTGTTTTCGGTGTCATTGTGATTTTCAATTGGTACATTAGGATCGGTTTTTAAAATTCAAGAGAACTTCAAACTCTCACAATTTGTTAACTTCATTTCAAATATTTTTTTTAATAAAAGAAAGGAGGGCCTTTATTGTCTAGGCTCTAAAGTATAATTTTAAGGGTCAATGATGAAAAATGAACTTCAACTAATGTCTGATTGTCACTATGATGTTCTTGATGAATTGGTAGAATAGGAATCGTTAAGTTTCTATAATTTTACCTCTTTTTGTATCTTATGAAGTGAAAAATGAAATGTAGAAGTCAAGAAGAATTATTGAATTTTTATTTGTTAAACAAAGATAATTATTATTATTATAATTCATGTGTCTATAACAATGAGGAGTCCTAAAAGCTTACAACTGGAGTTGATTCTTTTTTTTTTTTTTCCATTTTGTTAGAGGTACTGAGCCAAAGCAATTGGCTTTCTCTTTTGCACTTGGCATTACAATGGGAATTTTTTTCTATATGTTGTAAGTTGTAATCAAACATTGAATGGTCTTATAAGGGCATTTGGTTCGTGATATATTTTCTACATTCTTGGGAATGTTTCAGATCGTAGAATGTTTTTTACATTCTCGAAAATGTTTCAGAGGAATATTATATTCTTATGTTTGGTTTAAAGTTTGGAAAAAAAAAAAGAGATTTGGAAATATCACATTCCTATGAATATTTTGTGCCTAACTTTTCTCCGAAATATTCTTTTTGGAGGAGGTGTGTATTTTATATTCTTATAAACTAGGAATGTTAATGCTAAGATAAAATGACAAAATTATCTTCACATTTAATTCTTTCTCTTATTTATTATTTTATCACATAATTTTTAATTTAAATTGAGAAATAATTATCAATTTATTTTTAAAATATTTTATTTTTATTTTTCACTTTTAATTTATATTTCTCATTTTCAATTTTTTTCATGATAATAAGCACAATTATACTAAATAAGTGACAAAATAAATAAGTAATTTCTAAATTCCAATCCTATTTTTTTGTAAAAAATTTTCATTTTCAATTTTCACTAACTTATATCTCTCATTTTCAATTTTTTCATGACAACAAGCGTAATTACACTAGATAAGTAAAAAAAATTAATAAGTAATTTCTAAATTTCAATCTTATTAATGTATATACAATCTCATAACATGTTAAAAAATATTTGTAAAGTAACTATAATCTATTAAATTTTGATTTGTATGATTACATTAATTAATATTGCATATTCATATGTAATATATGTTTTCTAAATTTTTTTGTTTACATAAAAATTATAATCAAAATTTATAATTTTTAATGCCTTACAGAGTAAAAAAAATAAAAATTGAAATGTGTGAGTTATGTGAAATTAATATCCTAATAACATAAATGACTTTTAGTTTGCTTATGTAATTAATTATATGAAAAGTTCAAATTTAAATGCTTAAAAATTTTAATATTTTATATATTAAATTATTTATTATATCTTAATTGAAGAGAATTTAAATTATTAATTTATTAGGTCTTCAAAAGTATTCATTCACAAATTTTTAATTAAATCTATAATTTATTACAATTTATAACAAAAAAATTAATGAGGATATTTTTTGAAAAAATAATAAGATCACCAAGAATATAAAATGTGAACCAAACATGGGATTATGATATATCTAGGAATCTAAAAAGATATTCCTAGAAATTTATATATTGAACTAAACATATGGATGTTATATTCCTAGAAATCATATACATGAGAATTACATTCTTGGGAATGTGCACTTTCTCGAGAATGTAAGATTTCACAAACCAAATGTCCCTTATAAATAATCTATGCAAACATATAATGGGTGATTTTAATCTCGAGTTACGTTAATACATATTGTTATTCTCATTAAATAGGATAGTTATTTATTCCACTTTTTTTTGAATGATTCTTATCAAGTTGAGATTAAGTTTCACTTTTGCCTCTCAATATATTTGGGTTGGATTCATTGGGAACTGCTTGGTGTCAAAGGGTTCATGTCCAGCAAATTTCCATTGAGTTTCCCATTGATATAGAACATTAGAGTGTTAATGCTTGTGTCTAAATAAAAAAGATTGTTTTCCAATGCAAAAAAAGTCAGCAGAACTATGACCATGTACTTGCATGCATAGAATAATTTTTAGATCTTGTATAAATAGTACATTCATCATCATCATCATCATCATCTTTTTGGTAGAAGTGGACTTTTTTATGTAAAAGATGATGAAAACACCTCAAAAGATGATATCCAAAACTAAAAATAGTTTTATTATGTGCATAATAAGCATCATAGAGAGGGTAATGGTTATTTATACAATAGCGATGGCAACAACTAAAGAAAGATACCAGATGTAAGGATCAATAGGTCTGAATACATGAAAAATTAAATTTGGTTAATACATGATATGCATAGTTTTCTTTAGTAGGATTTTGTTGTAGTTTTCATTAAAAAAAAAAAAACTGTTAAGTAGCTATTCACTAAGGTTAATTATTTTGCTATTATGCCAAATTGTCAATTAGCTCTTGTACACCCTATGTATCAATCATTTAAGGCCAATTTTTTGCATAATTAATTTTTGAATAATCAATCATGCACAATCACTTTGATTCCTATGTTGGGCTTACCATGGTTAGATTGCACTGAGTAAGTCTCATGGCTATGTCCTAGTGGAAGGGCTCAAGGCAAACTAAAGAGGATACTTGTCTAGGCCTATCCTGCAGTGATCCTCTTATGTTTATGGGCTATATATTAGTTTCAATAGGCTTCTCACAGGCTACTAGCTAGTAATGCATTTTGTCTTCAATAAAAAAATATAAAGTAGGAAAAATATCTTGAATAGTCAGAGTTTGACAAGCCATGGCTTGCTAAACATCTAGCATAATCATTTGCATGTTTTCAAGTAACATATATGATTTATTTCAAAACCATTTTTAACCAACATTGTCATAGAAAATGCATTTTTGAGTTTATGACTAACTCTATTTTAAAATGTTTTCTAATTTCATGATAGTAAAAGCAACTGTGTGGTAGGATTTGAAGCATAAGCTTAATTGACTTAACTTTAAGCTTTATCAAAAATAGTCCTTCTTTAATGCATGAGAAATCAAGATCTTGTTAACTTTTAGGTTTAGTTATTATTTGTTAGATTAGCTAAGTTTTTTTTTCTAAGTAGGGGTCACTATTTTCCTTTGTAGGATGGCCATAGCATTGCTTGGATCATTTTGTCTTACTTTGACTATGATGCTTGCAAACTTTATTACTACTCCAATTGAGTTGAGGTATTACACATAATATCAATATTATCCATTTACATTTGCTTTTCCTCATGTCATGAAGCATTATATGTGTATTTGTTGATGTTATGATCTAGATGCTTCTATCAATACTAGGTATGCCATATATGTGGAGATTTTAGCATTTATAGGTGATAAGAATAATATTGTTTCAAAATGTGAATAAAAGATTAATGATCATGGAGAAATGCAATTTATAAAAGTGTATAAAAGTGGTTCCTCCTACTAACTTAGTGCTTTTTATTAATCTTAACAAATTTGAATTTTTAAAGGAATAAGAGTGCTTTCTTACTAATAATTCTAGTCATTTTACTAATCATGTTGAATTCATTATAAGGATGATTTTAAACTTTTAAGAAAGAGTAATTTAAGGATAGCACTTATAGATATTATGCAGGATGATCCCAATTTTCAAAGGATATCTTTGATGAATAATATAAAGATTGGCAATTTGAAGGCAAAGAAGGTAGTCAATCATCATGTAAATCTTGGTTGAAGATATTGAAGCCATATTTAGCCAAAGATATTAAACGAAGGCATTTCTTAGGAGGTAACCTAAACTTTTTATATTTGTTTTCTATTACCCTTCTCTTTTAATTTATTTATCATTTACTTTTCTTGCAATTGATATACTTTTCATTAAGGATAATGTATAATTTAAGTGTGGGGAGACTTTTAGGACTTATTTTGTGTTTTTTGTCTTCATGTAATGATTTTTAATGCTTTTGAAGTAAAAAGAAAAAAGAAAAATATAAATATAAAGAAATAGTATTTTTCACTTGATTTTGAGTCTTTTTAGTTGCTTTCCATTAATAGAGATTTTTCATTCTTCATAAGTAGGATTCAATTGAAGTTAGATAAAATTCATAATATAATTGAATGAATAATTTTTTTTTAAATTGGTCAATGCAATGATGAATTTTAAATTCGTAAATTGAATTTTAGTAGCATAATTTTCCTTGTGAGATTTTGGGCCTTATGTTGAGTGTTTATTCTATTCTCTTTCTTTCTTATGTATGATATTCTTCCATGATTTTTATTTCTCTAAAACTTGCTTTGATTCTTTTTAAGATTACATTTGCACATGCATGTATAAAAATGATAAAGGCATTTTTTTTTTGTTTAAGCTAGAGCTAAATAGTCAACCTTAATTTTTTATCTTTGTTAAACCCCTTTAAGCTAAATTAATTTTTCTTTGTCAATTAGCTTATGAACATTTCTTTTCCTAATGAAAAATAAATATCTTTAATTAATCTTGAGAATTAGTAAAGCATTTGATTTTTTATGAGATAGGCTCTTAAAATAAGTGTAAGAGTATTTATATGTTGTCAAAGTTTATTAACTTTAGGTTCAAAGGTTAGTTCAAAAAAAAAGAAAAAAAAAGAATAAATCAATAAAAAAATGGAAAAAATGATGAAAACAGTGAAACAAAGGAAGAACAAGGGGGAAAAAGTTAAATAAGGGAAAAGGAAAGAAGTTCATGAAAGTTTGAATTTGAAGTTTGGATTATTGTGTTGAGTTATAATTATTTATGATTGACTCATATGTTTTTTATTCAAATACTCTATTGATTTATTTAGTTTCTATTCTTTCATAATTTAAATTTTTTTCTTTTTCCTTTCCTTTTCCTTAGCCACATTGCAACCTTAAATAAAGTTATTTTGATTTGTATTGTGTATATGATTTGAGTAGTGAAGATTAAAAGATTAACAAACTTATGGTAGAATAATTTCATAAAATAAGCTTAGGTGAAACATTTACCCTAAATACTTAAGAGTTGAAGAGTAAATTTTATAAGAATTTATCATGTTGATCTACTCTTTTTGAATAAAGTTGCAATATTAGTTAGTTTTAAATTTGTCAAGATTTTTTTTTCATCATGTGTTATGTTTATTGATGGCTTTAATTATTCCTTGCTTGTGGATTCATGATTTTAAAATTTTTTGAAAGTAAGTAATTTGTTTTTAGTTTTGAATACAATTGTGTCTTATCTAAGATCATACAAGGGCTATGTGTGAGGAAATTTATTGTGTAAAATTTTGTTTATATTATTTCCTTTAATTTTATGTCTCATAGTGCATTATATATGCTTAATTTTGTAAAACTAACCTTGTTATGTGATCGAAGGTTAGTTTTCCAATAATTTGATATTATTCAATTAATGATGAAATTTAATACTATTTTAGATTTTTAGCGATATCTTGAACTTTGAATGTTAGATTTCATTTATCTTTATAACGTTAGAAATCTTAAAGGAAACTCTACAACTTTTAGCCAATTTTTGATATCTCAAAAGTCTAATTTAACTAAGAAGTTAAAGCTCTGTTTCTGCCCAAGTTGAGCAAGTTTACATTTTTGGGCCATATTTGAAGCTTGGAAATCCAATTAAGGTGAAATAATGCCCATAGCCTCCTAAGAACCAGCCTTACAACTTTCATGTTTTAAGTTTAGGGAAATTATGTAGTTTTGATGGTTTTACATTAGTTAAAAGTTAGATCTACAAGATGTCACTAAAGTGATTTTTATAGTACATTATTTTGTAAATTAGATTCTGAGCTTTTAAAATTATCAAGACCTTATTATTTATAACCTTATGAGGCATATGATTTAGGTCTATTAGGTTTTATAGGATAGAAGATCAGATATAACGTTTTGTGCCTCCAAAGTTGAGAACACTTTTACATAATTTAGTACAAACACTAGATAGCTTTTCTCTCTTTTCCAAGTTTCTTCTTCTTCTTCTTCTTCAACCATGGAAGACTAAATTTTTTATTAATTCAAGCAATTTGAGGCTTATCTCTATTTGGATTATGAGATCCTAAGCTATAATGTTAACTTTTTTAACTAATTTTTCTCTTTCCCTAATTCCTTATGCTAATTGCTTGAAATTGCATGAATTGAATGCTAATTGGATATAGTTTGTATTTAACCCCGTGACTTCTATTTTTTAGCTATTTTATGTTGAATTATGGTTAGTTAATCACTATTTTTTTAGTAGAGATAGAGGGTTGAGAGATTAAATTAGAGGCTTTCATATCTGAAAATGTAAACATTAGATGGATGAATTTTTTATACCAAGAAAATCATGAAATCTAGATAGGATAAAAGTTTTCCTTGATTAAATAACATGTTAGCATATTTATCTCGAAATTTTGGAAATCATTTAGACATTTTAAAAATTCATCTTTGTCGACATTGCTAGTGCTGCCCTATTTTTACTATTATGGAATAGGGCTACATGACTAATCAAACAATTGATATTTTGAAAGTTATATGTGTTAATTATATTGTTGCCCATTTTTGGGATTTATAGAACTAATTTGAATTCACAAAAAGAATTTATTGCAAAGACTAACAACTTGATAAGGTAGTATTTTTGTAAAACTTTTATGGTTAGTTGGTAACTATTTGACCTCACACATGCCTAATGCTTGTTGTAAATTAATATTATGCATTGTGCAGTGTGATATGTGATAATGTGATATATGGTGTTAATATGATTTTAACCTTTGTAGAGAAGGAATGTTGTGATTTGATATGATATAGCCTAAGGTGAGTGGTAATTACTACTTCTTCTATTGAGTTTTTCATGAAAAGTTGAAAAAATTTGATGATTTGGTTATGTTGGAAGAGAAGCTAATTTATGAAATGGGTGGGTTTGATTTTGATAATGTGTAAATATAAATATGAAGATATAATATTGGTATTATGATGTTGAAATGAATATGAAATGATTTATAAGATCTTTCCTTAGAAAATTGCTATAGGGAAGTGCAGGGAGAAATTCTGTTAAAAAGGTTTTAAGGATGTGTTTCTACTTGCCTTTAGAATCATGCTTATAAATTTTTAAAATTTCAATCCTTGGAATTTTAAGGTCATATTTAGTGTTAGGATGATTGTAAACAAAATTAGAAATTTTTAAAAAATTTTAGATGCATGAAAAATCAAGTTATAGGTAAGATACTCAAAATTGTCCATTTCAAACCTCTATTCTGATTGCTCTTAGGTTTGAACATTTTTTAGACACCAAATGAATGAGAAAAATTATGAAAATTTTTAAACATGATTTTAGTATGTTAATAAGTTTGTTTCAAAATTTGATGGCAAATAGAGCTAATTTGATTACTCAAATGATAATTTAGTCTTGACAGCTCTAATGTTATCCAAATTTGGCAGTTTTAAGTTTATGCATTTAGTGCATAGGCAAAATCAAGAAAATTTTTTGTACAACACTTCAATTATTTGTTATTTAACATGTTAGGGACATTATATCAAAATTTGGTGATGATTAGAGACGATTTGGTTACTTAAAAGAGTCTTGGATTGCAAATGCCCTTATGCTATCCTATTTTGCATTTCCCATTTTTGGTTTGATGTACTCATGGGAAGAAATAAGGCAAATTAATTAATGTATAATGTGTAACATTATGTTGGGAATGTTAGAACAAATTCTAATGAAATTTAGAAGCCTTAAAGGGCACCAAAACCATGTTACATATAAGGTAATTAGCAATAAGATACTTGTAATTTCTTTAAGAAATGATTTGAATTTATAAAAAGATTGATTATATTGGAATCATGTGAAAAACTATTCATTAAAATTATATATTTCTATAATTGAAGATAGAAAGGCTATATGTAACAACCTTGGATATAACATTAAGGTGGCGTTTGATTCATGAGATCTTACCTTCCCAAGAAATAGTACATTCTTAGAAATGTAATTTCTGATAATTTAATTAACGGGAATGTAACATTCCTATATTTAGTTCACTATAAATATTTCGAGGAATATTTTAATATGACATTTCCATTCCATGGGAATCTGAGATACCCACCTCCTCCCATGGGAATATATTGGGGGAATGTTGGGCTAAAAAAATTCCTGGGAATTCTCAGATATTCTTTTTTCAAACCTTTAACCAAACATAAAAATGTGATATTCCCTTAAAATATTCTCGAAAATGTTAAAAATATTCTATGAACTAAACGCCACCTAAATGATTATAGATTATGAATGATGCTTGACTTACAATCTACTAGTCATTCAAAGAATCGAGTGATATCACTACTTGAATGGAATGGTTGAATAACAACTTTGAAATGTGATTATGTATGAAAAATGGTGAAATGAGATTATATATGAGAATTATCATACAATTTATGATGCTTAAGCTATTTATTATGAATGAAAATATTGTATATCAATCTTAAACATATTAATATATGTTGTTAAACATTGAATACATGAGAATGGCAAATTTTATTAACAAAATCCTTATGATATAGTTGGTATTTTGATTATACCCTATGTTATGTGATACTAAAATACAGTGATTAATGCCTATGGTGTCTTAACATAGTTTTGATTTAATTCTTTAATTTAATTAAATTTTATTTTCAAATCAATTTTGATTTAACTTTATGGATTATAGCAATTGCTTAATTTTGCTAATCTTAATTGATTAAATTTAAGATGGTTATCTAGCATAGAATTCATGAATTATTATAAAAGTTCTAGATAATTCAAGATTAAAAAATTAATTAGAATTATCAAATTTATTTCATCTGTGATTAATTTACACAAAAACTTTCAAATTCTTGAATCAATCATTTTGCTATATTGTTGTTTTGTCTTTTTATTTTTCTTTTGCATTTTGTATTTATTAATTTTGCTTAATTTCAATTCAAACCTCCTTATTTACATTTTATTTCTATCAATTGCATCTTAACTTATTGCATTTTATTTGCATTCAATCAAATTTATTTTGTATTCTATATACCATTCTAGATAATTGCATTCTATTTTATTTTTATTCTATTTGAATTATGTTTACATTCTATTTGTTAATAAATCATAGTGAAAGGATAATATTAAGTGGATCACTATGGCTTCTACCTAGTTGTTTCCCTATATTGCAAAATTTTTTATTAACTAGTAATATCTAATTTTGATTGTATTGTAATGTACGCATCATGATTCAAATTCAAATTATGAAAAGATCAAGCTACCTAGAAGACTAGAAGAAAGAGAAAAAGCTTTTGAGGTTGAAGTTATCTTTTGGATTCTAAAAAGTCTCCAATGACTAGTTCACCCATTTTGCTATAAATAGAGAAGCTCACTTCAAGGTAAAGACACTCAACTTAATCTAATCCAAGCTTCTATTTTCTCTTTAAAAGGCTTTCAAAGTTCTCTCAAGTTTTAAGTCTTCTTTACTCTTTATGCTTAAATTTGCAAAATCCATAACTCTAAAGTGTATAAACCTTGTAAGTTTATTCAAGAGACAAACCTTACCTACCTAAAGGTTTACTAGCTATAGTAGAGAGCTAGTGAAACTCTAACAGACACATTATATCTAGGTTTGTAAGAAGAAATCCTCAGGTGTTGAGATGGGATTGTTTAAGCTCTCGAAAGATCAAATAAGAAAATGCAATTATGCTTGTAAAATAAAAGGTGCTAGTGGATAACCATTAAGATTAGTTTTGATCTTAGGAAAGGAGAATAGAATCGAAGGAATTGTTCTTCCTTTGGGCAATTAAACCACTATAACATTGGTAAAATAGAAGGTGCTAGTGGATAACCACCAAAAATAGAAAGATATTCACACTACACTCTAAAAAAGGAAGAAAAGGAGTGATAAGTGATGAAAAGTCACATCATAAAGGATGAAATCCCTTGATAAGTGATGAGAGATGCAATAAAGGCTGAACCCTTTTGATTGGTCAAAAAGTTCTGTCAAGAACTATAGAGATAAAGCTCACAAAAGAGATTCAATTTTAATTGTCAAAACTTAAACCTAAATTGCCTATAAGGAACAAATTTCTTTAAATAGTCTTAAAGAAAACCTAGAATAATTGAAGCTTAAGTAAACTTTGCTCAAGTCCAAAGCAAATACAAATAGATTTACTTAAGTTTAAAGTAAACATACTAATAAACCTAACTTAAGGTAATAAAATAGTTAACCTATGATAAAAAGATAAACTAATGGATCATAAAATACTAGCACATCAAAAGGCCTAAATATCTTTAAACAAAATAACAAGAAGAATAAAATGCAAGTTAACGCTTTTAATGGCTAAAATAGCATCAAGTAGCCTAACCATAAGCTCCAAGTTTGCTCTCTAAATCAATCAATGATTTTATTAGATTTACTATTTGAGATTACCCCTCCTAGGATTACATCTTTCCCCCTCTCTTTAAAAAAATTCTTCCTTAAATCTATCAAACTTTAAAAAAAATAAAGAAAGATTAGAAATATAAAAAAAAAAACATTCATAATAAACTTACCATGAGAATCCAACTTGGTAGCAAAATCATTAATCCTTAAGCACTTAGATTGGCTATCCCACTTCGATGCAATTTAATCCTCTTTAGAGAAGTTCTTTTTTCTCATATGGCGCTAAACAAAAACATTAAAGTCAAACACAAAACGTGAATCAGTAATTTCATGAAAGCATATAAAATTATCAATAGTAACAAGTTTGTCAATAAAGGCACATAGAACACAATTATGTAAAAACATCTTACAAAAACTAATCAAATGATGAAAGTTTTTAATCTTATAACAAACTTAGGTGAAGACTATTCTCTAATTGCTTTCACCTTTTCTTTATTCACCTTTATTGCTTTGCCATACATAATATGTCTCAAAAGTATTTTTTTTCATACAAAAAAAAGCTTTCTTTAAAATTATTTCTTAAAAATTACAAGACACATTTTTCTCATCTTCATTTTTACTATGCATAAAATTATCATTAAGATGTGACAGACAATCTTTCCAATTCTTTGAATCCTTAAACAACAATAAGATCCATCCTTTATGCTTATGAAAGCAATAAAAATAGAAAATAAGAAACTTATCAATGAAAACATACAAAACATGCTTCATTAAGTTTATAGAAGTACTTAGTGCATTAGATAAATCAAGTATAAAGTACTCAATGCATTAGATAAACATACAAAACATGATTCATTAACTTTATAGAAGTACTTAATGCATTAGATAAACTAAGTATCAAAGCTAATTACTCATATAATATGTGCTTTGTTTTGAAAATACTTTCCATACATTCCCTTTTCTTATGCAAGGTAGATGATATTTACCTTTTGAATTAATTTTGGAAATCATACAAGAATTATGTAGCTCAACAAACATATTTTCTAAAGTCTCTTTGACTCTAAAATGTCTTATCAAATTAACTTTTTCTATCAAACCTTTTAGAAAACCTTTAGAAAATACACAAAAATCATGCAACTTATTATGCAAATCTTTTAAAGCTTTCTTATCCTTAAAATATTGTATCAATCTACTATTATAGGTTTCTCCAATCATTAAGTCACTTAGAGAACTTGTAGGCATAAATAGTTCATATTCCTTATATAAAAATTTATCATGCCTAAAAATGTCTCCAAAAACCATTTCTTTGCAAAGTCAACATCTAAAATAAAATGAAAATGTAGAAGAATATCAAAATTATGCGAAAAGGTAGTAAAACTATAATCATTCATGTACAAAGTCTTAATGCACTTAAAACCTACCAATTTTGCATACAGAATATCTTTATTATATTTAAAACCTAATAATTTATCACACAAAGAAAGGATAAAAGTATACCTTTGAGCCAATGCATCAATCATCACAATATTTTTACCTTACTCTACTTGATTTTTTCCCTTTAAAAAATGATAATTCTCTTGAAAATTCTCTTAGAGGCACATGTTGAAATTTTATGACATTGAATTTTTCTATTCTTTGTCTTGGCTTTTCTCTCAACTTTATTTCTTTCTCATTTTCTTCATAAGCACTCTCTTTCTTTTTATGGCTTTCACTCTTTTCAACCCTTTTTTCCTCTCTATTTGTCTCTTCCTCTCTTTTCTTTTCTTTTTCTCTATCTTTCTTTTATTATTTTTTCTTCTCTTTGTCTCTTTTTTTTATTTTCTTCTTCTTTACTTTTAGATCTTCAAGAGGTTTTAGACTTATATTTAACTTCTTAGTCATCTTTCTTCTCAATCTTCCCTTCAAAGGTTTTTATGAAGAACTAGAACTATAGCCATATTTAGAAGAGTTAGGAATAAAATTTTCGCTCATAGCTTTCATTACTTCCCAAGTAGCAATAAGCTTTTTATTATTTCTTTTTTCAGATAAATCAAGTTGATCCCATCAAATATTAGCATAATCAATGAATTGAAAAGTGGCAAGCATCACTTTCATCTTTTCAAAATAATGGTGATGTTCAAAGATTACTTCCACCTTCTTTTCCCACTCTAAGTAAGCTTCCAAATCATTCCTCCTTTGAAATAAAGAAAACTTCTTTTTAACACTATCAAGATTGAAATCTACATGATCTTTTCTTTGCCTATCATCTTCTCTACTTTTATTCCTCCTTTTATCTCTTCTATCACTCTTTCTAGACTTGCCATGATGCACTCTTTCTTTATTATTTCTTCTATTTTTACTTTCAACTCCTTCTTCTTTAATATATTTAGCATTTTGTCTTCTATCTTTCACCATGGTGATTTCTATGATATTGTTTTCTCTTAACTCCCCCTAATTTTATTTTTCACTTCACCAAATTTCTGCTTAGTGTGGACACTATATCATTATTTATGCTACCTTGTAGCATCTTCAAGAGAAATAGTTGTAAGAAAGGGTTAAATAAAAAGAAAAAAAAATCTCATTAATAACACACTCTCACTTGATATAGAGGCACTCATACTTGTGTTTATACTCTAAATTAAGGCTTTTACCTTCAAATATTCTCACACTCTCTTGCCTTTTACCACTCCTCATTTTTTTACTCTTGTAGTTTTTTGAGAACTAAGAAGATGCTACTAATAAAATTCAATAATTGTGACCATTGATATCACCAATCAAAGCTGAAACAACTTAAAGGATCCAACAAGACACTTAAAAAAATCAAAAAATAGGAATTTAAAGAAAACAGACTAGTTATGACTCAAGATTAAAATTAAACAATTGAAAAAATGAAATAAAGAAGCTTAGAACAAAGACTCAAGACTATAATCAAGATGGACCCAAGGAATGGAAATAATGTAGGACTTAAAAAATTTATGATCAAAATAGACTCAAAGTTTGAAGACAAATTTAGAAACTCAAAAATTTAAGGACAAAAGATTTAAAGAAGAAAATCAAATTAATAAAAGAAAGGAACAAAACAAGATTGAAAATAAGAACTAATATTGAATTTAGATGAAAGGAAGAAACAATGAATAATTGGCTAAAAAATGAGAAATCTAATGATAACACAAAGTATTCAATTAGTAGTAATAACTTTTTTTTTTACTTTTCACAACTTCAAATAACTTCTATTTTGTTTTTTGAACTTTCTTTTTCTTTTGATTCACTTTTGAATCACCATTTTTTTTAATCACCAACACCTTTTTTTTTCTTTTCAATACAACATCTAGCACTTTTCACTCTTCTTTTGAATTCACTTCTTTTTTTTCTTTTTTTTTCTTTTCAAAAATCTTCTTTTATTCTCAACTCTCTTTTCATAATTTAACCATTTAGCACTTCTATTTTTTTTTCTTTCTGTTTATATTGCCTAAAATGCATACACTCCAACCAACTAACTTAGAGTGGCAACAACAAAATACAAATGCAAATGAATGTGATATTAAAAAAATTAACTTAAACATGGAATAGCAAATGGACTTGAATTAACATTGAATAAAAGCATTGACACACAATACAAAAGTAAAGTAATTGTATAAAATTAATTAAACAAAACACAATTTGACATGTAAAACAAGACAAACTAATGCAATTTCACACTAACACACAAATTATAAAGGGCAATAAAACAAAATGATGTTAACTCAAAAGTCATAAAGCATCATTAAAATGGAAAATGCAATTGACTTTGACATTTAAAAACTAACATTGACCAAATGGAATTAAATAAACAATGACACAAAGAATTATTAAGATATGAATTTCAAGTAGAAATTTAGACATAATATAGAAATGAATTTATAAAAAAAAACACAAATTAAATAGTAAAGAAATTGGCAAAAAAATGATGCAAAGTTATTGAACTTTTAGATAAAATAAAACTATTGGTCAAAACCAACATGATTCAACTTAATAGATAGATATAATAAATTAAAATAAGGCACAATACACCATACAATGAAAGAAAATTAGAACAAATGGCACCAACTTGGACAATGAATAACACAATGAAATTGAAAGAGAAAACATGACTTATAATTTTAAACAACTAGTAAGAAGACTTAATGACCTACAAAGCAAATTGCAAATTGATGGATAACTGAAAATTGAATAATGAATTGAAAGTAAATCAAACAAAACTAATTGATAGACCAAATTGAATACTAAGATGTGACTTGATCACACAATGAATTGAAAAAGGAAAAAAGAAACAAAATGGACACTAATTAAGGACAATCAAAAACACAAATAGTAAAATAATAATTTGAATTAAAGATAGTGACAAAACAAGATACAATAGTAGTGTGAATTTGGAAATGTAAACAAGTATAATAGATTAAACAGATTCAAAAATGGCAACAGATAATATAGAACCAACAAGAATGAAACAAATCAAAATTGAATTGAAGAAATAAAAACCTAGAAGTTGGGAAGCTGGGTTTGATAACTAAATGGTGAGAATTTATTATGGATCATCCCAGAATTTAATGAACCAAAATAAAAATAAAAAAGTATTTATGTCACACACTAGAAAATGGAAGAAGAAGAGTAATAAGGAATGAAGAGTCATGCCACAAAGGATGAAATCTTTTGATAAATAATAGTAGGCATCATAAAGGTTGATTCCCTTTGATAAGATACAAAGTTCTTTTGAAAACCATAGAAGAAAGCTCATAAAAGAAACTTAATTTTAAATGTCAAAATACAAATATAAATAGTTGTTTATAAGAAATAATTCTCCTTAAATAGCCTTAGAAAACCTAGAATAATTAGGGCTTAAGTAAACTTTACCTAAGTCCAAAGCAAATAGAAATAGATTTACTTAAGCCTAAAGCAAACATGCTAATAACCTCACTTAAAGTAATAAAATAGTTAACCTATGGTAAAAAGATAAACTAATGGATCTAAAACACTTATAAAAAAGCTTAAATGTCCTTAAACATAATAAAAAAAATACAAATAAAATGCAAGCTAAGGCCTATATAGCCAAAATAGCATCAATTAGCCTAAATGGTCTAAATTATCTCCAAAGTAGCATCTATAAGCTTCAAGTTTGCTCCTTGAATCACATTATTGATCCTCTTAGATTTGTTATTTGAGATTGCCCCTCAAGGATTATATCACTTACTCTTTACTTTATGTACTTTTATTGCTTATCTTTGTATATTATTTACTTAATCTTTTATTTTATATTTTATTTCTTCATATTTTTATAAACACCAAATCAACCCTTTCTTAGTATATTATTGTCATATTAAAGAACATCACGATCAAGGAAAAAAGAGAGTGTAGTATGAACTTCACTCTTTTTATTGAAAATATCATTGAAGATCTTTAAGTCAATGATTTTACTAACAATTTTATTAAGGATCATTTGAATATATTTGTTGCCATGATCAAATATCACCATAATCTTTTTGTGAGCATGCAAAAGAGATTTGATAAGATACAATTTGTTGTATCTTCTTTGATGTATTATCTTCAAATTGAATTTTGCACATAGCTTTATATTCATGTGGATTTGTCAAAATTTCATCCTTGAAAGTTAAAATACATGTCTATAAAGTATTGATTCTTGACTTGCCTTATACATAAAGAAACGTCATCAATAATTTATCCTACTAGGAGACATGACACTAATGCACCATCATAAGTGAATAAATAATAATATAAAATCAATTTTTTTGTGGAACAAATATCCTACATATGTATTATCAATTAGCAATGACTCAAAGTAAAGTAAGCTTATATAAATTATTCTTCAAATGTAACAATTGTCACAATTCAAACCCAATTGTGCCTAGCATAAATCCTACTACACGATTTCCACTACTCTTAATACTAACTATATTAATTTTACCTAATAAAAATCTTTTTATTTTTATCGTGACTTAAATTCATTTCAAAATTTTTGCAAAAAAATAAAGTTTTCTTTATTTTTAGATACTTCCTGAAGGTTATATGCCTTATAATATAAAACATGTAATTGTCACATATACGACATTGGAAAATATATACATCATTTTAATGGTTTTGATAGCAACATAAAATGCACAAAAAAATACATAATCCTATCATATTAAATGTATAGACAAAACTAAACTCATGATCCAATTATCAGTTCCACTAATAAAGCAGTCTTTGATTCTCTATAGATGTAGTAGGGTCTAATGAACTCATTCACTTGAAAATATTGAAAATAATAGGAACAAGTTACAAGAATTTAGCGAGTCTACCATACTTAGAATCAAGTAAATAAAACAATTCAAATGTTAGTAAAAACTATAATAGAAAGAAAATAATGGCAAACTAAATTACTAAATTTTATAACATGTGATATTAATTCTTTGGTTAACATACTCACCTGCACATAGTTCAAATTTCTTATTTCTTGTCACAACCTATAATGGCACAATTTGCACAATATAATTACAATTTTACATGCAACCCATTTTGAGTAATTATCTAGTTTCCAAGTAGCCATTGTGACTCAACCATAATCAAATTATCATAATCATATTAAATGAAAATATTTGAAACAACTGGACACTAATTTCACAGCATAATATGTAATAATTTATAATAACAAAAATGCATACATCCATTTTTTGGCTCTCAAGTTCACCTTATAACTTACCCATCTTTTCCATCCTTATTCTTCTTGAGCCAATTTTATACCTACTCTCTTTTTTATTAAAAATTTCTTATCTAGTTTTTACAACATCATCCTCATCTTATTTTTCATCTTGATGCCACTTATGGCATTATTCATAATCTAATTTATATACTAGAGTTCAAGCTTTACACATCATAATTTCAATCCATTTATAATGCAAAATAAATAATTTATCATTACAAGTCACTTTCAATTAACTAACAATAAATAATAGCATCACTATACCATATAAGGATGGTTAATCAACATTCACTCAAACAAATAATCATAATTGTATCATAGACAACAATTCCATCTCTCTCTTGCATAGGTATAAAGGTGATTTAATAAGAGATATTAGAATATCATGATATTATGATTAGAACTTGAAATAATAATTTTGAAAAGAAAATGAACAATGTTAATATATTTATAAATTATCATCATAAACTATTTAGTAAGGGAAAAGAAAAGTGAAAATGCAATACTCTAGAATTCATAGAATAAATAAGCATCATTAGATAAGTGTGTGTGTATATATATATATATATATATATTAAGGTTTATATATAGATTATCAATATTAATATGCCAATGCTACCCTAAACATCACAACAAAGTGAATAGTTGCAAGTATTTAAATTAAAGTTCATTATTCATGAGCATAACCAGCTTACATGATTATGCTTCTAGAAGTTCACATATGGATGTATATATGATCCTTATAATTGATAAGAAGAGTACCAAATATAAAATTTAAACAAAATATCATTAAAACATATATTTTAGGGTAAATTATATACTTATCTAATGATGCTTATTTATTCTATGAATTCTAGAGTATTGCATTTTCACTTTTCTTTTCCCCTACTAAATAGTTTATGATGATAATTTATAAATGTATTAACATTGTTCATTTTCTTTTCAAAATTATTATTTCAAGTTCCAATCATAATATCATGACATTCTAATATCTCAAATTATAAATTTGCTAATTTTTTTGAAGATTAATAGATAAAAATCAGAAATAAGTCATAATACAAAGATTTTTTAATCAAGAACATATGAGTAGAAATATAAAAAATTAAAGTTATAATAAAGTTCTATTCATACCACTTTATTATTTTATACCATAAGTTTTTTATTTTTTATAAAGCTAAGGCATAAAATTGAAAACATGTCCATATATAGTGATTTCTTAAATCCATACAATTTAATTGCAAATATTAAATTTGATGATCTAGATATGCTTTAAGTATGTTATTCTAATACTATAAAGCATAAAATTTTTATTTTGTCAATTCTATATCAAATAACTAAAATAAGATGACAAAAATTGGATTTTTTTGAATTAAGCATGGGACAATCAAAACATTAAAAATGTTATGCTATAAGAATGTTTTATTCACATCATTTTATGAAGCTATACATTTATTTTCTAATTTTTTAACTCTATTTCAATAGAATCATCCAATCTTTTTTCACATATTAAGGATTCCTTAAGTCATGCATAAATTATTCAAAATATTAGAATATAATACTCTAAGAATATTCTATTCTTGTTATTATAAATTTTTATAACATAAAAATCCTACTTTTCATAAGCACCATCATATATTCAAAAATACATATAAATGGGTTTTCTTCAAATTAACCTAAAATAGTAAAAATTAGAGAGAGTTTGTTTTATAGAAAGTCTCACCACAATTCAAAAAAGCTACCTACAACTCACTAGCACCAAAATCAAGTTCCATTGCCAATAGAAAGGATATCTTGAACTATTCTATCATGAATGAAATAGCATGGCTCCAATAATGCTTTTTGTGACCTCCTACACCATCAACAACATCAGCTAGCTAAAGATAAGTAAATAGTAGTAGCTAGGTGAGTGAATGCTAGTGGAAGGACCTGCCAAGCTATTAGTTTTCCAATTTGGCACCTCTTTACACAAAATTGAATGGAAAGGCATTGCAACACATGGTAACACTAGCATTGCCAGCATCGAGAATGGTAGCAGTAATGGTCAATGGAAGGGGAGCTATAAGAAAAGGAAAGACAGAAGGCAAAGTGGAAAAAAAAAAAAGAAAGAGAGAGAGAAAAGAGAGAAATGCTAGGGTAGAAGAGAGAAGGGAGTCGGAAAAAATGAGAGATTTAGGCTTTAATTTGACATTTCTTAATAGACCATAGACTCACATCCTATTAAATCCTAACCTTTCATCTTTGATAACATCCAATCCTAGTCATCTATCTACTTTTTAAAATTCCTACTTTATAAAATCCTTTCCTCCAATTAAATTTAAGCCCCAAATTAAATTTTTCAATAATCTATAAATATTAGATGAATAATTTATTAAATTATAAATATATATAATAATTATCACATCTTAAATTTTTAAGATATTCTCGAAAATATTACAAACTTGTGAATAAAATCATCCTTAAAATCTAATACATATATGTCAAAACTTTTCACTCATAACTTCATGAGAGAATCACTAATTTAATTATTTAATAGATTATAAAACAAAACTTTAGCCAAATAGACATAATTTATCTATCCTCATTAATTAAAATAATTATATAAAAGCATTCAAAATAATAAAATTTTAAATATTATTGCCAGGTATTACACCAATATATATGTTTAATTTTATTCTAGACATTTTTTAGTTGGGAAAAAACTATATCTTGCTAATAAATTTTCAAGAAAGGTTTATCAAGGCATTTATTATTTGCAAGATACAATAGTATATCAATTGCACTAAGATATGACACTTTAGAACTAATAAATTTTTCATTATTCTTTAATGTTTAAAGTGGATCCTTATTAGTATCAAGTAATCATTAAGATACTCTATGGATAACCCTATAAAAATATTTTAGGATCTTTTCATTTTGATTAACGAATAAATATTTCATCATTTAAATGCTTAATTTATAGGCCAAAATAAAAATTAATTTTTTAAAATTTTTCATCTTAAGCTCCCTTTTTTTTTTCTAGATACTCTATTACTTTTAGAAGCTTTTCATGAGTTCTAGTAATATTGAAACATGTGCAATAATTCACATTCAAATAATGATACAAAGAATTTTATTTTACTTTGTTTAAAAAATATTTATTAAGATGATTGTAACACATTTATTCTTATTGCTTTAACCTAAACAAAGATCTTTGTATTTTAATTAAATATAATTCTCATGAATTCAAATTTCATGTTTCAAGCATTTAAAATCTTCTGGGGATTATAATGTTAATTGTTACTTGTGAGATAGGATAACATTAAATCCATTAGATGCATATTAAGTTTTTTTATATATTTCCAAAAAATAATTATATCCACCAAATGTGAACAAATATTTTTCATAGCCAATTACAATTTTTTGTAGAAGCCATGTACTAGTCATGCTTTATATTACAACATCAATTTTTACATTTTCTTAGCAAAATTATACATTTGTACTTTATTAGCTTCGTACCTTCTGGGTGTCTCATTAACTTAACACTTTCTAGATATTTCTTACTTTGTAATTAAATGTATACTTTGCATTTTTATTTAAAATGCATCTTTTCTCTTTAGCAAATAATTAAATATTGTTCATATATAAATTCAAGATCCTCATTAATCATTATTTTTCATAATTTTAAGTGTTACATTGTATATAAGAGTAAGTATTATAAATTACTATCTCCCTTTTGGTTCCATCTTTCTCATTAGAGAGATAATCAATTAAAATATTTTTATTTTTATAAATTTTAGGTATTTGAAATTCTTCCAAAAGTTTATCATTATATCTCAAATCTCTTTAATAGTATTTATTTTAAGGATATTTGAATTTAGAATAATATGTTATCATGTTCTAGTCTTAATTGTTATGGATAACTAGATTACCTTACTTGGGTATAAGTAGGAGCATTTATAGTTGAAACATAATATTTATTTATGTTCTTTTGGTTAGTAATATATATGGCAATTTATTTATACTTCATAAATCAATCATCTTATGAGTTTTTGGTTCATATGCCATTGTGTGAGGATCAAAATGATTGTATATCATATTATTTTTATAGCTACATATTTTATTCCCCTTATATTGAGAATATAATCTTGTGCTCAAAATTATGTTCTCAATCATCTTTTAAGATCAAAGATCATTATTGTGCATTGTGGTAGCATAATAGAAAATATTTTGCAAATTCAAAATTCACTACATTTCAAACTTTTTATATCCTAACCAAATCTAATTAAAGGGGAACTATAACTTTTTAACTTAATATGCATAAATATTACAATATGTAAAGTTATATGTCTCTTAAAATGATAAAGGGAGTTTTATTTTCTCAAATAATGATACAACTAATAATTAGGGACACTAAAATTATTTTAGGTAAATCATTTTATATATGAACATACTTTAAGATATTCAACTATTATTCCAATCGACATATAATAATTAGTAAAAGGCTTTAAATATAAATTCATTGATATTATCAAGATATATGATCTTACTCACTTAATTGAAAATTTATAATTAAAGTCAAATCATTTGAGTAAATATATTGCAAATACTAGGTTATAAGTTAATAATAAATATACATGTGACCATCTTATTGAAGTATTAACTAAATTATAAAACATCCAAAAGGTCCAATGGTGAATAAATAGGTCTACATGTTAGCTTGAACTTATTCTAAAAAATGTTAGGAATTCAACCTTAACTTGGGCTAATAATGACCTTATAATTAATTTCCCTTGAGAATCAGTAGTACATATGACCATCTTATGCAATGAATGACTTTGTGAATTTTTAATGACTCTTTGCATCATTAATGATCTGGGATGGCTTATCCAATTGTATATCAAATAATGGAAATATTTTGGTTAGTGAACTTTTAGTTCATAATTATTTCAATTATCTTTATATATGTATAATACATATTGAAAGAAATTAGCAATAACTTTCTTAATTCATTTTTCTTGCTCAAGATTGCTTCTATATATAAAGATATTCAACATCTTACTACCTCAATATAATATCAATATTCATTGTATATCTTAAAATTTAGCAAATTTCTTTGAGATTTAGTTAATAACCATGTATCTTCAATAATTATTTACATTCTTTCTAGTAGAATAATATTAGCTCTTTTAGAGCTTTCGATTAACTTTTTCCTACTAGTTATTATATTAACAGAACAAATGATCAATTCTTCATTTAGAATATTCAAAAGAATATATCACATTTAAAAGTATTATAAAGATTATAATTGAAGTCATCATTATCATAAACAAAATTTCAATTATCAATTTTCCTTTTAGACATACTCCATGTACACAACCAATGGTGTTTAATACTACATCATTAACTTGTACTTTTAGAACCTTTTGAGTTATTATTATTTAGGTATTTCTCTTCATATTCTCATAGTTTTGGTGATAAGAATTAATCTTATGGTTATTTATATTATTCTTATAACTATCACAATTGCAATCATTAGATTGATTTTTTTCATGTTCATAGTAATAGTTATATCCTTGTCCACATCCAAAACTATTAATCATCAAGGCATTAACTTTAAGGAATGTAATGGAGCCAATTGGATTAGTTTCATAATTTTTTTTATAAAAAAATCAAAGAAGGCATGAAATCAATCAAAACATATCAAAACCTTGTTATTTATTTAGCCACAAAAAGGCATCAATTCAATTGAAAATATTAATAATGAGTGTTTGAAAAAATTGCCATATTCTAGTGATCATACCTTTTCTCTCAAATTTTTCCAAAGGGCAAAAGAATCTCTTATTAAAAAATATTCATTTTCAAGATTATTATACAGCAAAAAATTTTATAAATAACACTTTAACAATATAAATAATAAAGTCTTATCCCACATTCTTATCTAGGAAAAACTTCAATCATATATCATCCAAATTAATAGGAAATCAGTGGGCATGTGGGAACACAAATTAGTTGAACATGTTAATTGAACTTTTCATTTCATCAAATAAGTAACCCATGGTAATGTGAATTTTAAGCTTTAACAATACAAATGTATTGAAATATTTCTTTTCTTCTTAGTGTACCTACAAAATAAAAAGAGGGAATTGAAGCAAGGCCCTTGAAGGAGACTTTAACACTCAAGTTAGTAATGTATAATAGAAAAGAATAACTTTAATAGTAAGGTATAGTGTATACCTTACATAGGATTTCCATTGCGAATGAAATGGTTGAAAGTAAGTAGGTAGTAATTACCATTATGACCCTTTAAACTATTAGTATTTATCATTAGCTCCTCAAAGTAGATGAACAAATGTTTCTAATACCCATATCTAATGATTTAAACCACTTTTACCTAAATTTGATGTTATCGATATGCAAAGTTGTGATGTGTTTATTATTAATGATATATTATTGACACTTATTAGCTTGAAGGTGCTTGAACGAATTATGATATGTCCTTGATGGTCTTAGAGACCAATGTTCTTTTGGAATTTTCATCACCATAAGAGTTCTTCAAAACTTTTGAAAAAGTGGACTAGCTAGCTAGTTCCTTCACTTTGAATTGATTAGAATCTCACACATATATGGAATCTACTATGATGACCTAACCATACAAGCTGATAATACAATGATAATCTGATTAATCTTTCTAACATTATAAATTTCTATTTTAATCAATATCTCTAATTGTACTATTTGATTAGCCTTCTTGACCATATTGTATGAATAGTTTTTTGACCTTACTATTTGATTAGTCTCTTTAACTGCATATATTAATAATCTAGTTTTTTGGACCTTACAAACTAATAATTTGATCATTTGATCATTTGATTAATCCCCTTAACCATCTAAGATTAATCTCCCTAACCATCTAACTTGATATTCTAAACTTGCATTACCTATTGCTTAATTGGGAACCTATTATATAGTAGTGCTCAAGTGATTAACAATTATTGTTCTATGTTAACTAGTTAATAATGGGTAGGCCAAATGGTAATGCTTAAATGATTGGTTATTACTAATTTAACCCATCAAATAATGGAAAGCCTACTAAATAGTGATGCTTGAGCAATTAACAATTATTAATTTATATGAATATGCTCGAATGAGTTATAATGTGTCTTATACATTTTGTTTCCAAGAATTTTTAGATGTTGTTATCATCCATTCTCTCAAAATCAATGGCTATTCAAGTTGTGTATTGTTTTTCTCGTAGAATATTGTTTTAAAATTTGTAAGATATGTACATCATGTCATTCATGACTTCAATAAGTTTTCAATATATCAGATAATTTATCCATGTTAGAAGATAGAGAAAGGGTAACCTCTTAAAGTTTTTGATCTTTTAGTGTGCATATAGTACTCCAGCCTTATCATATTGTGTAAAAATAGTATGAATTATACATGAATACAATAAACTATATGATATATATAAGACTTGAATTTCACATGTTATTCATATTTGATATATTCACCATTGCCAAATGAAAAGAATCACGAACATTATAGTAGAAAATGTTAAATAATTTGTGGACGATACATAGTTTATTAATAAAGTTGAATTATTGTTCATTAAGCCCTGTATGACTTAATAGGCAATTGGATACTTAGTCCAATATTAATAACATGGGTATGAATCCCATGATAGACAAGATCCATAATTCAAACTAGTTTTTAAATAAAAGGTTCCTATCTCACATCTTTAATGTTTAGGGTTTGAAAACTCTATCGATTTACCTTATTGCATAGACACAGAGATTGCTAAAAAAGTTAATTTCCTATTTTATTTTTATGATATTAATACTAAGAGATGGGTTTACACAACATAGGTATGTCATCCTTTACAATCGTTTATGTAATTTATCATAAGTTTTCTCATGCCATAATATAAAAGTTAATATCAAGTAATATTTAAAAATTGTAGTTATAATTTACATCAATTGGTATTAGAGCTTGATTAGGCTTCTAATTATGGCTAAGAGTTTTATATAATTTTAATGTGATTTTGGAATTAGGTAATATATTCTCTCTTTGGTAAATTTTCTACAAAATCTACATGTTTTGGATGAATATATAGGTATGCCTTTTCTATTGTACCTAAATATTATAAATTACCATGTGCTTGGTTGTTCATATATATATTGATAAATATATTTGCCTATGTCATGTGATAAATTTTGGTAAATGCTAGAAATTGGTTTTGGGTGATATTAGAAACTTTGAAAATGATGTTTTAGGATGTTTATATGATTAACTACATGTAAACCCAGGAACTAAAAATTACATTAAATTCTAGATTTATAATTCTTTAAAATATCACATAAAATACTTAGGAAGAAAATCTTTATAAACTTTGTTCATACTGTGTTAAAACATGGCTATTGTAGAAAATATTGAAGATAATAATGATGATTAAATAAAAAAAATTTAAAAACACAATTTGAAAGAACACTAAAGATGACTATGGATGAATTCTTGAGAATGTGAAAATTTTAAGAGAATGGAATGTGAGTAGTTGAAATTGGGGCCTTAAGGGGATGATAATGATGAATAAAAGTCATAAAATATGTTAAAAACCCCTTTAAGGAGATGGAACCTCCTTAATCATTAGCTTTGCTTTTTCCAAAAAAATTGAAATTATAAAACTACTAATTTTTAGGATAAAAATGATTAAATTATGTTAAGAAAGGTTAAATATATAAATATGGGTGAAACTCCAGTTGAATTGTGAAGAAATTAGGTAAAAGTCATGCTAGGTTATAACTAGGTCCGACATGGATCGGGTCAAACCTACAAATTGCAATATGGGCAAGGAAGATGGTTATTGGTGTTAGGATTTAGATCAATATATGCAGCGAAATTTTAAAATTTTTTATCCAAAACTTTCTTAGGATTCATGCAAAAGTCATAAACCAGTATTAGGGTTTTACCTTATTTATGCTTGTATTTTTTCTAAATGAATCCTTAAGAAACCAAGATGAATCAAATGCTGGCCGGAACGTATAACATCTCTACGGTATCCACACGAAGTGAACAATGACTTCTCTCCTCCACAAAGTTGCTAGGATTTATCTTTCTCACTAGTATTAGGATTGGGCATTTTTTAAGTGATTTAAGGTTTTCTTGAAACTTATGTGCGTGTCTCAAAGTGTTGCCTTCAAGTCTCTTTTATAAAACTAAGCCATATCACAATCCTAATCCTACTAGGATAATACTTTAAAAAAAATTCTAATCACATTAAATAACTATTACCTTATCCTTATCCTAGAGAGAGTGAAGAGAGATAGAACTTATCTATTAATTATCTAATATTAGATAATTGCATTATCTCATAATATAATTATCTAATATTAAATTAGAATATAATTATCTTATATTAGATAATAAATTATCTCATAATATAATTATATAATATCTAAAAACATAATTATCTGATATTACTTTAATATCAAATAATATCATATAATATTACATATATATTACGTGAAAAACATATTATTATCTTAATAATAATATATATGCATGAAAATAAGTCTAATTAATTGAATTTTAGTCTAACTAAAACTTAATTAATTATTATCTTATTCCTACTCCTTCTATGTGACCTTATAGGTTCTTACTACGTTGATAATGACTTATTTTGGGCCATAGACAGTGAGCGATATCTAGCAATACATCACTGCTACTTAAGTAGTAAGAATGTCTATGATTCAACATCTATCTAATATATGATTAACATTTTGCATCATAATCCCTTTTGTAACAATATCCAAATCGAACTGGAGGCATGGGGTGTGTCATCCTTGTTAATATTCAATTTATATTTCTTAATATTGAGTAGACTTAAAACAAATGATCAATATCACATATTGATCCAATTGAGTATGGCCATGCATTTCTAAGTCTCACTTAATTAAGAGACCCAAGGATATTTTTCTTTTATACAAGAGTAACAAAATTCCATCTACATCACTTACTTCCCTCTGCATGATTCATGACACATCTAATCAACGCCCTACTCGTCATCTCGAGTAAAGGTGACATAGGACGACATCAAAGTGAGTAATTCCTCATGTAAGGAACTGTAGTGACTTCAAGTCAAAAGACTATATGCATTTGTGGTCATATGAGAATAACTAATGACATGTCTATCCATGTAGTATTCTCATAATGGATCAGTCCAGTACATTGTTCACTAATAATGTACTCATGTATTAACTTGATATAAGATATCCATGATTCGTAATCATCAGTCACTATACATGTTAGTTTCGATATATTATTACTATCATTTTCGCAATAATCTTAACTAAGGGCATTTTAGAAATAACAAAGTTATTCCAAGGACAATTATTATATTTAAGTTATAATTTGCGTAAAATAAAATAAAAAATATATAATAATTGTATTGCCAAATGAAAACGTAATACATTATGTAATATTACAATCATCTTATGATTGGTTCCTGGGACACACACCAACATTTGGCACGTCACCTACCAGGCCTAGTTACACAACAAGCACATGGTAGCCACATGTCACATGCTAGTGGTGACTTATGGTAGTGTTTATATTGGCGTGTTCCACTTTTCAAGCATTATTTTATAGGAATTTTTTTCAAATTTTTCTAGAATAAAAATATTTTATGGTATTTATTTCCTAATTTATTTGAAATAATTAAGTTGAAAATTGTCCTAGGTAATTTCTATTCTATAAGCTACTAATTATAATTTTTGTAGCAATTTTGAAAACTATTTGTATAATGTAATAATTTTTTTACTATTATTACCATATGCTCATGTTATGCCACAAAAATTTTGTGTGGTTGTGTAGTTACTTTCATGGGACCACGCATGAAATTTTGTTCAAAAAAAATTTTAAGAGAAAAATTAATTTTTGAAATTTATAAAGAGAGAGGCTATATTAGTGATATTAAATACCTTTTAATATTACATCACTAGTATAGTAGGTTTGTAATAATATGAGTGTAGAGTCAGGTATTTCATTTCTATAATTTTTTAAACACCCATTAGTGTTAAATTTTAGAAATATAATATTTGGCTCTTATATTATGTTATAAAATTTCAAAAATACCCTTTAGTATTGAATTTTATAATATAATACTATATGTAATTGAAAGGAAAATGAAAGCATGATTATGTGTGTACATGCATTAATAGTTTGACACATTTTCCTTAATTGATTTTCACACATAATTGGCCTCCATAAAGATGCTACATGGGATAAATTATAATAAATGGGTTGAATCTATGAAATTGTATTTAGCAATTGCTAGGCTAAACATAGCAATCAATGTACTATAACCCAAACTTGAACCAAATTTACTTGCAAATGTGAAAGCAAAACTAAAAGTTGGAAAGAATCTAATAGGATTTGTTTGATAATTTTAAAGTATTCCATAGACCCAACTATTAGAGCAGGCATTCTTGTAACTAACACCACAGATGCAAAGACCTTTTTAGAATCTATGGAAGAAAAATTCAAGAAATTTAATAAAATATAAAGGGGATACTATCTCTCACTACTTGAAAAGTCCTTTTATGATGGAATCAGTAGAATGCAAGAGGATATTTTAAAGCTTAACTATTATCGTAACAAATTAAAGACCTTGGGACTTTATTTGGATGATGATTATCTTATTTGGAGAGTATTAGAGTCACTGCCTTCAGAGTTTAATGTTAAAAAGGCTACTTATCAAGCTTAAATGGGTAAATGGACAGTGAATGATATGATAGTCATTTTAAGCCAAGCAAAGAGAAAATGTGAAAAAGGAAAACCTATGCAGTTAATATGATGGCTCATGGTTCTACTGTTGGTATGTGTCCTAGGAGCCAATCATAAGATAATTGCAATATTACACAATGTATTACGTTTTCATTTGGCAATACAATTATTATATTTTACTTTATTTTATTTTATGCAAATTATAACTTAAATATAATAATTGTCCTTGGAATAGCTTCGCTATTCCTAAAATGCCCCTAGTCAAGTATTATTACGAAAAGGATAGTAATAATATATCGAGACTAGCATATATAGTGATTGATGATTACAAATCAGGGATATCTAATATCAAGTCAATACATGAGTACATTATTAGTGAACAATATACTAAACTGACCTATTGTGAGAATACTGCATGGATAAACGTGTCATTAGTTATTCTCATATGACCACAAATGCATATAGTTCTTGGACCTGAAGTCACTACGGTTCCCTATATAAGGAGTTACTCACTTTGATGTCATTCTATGTCACCTTTAATTGGGATGACGAGTTAGGCGTTGATTGGGTGGGTCATGAATCATGCAAAAGGAAGTGAGTGATGTAGATGAGATTTTATTACTCTTGTATAAAAGAGAAATATCCTTGAGCCCCTTGATTGAGTGAGACTTAGAAATGTATGGCCATGCTCAATTGGATCAAATGTGATATTGATAATTTGCTTTAAGTCTACTCAATATTGAGAAATATAAATTGAACATTGACGAGGATGACACACTTCATACCTCCAATTCGATTTGGATATTATTACAAAAGGGATTATGATGCAAAGCGTTAATTACATATTAGGTGGATGTCAAATCACAGACATTCTTACTACTTGAATGACAATGATGTATTACTAAATACTGCTCATTGTTTATGGCCCAAAGATGAGTTTGTTGGTGTGTGTTCTAGGAACTAATCATATAGATAATTGAAATAATACATAATATATTATGTTTTATTTTAGGTAAGGTAATTATTATATTATTTTATTTTCATTTTATTAATTTTGCGTACTTTATAACTTAATATAATAATTATCCCTAGAATAATTTTACTATTCCTTAAATGCCCCTAGTCAAGTATTATTACGAAAGAGATAGTAATAGTACATCGAGATTGGCATGTATAGTGACTGATGATTATGAATCATGGATATGTAATATCAAGTCAATACATGAGTACATTATTAGTGAATAAATGTACTGGACTAACCCAATATGAGAATACTACATGGATAGTGTCATTAGTAATTCTCATATAGTTACAATTGCATATAGTCCTTTGACCTGAAGTCACAACGGTTCCCTACATGAGGGGTTACTCACTTTGATGTCATCCTATGTCACCTTTAATCGGGATGACAAGTGGGACGTTGATTGGGTTTGTCACAAATCATGCAAAAGGAAGTGAGTAATGTAGATGAGATTTGTTACTCTTATTAAAAAAGAGATATATCCTTAGGCCCCTTGATTGAGTGAAACTTAGAAATGCATGACCATGCTCAAATGGATCAATATGTGATATTGATCATTTATTTTGAAGTCTACTCAATATTAAAAAATATAAATTGAATTTTGACAAGGATGACATATTCCATGCCTCAAGTTCAATTTAAATATTATTACAAAAGGGATTATGATGCAAAACATTAATCATGTATTAGGTGGATGTCGAATCACAGATATTCTTACTACTTGAGTGGCGGTGATGTATTGCTAGATACCGCTCACTGTCTATGACTCAATAATGAGTCATTGTCAACATAGTAAGAACCTACATGGTCACACAAAAGGAGTAGGAATAAGATAATAATTAATTAGACTTTAATTAGATTAATATCTAATTAATTGGACTTATTTTCGTGCATATATATATATTATTAAATAATAATATATTTTTCACGTAATAAATATAATTATTATATGATATTATTTGATATTAAAGTAATATCAAATAATTACGTTATCAGATTTTAGATAAATATATTATGAGATAATATTATTTTGATATTTGATAACTATATATAATTATCTAATATTAATATATTTATATTATGAGATAATATTATTATCTAATATTATATCGTTAATAAATAAGTTCTATCTCTCCTCATTATCTCTAGGATAAGGATAAGATGAGTTGTTAAATGTGATTAGGATTTTTGGAGACATTATCTTAGTAAGACTAGAATTGTGGTTTACCTAAGTTCTATAAAAGGGGACTTGAGGGCAGCACTTTAAACACGCTCATAAGCTTCCATAAAATCCAAAATCACTCAGAAAATATCCAATCCTAAATCCTAAAGAGAAAAATGCACCCTAACAGATTCGTGAAAGGTGAGAGGTCATTATTCACTCCGTGTGGATACCGTAGAGACGTTATACCTTCCGGCTGGCATTCGATTCATTCGCTCTCTCAAGTTTTGATCAGTAGAAACATGAGTGCCTAATAGGCAAAATCCTAATAATTGATTTATGTCTTTTGCATGGATCCTAAGTAGAATTCGGATTAAATTTTGAATTTCTGCTGCATATGATAATCCGAATTCTAACAGAGTCATTGTCAATGTAGTAAGAACCTATAGGTCACACAAAAGGAGTAGGAATGAGACAATAATTAATTAAATTTTAGTTAGACTAAAACTCAATTAATTAGACTTATTTTTTTGCATACATATATTATTAAGATAATAATATATTTATTCACGTAATATATATGTGATATTATTTAATATTAAAGTAATATCAGATAATTATGTTATTAGATGTTAGATAATTATATTATGAGATAATATTATTTTCCTATATATAAGATAACTATATGCTAATTCTTAATATTAGATAATTATATTATGAGATAATGTTATTAACTAATATTAGATAATTAATAGATAAGTCCTATCTCTCTTCACTCTCTCTATGATAAGGATAAGGTAATAGTTTATTAGTGTGATTAGAATTTTTTGAAGCATAATCCTAGTAGGACTAGGATTGTGATATGCCTTAGTTCTATAAAAGGACTTAAAGGCAGCACATTATTAATGCACATTGGCTTCAATCAAACCCTAAAATCACTAAAAAAAAATACCTATTTCAATCCTAGTAAGAGAAACGAATCCTAGTAGCTTTGTGGAAGAGAGAAGTCATTATTTACTCCGTGTGGATACCGTAGAGATACTATACCTTCCGGCTGGCATTTGATTCATCTCGATCTCTTAAGGATTCATTCAGAAAAAACACGAGTACAAATAAGGTAAAACTCTAACAGTGGTTTATGACTTTTGCATGGATTCTAGGAAGGATTTAGATAAAAAAAATTTAAATTTCACTACGTATGTGATCTAAATTCTAACATCTACTTTTAGACAAGAAGTGAGAGAACATTTTAAGGATAACTATAGGAAGTTTGTAATGATGGGAAGAAATAGCAAATTGATAATCACCTAAAACTTGAATAGGTCTAGTTTAAGGGCAAGTGTCGATTTTGTAAGAAATTTAGGCATAAGAAAGCAAACTATTTCAAATCTAAGAAATGATTAGAGAACAAAAAAGAGATAGTTAAAGAAATCTGAACAAGAAACCCACCACTTAGAGCTAGTTGTCTTTCACTAAGTTTGTGCTAAAAAATATTTTCTTATTTTCCATTAAGAACTTATTTTGTTTAATGAATGTTTCATTTGTAAACCTTTTGTTTTAGTATGTAGCTCACTTATTTCCATATTTATTTAAAGATTATTAATTAAATTTTGTCTGAGTTTGAAACCATCTCTAGATTTCAAATTATTTTCTTTAAAGATATTTTGTGATAATTGGAGTTACTTCAAAATGCTCAGATACTTAAAAAAAAAAATATATATGTCAGGTTTATTATTGATGAATTCATTTAGTACTTCCCATGGTTTGGTTTAACGTGAAGTAGATAGATATATATATATATATATGTATGTATATATATATATGTATGTACATATATATATATATATATATATATATATATATATATATATATATATATATATATATATATATATATGTATGTATGTGTGTATGTGTGTGTGCGCGAGCGTGTGCGTGTGTGTGTATGTGTTTAACATTTACTTTAAAAGGGATGCTAAATAGAGTGGGTTCTGGGTCAAATCAATAGTTAAAAAGTACTAAATGAATTCATCAATAATTATGTAGACCTTTATTTTAGACGTATTTTAAACTCATTTTTGCTCTAAAATAGTTTGCTTTAGTGGGAGTGATGTTAATTAAGAAGAAAGGTTAGTCTTATAACTTGACAAGATATGTGAGAAAGATTGAGATTAGGAGAGTGAAATAGATTAGAATATATAGGTATTTTGGTAATTCTGGATCTTTGTGGTGTGAATACACATATTAATTAAGACAAAGTAATTTGTACAAACTTAATTAAAGGCCTAGGAATAAAGTGTGATAAGGCTAATATTGTTTATATGGTGGGCCCAACATACACATGTCTTGGGTATTAATAAAGTCCAATATATTAGTTTGCTCTCATGTTTGCTAATTTGATAAAATCAAAATTTATGAGGCCCATATATTTTACTAAGTGATAAGAATTGTCTCATATGCATTAGTTGTATGTAACTTATTGTTTATGAAAGGTGGTTTTGGACTACAAATTGTTTTATATTTTGGTGATACAATTAATTTCACATTAACTTAGAGGAGATCAAGATATCTCACATGTGCAAATTACTTAGACTTACTTTATTACTTGTCCAGGTAATAATAAAATTTTGACTAGACATATATCAAGAGGTACTATGTTGTGAAATTATTATACAATTAATTTCTATTAAAGGGCAAGACATGTCATGTGTTATAATTTCCTTATCAAGTTGACAAGTTAGGTGTTTTTTGGATTTACATTTTGATAATGTTACTGCCATGGATTTTCTCTCAACAATGATGAATTTGCCTATGAAAGGGACTTCAAATTAAAGTAACTATTTGTGAAAGAGAAAATACATTAGTATATTATTTTTTTTACAAATTGAATGCTTATGGATCTACTAATGGCTTAAGGTTAAATATGAAAGCATGATCATGTAAAAAATGTAAATTCACCTAAGCCTTTTTTTGATGTCTTCGGTTAGTGAGAGTTCTGATGATATGGGTTCATTACTATTTTATGACATATTTAAAGGAAATACTCATAATATTTTATGCATATCCTGGGGTATGGCATGTAATTAGAGATATTTTGACCCTGTCTTATTATTATGATCATATGTATTAGGCATCTTTAGTGGATGCTAGGACTAATTATGCATAGATTTACATGTAGTCATATAAAATTATGTAAATCCCATTCTGCACATTTTGATAGCATTAGTTAATGAGATGTAAGTGTCTAGTATGTGTTGCTACTAATATCTCCTTTTCAGATATAGCATTTATGTTATCAAATATTCATGATCTCAATTGGATTAATGGGTGTAAAAGTATTATTTTTGTATTAAAATTATTCCATTTGTGGCCACATTAATAAATTATGTATGTTCAAGTGGGAGATTGTTAAATAATTTATGGACTATATATAATTTATTAATAAAATTAAATTATTATTAATGGTAAATTGTAATGAGGTGCCACTTCGTGGATTATATTTCAAAGAGGTGGTAGGGCTGGACTTTTTTCCAAATAGGTTTCAGTTTTATGATTTATGAATGTTATATACCAAAATTATCTTTTTTTTTTACTGTGAGAATGCATTCGTGAATTAAAAACTTTAAAAAGTCATAAATCGATTATTAGTTAACCAATTTTTATATATAACCACTTGTTTTCAATTGTCTTCATATGATCTTTTAATAAAAAATAAGAAAATGTGAGTTTGATGAAGTCCGCCTAGTTAAAAATGTGTATATTGAGTTTAAAATTTTGAATAACCATAACTTTATCTTAATTGTCTGTTTTAAGTGAATTTTTTTTATTTCATGTAACTTTTTTAGATCTACATGTTTATAAAATGCTAAAGGCATTTTGCCCACTATGGTTTAGTAAAAAAATGTCTTTTTCAATTATTTTTCTTCATTTTTTTGTTATTTTTTTTACTTTAATCTTATTTTATTAATTCAAATTCATTTGAATTCCATATTAAACTTTTGCTCCCCAACTCTTTTAATGTCTAGTAGTACCATAATAATTTTTTTAATAAGTAAATATACTAAAGAACAATATATTATTATTTGTAGACTAAATAGTAATACGTTACTATTTCATTCCAAAATAGTAACATTAATAAAAAATTTTAAATAAATAGATAAATCAAGTTTAATTAATAACCAAACTGTCAAAGAAGAGGATGTTACTGTTTCATTTCAAAACAATAATACTAAATAAACACCTTAAATAAATAAATAATAGTATATTACTATATGTTCTCTAGATAGTAACATATTACTGTTTCGTTTAAAAATAGTAATACTAACTAAAAACTTCAAAAAAAGGATAAATCAAGTCTAATTAATAATCAAATTGCTAAATAATAGTATGTTACTGTTTGTTTTCTAGACAGTAACATGTTACTATTTCGTTCCAAGTCTAATAGTATATTATTATTTGTTCTCTAAATAGTAACATGTTACTATTTCGTTCAAAATTAGTAATACTAACTAAAAACCTCAAATAAATGGATAAATCGAGTCTAATTAATAATCAAATTACTAAATAATAGTATGTTACTATCTATTCTCTAAAAAGAAATATGGTACTATTTCATTTCAAGTCTAATTAACAACTAAACTATCAAAAAAGAGAATGTTACTGTTTCATTTCAAAACAGAAATACTAACAAAAAATTTTAAACAAATGGATAAATTAAGTCTAATTAATAATCAAATTATCAAATAATAGCATGTTACTGTTTGTTCTCTAAAGACAGTAACAAAAAGTAAAATCTCAAATAAATGGATAATAGCATGTTACTATTATTTTTTAGACAGTAACATATTACCGTTTCGTTTAAAAATAATAACACCAACTAAAAACTCCTAATAAATGCATATATCAAGTTTAATTAACAATCAAATTGTTAAATAATAGCATATTACTATCTGTTATCTAGACAATAACATGTTACTGTTTCGTTTCAAAATAGTAACATTAATCGAAAATCTCAAATAAATAGATAATAGCACGTTACTATTTATTCTCTAAATAGTAACATATTACTATTTTGTTCTAAAATAGTAATACTAATAAAAAAATTCTAAATAAATGGATAAATCAAATCTAATTAACAATCAAATTGTCAAATAATAGCAAGTTACTGTCTATTCTCTAAACAGTAATATGTTACTATTTTGTTCTAAGTCTAATTAACAACCAAACTGTTAAAGAAGATAATGTTACTGTTTCATTTCAAAATAGTAATATCAACCAAAAATATTAAATAAATAGATAAGTTAAGTTTAATTAACAATCAAATTGTTAAAATAACATGTTACTATTTATTCTCTAGATAGTAATATGTTATTATTTCGTTCCAAAATAATAATACCAATAAAAAATCCTAAATAAATGGATAAATCAAATCTAATTAATAACCAAACTTTTAAAGAAGAGTATGTTGCTATTTGTTCTTAGACAGTAACATGTTACTGTTTCATTCTAAAATAGTAACACCTACTAAAGATCCTAAATAAATAGATAAATTAAGTCTAATTAACAATCAAATTGTTAAAGAAAATGATGTTACTATTTTGAAATAGTTTCAAAATAGTAACATTAATAAAAAATTTTAAATAAATGGATAAATCAAGTCTAATTAACAATCAAATTGCCAAATAATAGTATGTTACTATTTATTCTTCAAACAGTAATATGTTATTATTTCATTTCAAAACAGTAACACCAACAAAAAATCTTAAATAAATAGATAAATCATGTTTAATTAGCATCCAAATTATCAAATAACAATATGTTATTATATCTCTAAGTTCTTATTTATTTTTATTTTTATCTTAACTAAAAATTTATTTTAATTCCTAAAAAATTGAATTTTTATAAATTTTATTTATAATTAAAATTTTATATTATAAAGTTAAAAGTTTTCTAATTTTAATTTTTATCAATTTTTTATTTTTTTTTGTATTAAATTAAAAATTCTCTAATTTTAATATATGGCAAAAAAAGTTTCTATTTTAATTCTTTTGGTATTCTTGAAATGTACTGTAAATATGTTATTTTATTTTTTGGGTATCATGGTAAATTTTCGTACACGGGTGCACTTAAATAAAAAAAATGGGCTTCAGGTACCTCATTATAATAAATTACATCAAACGACACCGGCCTGATTTTTTTCCTATTATTAATTAGGCCTTGTGTGACTTAATAGGTAATTGGGTACTTAGCCCAATACTGATAATATGGGTATGAATTCTATGATGGATGGGATCTATAATCATAACTAGTTTATAAATAAAGGGCTCCTATCTTATATCTCTAATGTTTAAGATTTGAATACTCCATCGATCTACCTTTTGTGTAGATATAGAGATTGCTGAGAGAGTTAATCTCCTGTTTTATTTATGTGATACTAACACTAAGGGATGGATTTACACAATGTAAGTATGTCATCCTTTACAATTATTTTGTAATTTATTATAAGTTTCCTCATGCCATAATATAGAAGTTAAGATCAGATAATATTTGAAAATTGTAGTTATAATTTCCATTAGGAAATGCATGATCTACATTAATGCCAATCACGATCTCAAGTTCCTTGCACATAAGTTCTCTTATCTTATTGGACCTTTGCTCTCTTATTGAATTAGGGATACATAATCTAAATACTATATGGGATAATGCTTAGTTTAGCTTATATTACTAGAGTAAGGACCCTATGATAAAATATTTGAATTTGATTATTAACTGATTAATAACTAGAGCTAACTTAATATCCATATCAAGCCTAAGTGCCATTGTAAATCTAAACTTTATTATTATTAATGAACTATTATACTTTGACTTTTTTAATTAATTTTTGCATTATTAAGTCCGTTATTATGAAAAATTCCAACACAAATTTCCTTTCAATTTTATAAAAAAAAACTATTACTAAACTTATTTTAAAAATTTTGTTGTGTAGAATGCTAGTTTTAATTGTCAAAATATAGTTAAAGGCCAAAATAATTATTTTGTTATCAAATTATCCTCTCTTTATTTATATATATTTTTCACTCATTTTACTATAGATTACTTCAACTTTTAAAGTCTTTTTCATAATGAAAATATGTTCTTACCAAAAGTTTTTGTCTTGTATAATTTTTTCCTTATAAAGAAGATGTTTTTGCTAAAAAAAAATATTTTTTGTACATTTTTTTCTCATGTGTACTATTTTAATATTTGAAGTGTAATTATTATTCTAAACCTTGAATATAAAACACTAATAAGTGATATAGTATAAAAGCACGAGAAAAGATAAACCACACTAAATGATTAAAAAAATCAATGACATAACATAGGTGCATTAAATAAATTACAAAATTGTAGATATTAAAACTTCAAAAACTAAATTCTTCATTTAGTGATTATTTCAAAAATCTAAAATAGTTATTACACTATAAATATTAAAATGAGTATAAATACAAAAAAGCATGCAAATGAAACTTTTGATAAAAGTATATTAGATAAAGATTTCAAAATTTGAAGTAATTAATTTAGAGTAAAATGAGTATTAAAACATATACGAATAAAGAGAGCAATTTGGTTATAAAATAATGCTTTAGATCTTTAGCTATGTTTTGATAGTTAAAATTATTATTCTTTTAATGAAAAATTTAAAATAAACTTTATAATAGCCTTTTTATAAAATTGAAGAGATATTTGTGTATATTTTTGAACTAAAAAATTTGTGCAATTTTAACTATCTTTAGAGGAAGTCTATATATTTTGCTTATTTGAAAAAGGAGGCTATTGTTTCTATGTTATTGAAAAAGAAAATCTTCTTTGTTTTAACTATAATCCTATTTAGCAATTAGTTGATTATAATAATGATTAGCTAATTTAATTAACTATTAGCTAATAGTTAATTATATTAATTAATTTGATCAATTAATAACATTAATTATTTGAATAAAAATATTTAATAAAATTATCTATTTATTATTAGCAATTTACATGTAAAATGACATATAAGGATATGAATATATTTTATAATATATGTAAGTATATTCTTTTACTTTAATCATAATTTAAATTTTATATATTATTTATTAAATTAAAATTTCTTCGAAAATATATAGTATTGCAATTTATTATTTCTTAAATTATTTTTCAAAAAATAAATTATTGCAATTTATTATACTTTTTAAAATTTTCTTTTAAGAAATAAAATATTGAGGTATTTGTGTATTATTTTATATCAAGTTTTTAATATACTATTTTTGTATATCATAATAATTATACTATTTTCATATTATACACACACACACACACACCTTTTTCATCATATTTTTTATAAAAATATAATTTGATAAAAAAATAATTATATAATTTATAATATTTTATATATAAAATGATCCCTTGTTATTTAAATGATATTTTGAAACAAATTGAAAAAAATGAATGCATATGCATGTATTATATATATATATATATATACACACACACACATTAATCTTATTAATCTTTATTTTAATTGAAAAATGATTTAAATTCATTAAATAATTATATAATACAGTAATATTTATTTTTTTAATGTATATTAATTTTATTGTGTGAATTTAGTTAATAAAAAATAAATAATTATCTATTTCTGAAGAACCTTTATATCCTAACATATATTAAATTTATATATCCTAACATATATTAAATTTATAGCATAAAATAAAAAATAATTGATAATTTAATGGTTACGTCCTTGTTTATACACTTTATGGTATGAGGTTCAATTATTCTATATCACATTTTAAGCAAAAGAATAAATATAAATACTTATGCAATTTGAGAGTAATTTTATATTTTTATCCATCAAAATAGCAAACACTATTTTGAGCATTTTCAAAATGGTTGGGATTCAATCATTTGATCAAAATAATTATTTGATTTGTTTAATTAGCTAAATGTTCCAAAATTAATTAAAAGTTATATAAATAATTAAAGTAAATTCTATAGTGTTTTATGTATTTTAAAATATGAGATAATATGGTGATTTGAAAATTTGTTAAATTGAAATTATTTAATCATATTATTAAGAAATAAATAATTATAATTAAATAATTTTATAACTTATCACATCACCTTAAGTTTTGTTTGTGACTTTTAGCATACCATCATTAATGACAATGGTTGGTTGCCATACATCATGTATTTTTTTTAATCATAATCGATACATGAAGAATAGTCATCAGCTTCCACAATTCTCAATATTTTGAAAATTAAAAAATTATATTTTTAATGTGAATGGCCCTGCAAAATTAACTATTGTCCTTATTTATTAACTTTAATCAAGGTCGTGTGACACATCAGAGTACATAGGAATTTTCCCCCTTTAAAATGGAAAGATGCGAATATAATTAGGCAAAATTTGAGAGGGGTGGATGTAATTTACTTTATTTTTTCCTTTCCTTGGGTAATTACGTAGCGTTCTCTCCTTCCCCACAAGACGACCAGACCGCAGGTGCAGTCGCCGGAGGTTGCCTTAAACGCCATTTCTTCGACGACGACAGGACCATCAGAACGATAAGAATTAGGCTTAAATGGAGGTTATTCAACCGAAGTCTCAGATCCTTTAAAGCAATCACAATCTCGTCGTCCTCAGTCTTAGGCTTTCAGGTTTGAACCAAAACCTAGCATTGAATTTGTTGGTGTCACACTTTTATTATATGTTTCATTTTTTGTTTTTCATTCTGAAGTTGAATCATAAGAGTAGTAGTGTGGCTTCTATAAGTTAGACGAGCAAAACAATTAGCATTGCACAATAGATGCTTGATGAATTGTTTCTATACAATTATGATTCCTATATCCATTTGCATACAAGAATTAATTTAAATTTTGCTTGTCTTTGAGTGGAAGTATGACAGTCAAATATATCAAATATAAAAAATGTACTGAGCAGCATATTCTTTTCTATTTTCATTCAAAACAACGCTACCTTGAAATGTGACCCATTTCTCATTAGCAAAAAAATTGCCAACCAAACGTCATTTGTGCTTTTATCTACAACAACAACAATAATAACAATAACAACAATAAACCTTTATCCTATTAAGTGAGGTAAGATTGCATTGCACCATTGGGCTCTATTTGAAACCTTCCAGTGGCCTTCTTTGTATATATCCAAATCATCTTAACCAAATTTTTGTCATTCTCTCCTCAATAGGTGCCATGTCAATATTTCCTCGTATGTATTCATTCCATATTTTATCCTTTTTTGTATGACTACACGTTCATCTTAACATTCTCATTTTTGCTAGTCCGTTTTTTGTTTCTTGTTGTCCCTTCAAAGCTCAACATTCCCAATTGAGGATAGAGCAGAGAACGAGAACCTGTAAAGTTTTATGGAGAAAAAAAAATTAGTTTGTTGAAAAATTATGTTAACATTGGAAATGAGAATAGATAAGATAATAAATTACCTAATATTCTGAATGATGATTACTCAAATTAAACATATCATTGAGAGGACTTGGTACTTGATTGTATGCTACATCATTTGGAATTTCATTTGGCCCTTGAGCAGATCAATGAGGATGTTCTTGTACACTTGTAATGCCATGTATTGAAAAAGAAACTTGGGTTTCCTATGAAAAACAAACAGAAATGTAACTTAATAATTTAGGTAAATAAGTCGTATGTTTGAGTAAGCATTTATTTATAAATTATTGTACCTTAACATGGTGGCTCTATGAAACATTGCCACAATGAGCCATTTTCTTTCTCAGGTTGCTTCTCTACCCAGCTTTTTAGGAGATCTGCTTTTTCTCACTCTGTCTTTCTTCTTAATACTGTTGACATGTTGGAAATTTTGGTTGTCAAGCATTATGCTCTCACTTGGATTTGGAATAGGTGGTGAAGCATCAATAATATTATCTTCTAACCCCAAATGCCTCTTACAAAAATCATCAACTTGACTACTTAATCCATCTATAACCTTGTTTACTAAAATTTAAGCTTCTTTACAATCAGATGCTCTAAGTGCTAACCTTCCCAATTTTGGACAAAGTTGTTAGTATCTTTGAGTGCAATTAACATCGTTGTCTTCTTGAACATTCTTTCATGTTGAATTTTGCACATGTCTATTTTAGCTTCCCTTGTTCATCTTTTCAAAATGTTTTGGCTAGGAATTGTCTTAATATCCTTGATATCAAATATCTTCAAAGCATGGGGCAACATAAAATGTCAAAGGTCTTAAAGTTTCTGCAACTTCATGAAATTATATTATTTGAAGCATGATCTTACTTTGAGCTCTTGATTCTTATTGAACATAACAACCACATATTCATACATTCTTTCTCCTTCATTTGATGCTTTATACTTGCTGCATGATACAAATCATACTCTCTTTCAAAAATAGCAAAAATTACAGGAGTATAAACCTGTGCAACCTTTTGTAAAGGGTGTATTCTCCCACTTTAATTTGTTCATCCACATCTAATTGTACTGCATAATGAAGTGGAGGATTCTCCAATGACTGTTGTTGAAAATATTGAAATAAACTACCTGCCTCTCCATACGCTAAGTACCTCACCTTTTACTATTTCTGATCTAAATATGTGCAAGCAAGATTAGTCCCTCCACCAACCTGTCTGCTCATCAATTCAAATGAGGCCTTTTGTTGATTTTTGAGTCATCAACCATATCAATCTCATAAGCTTGCACTTGAGACACTTTTCTCTGACATGCCAACATGTGAGTGGCTTCCACAAGGTGCAAAGAATGATTATGTTAGGCAACAATATCATTCACTTTATATTTTTCAATATCTTTAATGTACATTAATCCAATTCCTATAAAATAGTTTTAATTTCTGCCCAACAATTGGTGGTTAATTAATCCTTTTTGTCTTCTTTACAAACCTCATAACTTTAAATCTAAATGAAGTGATCTTTCCAATTTTTTCACTGTTATTGATCCATTGTTTTCTAACAATAAATTCAAATTTTGCTCCACAGTTACTCCAAAGTCTCCAAGCTTCTTCCATGTGATTGAATTCTATAGCTTACTGAAACTTCCAATCAGCTAAATCTATATTTTCATCTAATGTGGGAGAAGATTCCTCGCTCCTTATAAACTAACAAAGTAAAAAATAATAATTATAAATTTGTAAGATTAAACATTTCAAAAACTAATTTATTTCATAAATTTTGAAGATTAAGAAATGAAAATTTTACTTGGAATGACTTGGATTTGTGGTCAGCCATGGTTGATTTTTAGATTCAGCCATAAATTTCAAAACTAGTTCTGATTGTGGTTCTATTAAGAAAAAAAAAGGAAAAAGAAAAATGATGCAGGGATAATCTGATTGAAAATTATTAAGATGTGGGAAAAAGAGAATCAGAAATTTTAGCTTGTTGTTTTACTGCCATCTTTCAAATATGTTGGTGCCTAATATGCTATATGTTGCAGTAGGTGGAGTTGCTTGGGACATGAGAAGAAAGCCAACTGAGTAGTTTTACTTAAAATTTTAAACTGTACATCTTGTTATATAAGTGGAAGGGGGGAAAAATGGCACTTAAGTGAAATGTTGAGTTTCTGTTGAATGGTGGAGATGTTTTAAAGTTTGATGAATGTTGGGTGGGCTTCCTATCGTAGCTCCCATCATGGGAGAAGATCTGGATCCATGTTGAAGGAAGCATGTTGGTGTTATCATCAAACAAGCCTTTCCCCTCTACCTCTTCAAGAAGGCAGACCAAAAGAAGCAACTCAGTGGACAATTGAATGAAGCAACTGATGGAGACAAAGAGAGGAAGGTATCTGTCATCTCCACCAACTTCAGTTTCTTCAATCTCATTTATTATAGTTTTCCACCTTTGTTGTTGTTCTCTGAATTTCTAGCAAATTTTGTGCTGTTTCTTGCTCTTGATCTTGTTTTAGATTCCTCCTATTTGTTTCTGATCTTGATCTGGGTTAGTCTCTTTTAGGGGAGGGAATTGAGGAAGATAGTTTCTCAAGATGAATACTTCAAAGTAGGGGTAATGCTTCAGTATGCAATGAGGGTTATTTTTAATATTTTTTGGCAACTTTTATGAATATTGTTTATATTTTTTGCAATTTTTTTTTCATAAAATTTATTAGTTCTTGAGGATTCATGCATAAGAAGTATGTAAAAAGTTCTAAGTCCATAGGCAAAAAGTTGCATAACAAAAATATTTGAAATTTTGAGTAATAATATTTTAGAAAAAAATGACAAGAATTTTGAAAAATTGTTTCATAGTTTTTAAAAAACTACATGGATTCTCATATTGCCGAGCATTATTAAATTACTCAATAATTCAGAAAGTGTAATAATAATTTGAAAATCCCTTTCATTCAAATGCTTAATTGCAATCAATGTAGGCATGTGTGATGCTTCCTAGTCTTAATTTGTTTCTAATGAGTCTCTAATAATTGTTATGGGATGCAGAATGAGAGCATTACCACCTCTCTCTAAGTCAATTTGTTCTTCAGCTATCTCATCCCACTACAAAGCTACTCCTGATTTTCGTTCAAAGTTTAAAGCACTATTTTGCTGTTTAGAAGAGCTTAAACCTGCAGAGTCAGAGGTAATTAGAGCTACTTTTGAAGAAGACATTAAAGGTACTACTTCTCATCATCATGGAGCTTCTGTAAAACCATCAACCAAAGCTACTTCTGAAGAAGACATTAAAGCTGCTACTTTTCATTGTTATGGAGTTTCTGTACGACCATTAATACGGGCAGAAACAGAAGCCACTCTCCATTATGTTGAACCACTATCAGAATCCCAATTCATATGTCTTGTTCACAATGCAAAAACTCCTCGACAACTACAGCAAATCCATGCCCAAATTCTCATCCACAATTTTTCCTCAAACAGTCGAATAGTGACTCAGTTTGTATCTTCTTGTTCTTTGCTCAAATCCATTGGTTATGCAGTTTCAATATTTGAGCATTTTCAGTATAAAAACTTGTTTGTTTTCAATGCTTTGATTCGGGGGCTTTGTGAAAATTCCATATTTGAAAGCTCAATTTTGTGCTTTGTCAAAATGTTGAGATTGAATGTTAAGCCCACTAGTCTAACATTTCCTTTTGTCCTTAAGTCAACTGCAGCCTTGGTCATGTGTGAGCTTGGAAGCTGTCTCCATGGTGCAGTTCTCAAGTTAGGAATGGAATTTGACTCATTTGTTCGAATTTCTTTGGCTGATATGTATGTTAAATTTGAGAAGTTGGCTTCTGCCTTAAATGTGTTTAATGAAACACCAAAGAGACTCAAGAGTGAGAACATATTGTTGTGGAATATTTCTATTAATGGATGTTGTAAAATGGGAAATTTGACCAAGGCTACAGAACTTTTTGAGGCTATGCCTAGAACAAATATTGGGTCTTGGAATACTCTGATAAATGGGTTTGCAACAAATGGTGATATGAATCATGCAAAGCAGCTTTTTCATTGTATGGCAGAGAAAAATGTGGTTTCATGGACCACAATGGTAAATGGTTTTTCCCAGAATGGAGACCATAGGGAAGCATTATCATTTTTTAATAAAATGCTTGGAGAAGATGTGAGGCCAAATGATCTCACTTTAGTTTCTGCTCTTTCAGCTTGTGCAAAAATTGGTGCACTGGATGCTGGAATACGAATTCACAAATACCTTTTGAAGAGTAAATTCTTCATTACTTGTGCAATCGGAAATGCACTAGTTGATATGTATGCCAAATGTGGGAATATTGAGGCTGCGAGTGAAGTGTTTAATAAGTTAAAACAGAAGAACCTTCTGACGTGGAGTATTATGATATGGGGTTGGGCAATCCATGGCCATCATGAGCAAGTGCTTCACTGCTTCAAGCAAATGAAGTCTACAGGTACCCAATATGAGTTCTCATTATACTGTAGTCCCATCAGTTTCTGAAATTTTATTTTATTTTTTTGAGATTGAATTTTGGCACTTTTGCAGGAGTGAAACCTGATGGAGTTGTCTTTCTTGCCATTTTAACTGCATGCTTACATACTGGGCGAGTAGATGAGGGACTGCATTTCTTTAACAGTATGAAGTATGAGCATGCCATTGAGCCAACAATGAAGCATTATGCATTAGTTATAGATCTCTTAGGTAGAGCAGGGAGGTTAGATGAAGCGATGGATTTCATCAAGAGTATGCCGGTATCTCCTGATTTTATCATATGGGGAGCTCTTTTTTGTGCTTGTAGGTCTCATAAAAATATCAAAATGGCAGAGTTAGTCTCAGAGCGGCTCTTGCAGCTTGAACCTAGGCACCCTGGAAGCTATGTCTTCCTATCAAATGCTTATGCTACAGTAGGGAGATGGGAAGATGTAGAGAGAGTAAGAGTTTTGATGAAGAATAGTGGCATAGAGAAAGACACTGGATGGAGTTATATTGAGGTGGAAGGTCAAGTGCATAGTTTTGTTGCTGGAGATCATGCTCATCAGCATACAAAGGGGATATATGTAAAATTAGAGGAAATAATGGTAGGAGCAAGGAGAGAAGGATACATGCCTGAAATTGGATTGGTGCTCCACAATATTGAAGAAGAAGAAAAAGAAGAATCATTAGGAAGACATAGTGAGAAGTTAGCTCTTTCTTTTGGGCTCATTGCTACTGCACCAGGGGTGACCCTTAGGATTGTGAAGAATTTGAGAGTCTGTGTGGATTGCCATTCAATAATGAAATATGCTAGTAAAATGAGTCAAAGAAATATCATACTGAGAGACCTTAAGAGATTCCATCATTTTAGGGATGGGAGGTGCTCATGTGGAGACTTCTGGTAACATGTTATGTATTGCATCTAAGAATATGCAATGCTGGTTAGCACTTGTTATCTGCCTTATAAGAAGTTTTGGACTCATTTATAAGGTTGAGAAAATTGTATATTCATCCTGCCTACTTGTGCTGAACTTGATGTTGGTTACTGATATTCATCTGGTTACTCATAGGATTGAGAAGTTTGACTTGATGTGGGAAGTGTTTAGTTTGATATTGAAGGCAAAATTCATCTGGTTACTCATAGGATTGAGAAGTTTGATTTGATGCGGGAAGTGTTTGGTTTGATATTGAAGGCAGAATGTAATGTGGGAGACGACTGTTTATTTGCTGTACCACTGAAGAAAGTGAATGGGTTTACAGCTGAAACTTTTCTACAAGGAATTGCTTTTGAGATCTATGTTGCTCTCTACAATGGTGCAGGTGTAGGACACAGTTCCTTCTGCACGGAGGATTATAGCTTCTAAGCCTGAGGTGTCCAACAAATACCTGTTAAGGGTGCTTCAAGGTAAATTGAAAAGTTCAAGATCCAGAATTTGAGGCAAAAAAGAAAGGATTTTCCTTGCAATAATATCTGGAAGACAGATTTCTTGCAAGGTAGTTTGAAGATATATATTGAATACTAACACTAGCAAACAGAACTCCAGAAGCTTGTTTGCACTTTGGCAGTTCCAGAGTTGGTCGATCACTTGTACTGCCAAGTAGATCAAACTTCGTGGAGTAGACTGTGCTTGTTGTAAAGTAGACAATGTCACTGTATTGCTTCATAATGTTATTGTAGTTGTCAAGTTGATGGTGAATCTCTGATGCTGAGAAGAATGCCTTTTAGGTCGACCATGTGCCGAACTCATGAAATTATCTGTTCATGTGGTTTGTTCTTTCATATAAGCTTGGCTTCTTTGTTCAATTATGTTGAACTTCTAGACTTGTTAGGTTGCTCGAAGTTGTATATCCTTTGACTATATTCAAATTTTGTGACTTAACTGATTCTGGAATCTAAATGAATTGATAGCTACTTAATGTGAAGAAATGGGCAAAATCTATTATTAGAAAGTGAGAAGTGTACTTATTATCTTTTCCTTCAAGATATTTGTTGATTATATGTGATCAAAGTTCAGACTTACCTTGAGAGGTTTTTTGTTAACTGCAAAAGCTAGTGAATGCTTACAATGCAATAAATTGTGTTCTGAATTCATTTGAAGAGGGTATAATGTTGCATGGGAAAAAGGCTTAGCTCTCGAGTTGGTATTGAGCATAAGTAGCTTGCAAAACAAACTTAAATCATTTGTCAAGGAAGCAAGTTGACTTTGCTACTTAGCCATTTCCTTTCATTTGCTGCTCATTTTACATCATGTTTATATTGATATTTGCAGCTCATGGTCTCATTAAATAAAAATGTCTGCATATCTGCTGTGGTATCTATAAGTGGTGAAACTCTTTTTATTCGTGTTACTGAAGAATATGTGTGGGTCACTTTGATTGTCGAGATTTTATGTGGAAATTAGGTGGGGTCTTAAGTTTTTTGTCAAGGAAATGAATAAATTAATTATGGTTGTATCCCAATGCGGTGAGATATTGGCAGGAAAAAGTTTATCCTTTTTAGCGGTACCAGGTTTTAAGAAAGAATATCATTTTCATTTGATTCATTAAATATTTGAAGTGAACTTTTAATAGGATGCTAATGAGGAGTCAAAATATGTTACAAAAGCATCTACCTCTAACATTACCACATCTGTTGCTTTTGGGTTGAAATCACTTGTTTGGACTTGCGGTAGTTCATTAGAGGGTTTTACATCAGCGCCACCTATGGAGGAAATTAAGGTATCACAGATGCTAAATACTGTGAAAGAAAGTCAGGAGAGAGGCAATACTATGAAAGAAATTCAGAAAAAGCTTCTAGATTCACAATGGGTATAGGGCTATCAAATGGACGGGCTGGAGCGGGGCGGACTAGGTCCGCATAGGTCTTGATCTGTTATGGATCGATCTGTTTAACCCGCAAATGAAAACGGACTTGTTTGTGTCAGTTTGGATTCAGTCCATGAGGCCCGCAGACCGGCTCGTGGATTGACCTATTTTGCACGTGCCTAGAACAAAACAATGCCTATCCGTCCCAGAATGACGAGTAAAGCTTTGATCGCAATTCACAACTTTGGTTCGCAACCTTGAAAATAGAACAACATGAGCTCTGATTTGCAAAAAGACAAGCAAACGAACAACTTAACAAGTACTAATGATGATTTCTGAGTGATTTGTGCTTTGAAGCAGTAGAAACTAGAAAGTAAAATTTGCCTTAAGCAAACAACAGAGCACTGTAGCAGAAACTAGAAAGAACCAAGTTTATCTTTTTCCCTTCTTGACTTGAGCTACTTGCCTTTACCTTTTCACTTTGCTAATTCACTTAATTGTTTTCCCTCTTTTTCAATGTTTTGTTTAATTGTTTAATTTGTTTTGTTTTGTAACTTTTGTTTGACTATTTTCTTGATATGGAAAAATTGAAAAAAATTGATTATTTTAGTTGAAGAATAATTGGGATAAGTGAGAGAGATGGCACTGACGCCATGAGGGATAAAAGGGTTTTGGCGTTTTGCAATTGTGAATTCATTGAATTGTGGGGTAGTACTGCAATACAATAGCACATGTGTTTAGTTGGGCCAGAGGGGTGGTTGGGTTTGGGTTCGGCCATAAAGGCCTAAATTTTTTTCCAAAGGTGGCCGGTTTGTGGACTAACCTATGCCCATGCAGGTCAAGTCTATTAGGACTGTGGTCCGTACAGATCAACCTGTTTAACCCGCATTTGAAAACAGACTCATTTTCAATGGTCCATATCTGTGCAGGTTGATGGAGTGGGGTGGGTCAGTACGCAGGTCGAGGTCCATTTAACACCTCTAAACAAGTATAATTGCATAGAGATCTAGGCCTTGACAATGAAAAAAATATAAAAATACGACAGGTTTGTAATTAATAAATTTATTTTATTTATTTATTTCCAAATTTATCTTGACATGGCAATATTACTTGGTGCTTATGGAGAAATATTGTACTCTTCACCTCTTTGATATTGTGGTTATGTGTTTGCATTATTAGAATATGAAGCATCTTGATAGCATATTGAGAGATTTTTTATTTATGTATTTGCTGGAGGCAGAGATATGTTGAATTATCATTTATTTCCTCATTTGAAAGTAGGTATATATTGAATTATCATTTATTTTCTCTTTTTTCAAATGAGGTATCAATATGAATTCTTATTAAAAAAAATGACATTACTATGAACACTCGTGAGTTATTTGCTTTTCCTCTGGCCTACTTAATTAAGAAGACTTGCAGAGGTTTGGGTTGTCTTAATTGTGCATAGATTATGAATTTTGAGTAATATGTCTATGTTGAGATTATGTGTATTTTAGGAAATTATTCTAGAATGATTCCAAATTGATTTTAGTTTATTAGGTTAACTATTCTTTCCTTTCTAGCTTGTTAGGATGAGATTGTATATATCTATATAAGGAAAATAGATCGTAAAGTGATTTCTTTAGGTTGATTGATTAAGATTCTCTTGTAATCTTTTGTATATAAATAATAGGAAGTGCTGAACAATTAGTTCAAATAATTTTCATAAATTCAAGTTGATATCAAAGCTGTCACATTGAGGGATTCTACTTTTGCTACTATCTTCTTTTATTGAGTTTCTAGCTCTTCTTCTTTTTCTTCTTTTCCTTCTTTTTCATCATCTCTTAAAGACAAACCTAGATAATTCCCAAACACAAACCAAAACATTATTTCCTAAAATTGTTAATTGTTCTTCTACATCATCTCTCAAAAATAAACTTAGGCAATCCACAAACATAAATTCAAACACTCCCAGGCTTCCAAATCAAAACCAAATATAGACCTAGATAGTTTCTTTATCTTAAACAATTGTGCATCAAAATCGCAACTTTTCTACATTAGAGTGTTTAAACAAATAATAGATAGTTCATTTTGGTTGCTTTGATTTATGGAGCAATTCAAAAACTATGGTTGGCATTTGCTTTTTTGGTAAAACCTTCCTAAATGCATGTAACATCCACACACCACTATTCTAGATGCGCATGAGCTACATGTGCCACCTCATGTTGATCACAGCTTCTTACTAACTCCATTTGTAGTCGTAGATCATTAATCTAAGCAACAAACCTCTACCATTTTTATCTAGATAGCCAAGTTCAAATCTCCTTTTTGGTTTTTTTTTTCTCTCTAGTTTCTAGTTGCTATTTTTCTGGTTGTTTTTAATATAGCTGAAGATCTGAAGATCATAGAAAATGTTTCCTCCATATCTAGTGATAATCTTACCATCATTTCAATTAAACTAAAAGAAGATAATTATGCTTCTGGGTTTGTGACTAATTGGTTGTTTAAACTTGGTTTAAGGGTCAAGAAGTGCTAGATCATTTGACAAAAGAACTTGCAAATATCTTTGCCCTTAATCAATCAGTTTGAGGGAGATTGGATGTTTAATTATTATCTATTCTATGGCAGTTAGTTGAACCCGATTTGTTCATTTATTTTCAATCTTCTAAAAGTTGTTATGATATGTCAGAAAAGTTAAGCAATTATATTCCAATAACATTTAATGTCTCTATAATCTTATCTATAATCTAGTTAATTTGAAGTAATAGGATTTAAGCATCTCTACTTATATTAAGAGCCCAACTTGTTATAGAGGAATTCCAATCACTATTGCCTATCTCAACTGATATCATTAATCAAGAGACACAACAAAATCAATTTTTTATGACCTTTACACTTGTAGATGATAACATAGAATTTTTTGTAGTTCATAATTAACTATTGACCTTTATTAAAATTCCAACCTTGAATAATACCTTCTTTAGCTTAATGTGACATAAGCCACTAACACTTTTCACCACGAAGAATGATAAATCTCTAATAGCTTTTACAATAGGAAATGATACTTATGCCTTAATATCTCACTCTACTAATAAAGGTTGAGGTGGTCATGAAAGTTAAGGAGGTGGAAGGGGCTATAAAGGATAGGGAATCTCTTGCTACTATTGCAATCATTGCTAAGCTTTCACAAGAATATTGTTAGGTCTTGCATGATCGTCTAGCATAGTCTGCCACCTTAGCTAATGTTGAAATTTGTACATAAGTAGCTAGTAATGAAACAAGTAGTCACTCAACCTTGTCTAATCAAGGGCTTGGCGGTTCCTTCAAACTTTATTCCCCTAACATAAACAAGGAAAGAGTATTTCCTCCATAGCACATTTTAGTAATTCTACATCCTATTTGTTTCATTTAACATCCTTAACACCTTGAGTGCTTGATTTAGGAGCTTTTGATCACATAGATGATAACAAATCCTTATTTACTCATTTTTATAGTAATAATTTATTTTTATTGTTACTTTAGTTGATGGAACCAAAATTAGTACATAAGTTATTGGTTAGACAAATCTTTTTCTTTCTTTACTATTGAAATTACCTCTTTATATTCTTAGCTACCACTCAATTTGATATCTGTTAGCCAACTTCTCTAATAATTTGTGCTACTACTGAGTCACCCAAATCATTTTACTACCGTTTGGGTTATCCTAGTATTGAAAATTTTCTCAAAAGGGCTCCTAATTTTTCAACTTTAGAATATTTAAAGTGTGAGTCTTGTCAACTTGGTAGGCATGTACATAGTTCATTCACTAGTAGAACTCACAATAAAGTTGAGTTTTTGTTCTTTATCATTCATTTTGATATTTGGGGTTTGATTGTGTTTAGTTCAACTTTGATTTATTTGCATTTTGTTACATTTATTGATGTTCACTCTTAATGTACATTTTTATATTTAATGAAAGATTGTTCTAAGTTATTTTCAATTTTAAAGTTTTTTGTTTTGAAATTCATAATCAATTTCATTTAAAAATTTGCATGCTTCGGAGTGATAATATTTGAGAATATTTTTTGCATTTTTTCTTCTTTCATGTCTTTTGAAGGTATTATTTATTAATCCATATGTTTTCACATAACTCAATAATATGACATTGTTAAAAGAAAGAATAAACATTTAATTGAACTGTATAAACTTTTTTTTTTGCATTTAAATGTTCCTTTTTGTTTTGGGCCAATGATGTCCAAATTGTATGTTATTTAATTAATTGTATGCCTTTTTCCATTTTGAATAATTAAATTCCTCTTTCTTTAGTTTTTCTAAAAGAACCTATGTATAGACTTCCTTTTTGTATGTTTGGACATACTTATTTTATCCATGATCTCTTTCCAAGAAGAGATAAATTATCTTTTAAATCCATCGAAAGTATTTTTCTAGGATATTCAAGATTACAAAAGGGCCATAACTATTATTCCCTAACTTTGCATAAATATTCTACTTTTGTTGATATCACATTCTAAGTCTTCATTATTTTTCTCCTTTTTCACAGAATTCACCCCTTAAGTAAGGCTTTACCTATCCTTTTTTATGATCCTACACTTGTATCTTCTTTATTTTCATAGGATAAACCTCTAATTAGTTATCAGTGATAACCTGGTCCAACTTAGATTGTTAAAGATTTAGCATCATCCTAAGTTACTGCAAAAGATCCTATAGACTCATATTCTATTTTAGCTTCATCTTTAGAATCCAATTCATTAGAAAATCATGATTACCTTCTCATTGCATTTTGAAGATATTATTGTTCTACTCAAAATTCATATTTTATTTATAATTTTTTAAGTTACTATCTTTTGTCTACATCTCAATATGCTTTTGTTTCTCTCTTGTCCTATGTTTCCATTATCAAAATTATGCAGGAAGCTCTCTCTTAGGATAGTGTCAAGCAATGTTGGATGAGATGATTGCATTATACACTAATGGTAAGTGAGATTTGGTGTACTAATAAATTTTCATTTGGATGTTGTAAGGTATTTACTATTAAAGTTGATCTTGATGAAGCAAAAGTATATAAATTGTATGTGCATATGCTTGTAAAAACATCAAACATGACAAAATACTTCCAAACTTACAATAATTAAGATAAAATTTAGTTCTAATGTAAGTCTTAACATTAACATAAACAAGAAAAAGTTCATCAACATGTTGAAAATTAGAAATAACATGATCAATATCTAGGATTTATCAATATATGTATATATAAAATTTTATCCATATTAAAAATTTAAGTGAAATAAATATAATCATTTAACTCTTATCTATATAAACCTAATGTAATTGAAACTATGTTTGCTAATTCATATAAAAAGTTAAATTAAGTAAAATGAATATGTAAATTAAATTAACAAATTAATATACAATTTATTATATAAAAATTAAAATAACCAAAGTTGCCTTTGTTCTCTACCTTATCACCATGAGTGCCTCTCTACTCTGTACTTTTGTTTTCTCTTCTTTTGCTTTGTCTTTTTGGCTTTTGTTTGTCTTCTTTCATTGATGAAGAAAAGCCAAAAAAAAAAAAAAACTTCCTTTGCATTGCATTCAATAACAATAATCAAATTTTTAGTGTTGCCCTCACACCATAGCAAAGAAGGCATCGAATGTAAGTTTTATTAAGTTAAATCTAGGTTTCAATATAAATTTCAGAATGGATTAGCCTAATTTAATGGTTTTTTTTCTAGCCTTTAACAAACCTAGAATGCTATGATGGCATTTTGATAAAAAAATTAGAGCATTTTGGCTTTTAGGTAGGAATGGTTTGTTCAATTATTCTCAATGATCTTATAACCTAAGACTAGAACTTACAATGATCCAACTAGATACAAATTTTTAGTTTGATCGGAGTTGTAAAGTAGGTTGATAGTTGTAGGATTGTACTTTTTTATGATTTGGAGTATGACTTTGACAATCGTGATTAGATAGTCTCCTAAATTGCACTAAAATTTGAATCATCTAAATGATCACAGGTTTGATTTTAAAATTATTAACTTGGATGTCAGGTCTATTAATACTTGAATAGATGTCATCAACTAAAGGTACAACATAGTCTCTTAAAATTTTCTAATCCTCACCTACCATGATGGAATCAGAATCTACTTTTCTCTTTTTTTTTCTAATGTTTAGCAAAGTTTTCTCATCTTCTTGATCCAATGACACTAGCTCATGATTTTTTTATTTAGTTTGTGTGTACAATAGAGATGTACTTGAAAAATATGATAAACTAAAAAATAAATTAAAATAAAATAAAATTTAAAATTAAAATCAAATTTAATTGGTATTAATATTAATAAAATTAGAAAATAACTCCCTGATAATGACACTAAAAACTTGATGTGAAATTTAACAATAAACACAAATGTGCAAGTATATATAATCAATAAGTAATACAAAGGAAAATTTTAAAGGTTGAATCTCATAGGGAATTGTTCATTAAAATTATCTTGAATTGATTTTATTTGAAAATAATTAAGAATAGGAATTTAAATGAACAAAAAAATTAAATAAAAGTAGAATAATTAAATTTTTAAAATTCAAGCAAAAGAAAAAATTGTAATGTAATTTACAAAAAACAAGAAAACATCCTAGGATCTATAATTTCACCTATTTAAATGAATAAAATTTGTAACTTCCTATTGATCATCACCAAATTTTATGCTAATTAATATTTTAATATATGACTTACCCTTTTTGAATAAATGAATCTTGTATTCTTTTAACTCAAGATACTATATTGCTATATGAATTGAAAATTAAAAGAACTCATTAAGTATAGGTATTATCAAGATTGTACCTATAGTGTAGATATATTCGTATTCCACATTAAACAAGTATCACCTATTCAATAGTATATGATTTAAATTTTCTTTTTTTTAATGCTCATTCAAATCAACTTGTAAATCTCAATACTGTTGACTAAATAATTCAAAGAATATTCAAGATCAAAATATATAAATAATAAGCAATTGTGAAAAATAATCGAAAGCTTAAAAAATTAATTCATCAAAAAAGAAGATCCATTGCAGCCTTAAGATAAAAAGTATTAAGCTCATGATTGTAAAATTAAATAGCATCAAAATAATGAAAAAAAATCTCAAATAGGAACGAAGAAAATGCCTTTGGACTTTAAAGATGATGTTGAATGTTATGTAGCTCCTTGTGTCATGATGCCATTGAATCTCCTTTGATCCTTTTTTTATACTTAAAAAAATGTCAACCTTTAGATGCTTTGCTTTCAAGTTACTTTTCTATCTTGAACTTTGCTCTAAAGCTATTCATAACACAAAGGTATATGAGATTTTTGTTGAATTTCGTGTAATGGCCCACAATTTACTTACATAGAGCCATGTGTTTAGCTCATTAATTCAAAATAGGCTTGATAGTTTGTTTCTCTTTCTTAAAAAATGCCCACTGGCATTTACATCCTTTATTATTTTTGTTCTTTTTTGAAACACTAACACTAATTACTTGTTTAAAGTTTTTTAAAATTTTCTCTTTAGCATTACTTGTTTAAAAAACTATTAGATCCATCATTCTTTCTTTTCCTTTTTCACAAACTTTTAACATTTTATTCCTTACAAAATAAATATAAAAATTAAGTGTAAAATATAATTAAAAGATAAAAATACCACCAAACTATTTAAAATAAATACAAAAAAAATATAATATTATAAACTTATCAAGCTTGCAATAGAGTGAAACTGATCACTTCATTTTCTATTATTTTTTATTTCTAGTCAAATATACCTAATTATTTATATTGATAACATAGGGATTATAAGAGATAATCACAAGGTATTAACTAGATTAAACAACATTTGCCTTATCATTTCTAGACTAAGAATCTTGGAAAGTTTTGATACTTTTTTATCATTAAGGTAGCTTAATCTTGATTTGGTATCTTTATTTATTAGAGGAAATATGCTATTGATATATTTGAGGTAGGTATGATGGAATGTAAGGTAGTTGACACACTCATGGATCCAAATGTAAAATTTCTACCAAACTAAGAAAAGACTTTCGTAGATGTAAGAAGATATCAAAAGCTTGTTAGAAAGTTTAATTATCTCATAATTACTCAACTTGATATTTCCTTTAATGTAGGTGTAGTGAGTCAATTACTCAACTTACTTTATGAAGTTTATTAGGATGTTATGATGTGGATTCCAAAATGATAAGGAATTCCATAGGGGTGTCCCAATCTTCACGGCATAGGCAAATAAAATAAATCAAAAATAATATAAAAGAATGATATGAGCGCCACACTCCAAAAATGAGGAAGGAAATTGGGAGTGATAAGCTCTGACTTGGGTGGTTCGATGACTTGACGAATGCAAGCAGCCAACCAACGTTATAAGGAACGTGACCTGCTACTTAGACCACTTGTCCAACCACAAACACAAATTGACCAATCCATACAACAATGCACCTGGGTTGAAGCACAAATTGGGGGCTTTTATGAATTTGAATCACCAATCTTATAAAGAAAGATTGATAAAGTAAGGTTTCACAAGAGCAAAAGTGTTGGGAATTCGGATTATTACATGCAGCGGAATTTCAAAATTTTGATCCGAATTTTACCTAGGATCCATGCAAAAAGCATAAGTCAATGATTAGAGTTTTACCTATTGGGCACTCATGTTTCTACTGATCAAAACTTGAGAGCGGATGGATCAAACGCCAGCCGGAAGGTACAACGTCTCTACGGTATCCACACGGAGTGAACAACGACCTCTCACCCTCCACGAATCTGCTAGGATGCGTTTTTCTCTCTAAGAATTAGGATTGGATGTTTTCTGAGTGATTTTGGGTTTATATGGAAGCTTTGAACGTGTTATTAAAGTGCTGCCCTGTAGTCCCTTTTTATAGAACTTAGGCAAGCCATAATCCTAGTCCAACTAGGATAATGCTTCTAAAATCCTAATCACACTTAACAACTCATCTTATCCTTATCCTAGAGATAATGGGGAGAGATAAGACTTATCTATTAATTATCTAATATTAGATAATAATATTATCTTATAATATAAATATCTTAATATTAGATAATTGCATATAGTTATCAAATATCAGAATAATATTATCATATAATATATTTATTTAATATCTGATAAGATAATTATTTGATATTTCTTTAATATCAAATAATATCACATAATATATATATTACGTGAATTATTATTCTTAATAATATATATATGCACGAAAATAAGTCTAATTAATTGGATATTAATATAATTAAAGTCCAATTAATTATTGTCTTATTCTTACTCCTTTTGTGTGACCCTGTAGGTTCTTACTACATTGACAATGACTCATTTATTGAGCCATAGACAGTAAGCGGTATCTAGCAATACATCACTGCCACTCAAGTAGTAAGAATGTCTGTGATTCGACATCCACCTAATACATGATCAACGTTTTGCATCATAACCCTTTTGTAATAATATCCAAATTGAACTGGAGGCATGGAATGTGTCATCCTCGTCAATGTTCAATTTATATTTCTTGATACTGAGTAGACTTAAAATAAATAATTAATATCACATATTAATTCAATTGAGCATGGCCATGCATTTCTAAGTCTCACTCAATCAAGGGGTCCAAGGATATTTCTCTTTTATACAAGAGTAACAAAATCCCATTTACATCACTCACTTCCCTCTGCACGATTTATGACACACCCAATCAATGCCCTACTTGTCATCCTGATTAAAGGTGACATAGGACAATATTAAAGTAAGTAATTCCTCATGTAGGGAACCCTAGTGACTTCAGGTCAAAGGTTTATGTATATTTGTGATCATATGAGAATAACTTATGACACGTCTATCCATGCAATATTCTTATAGTGGGTCAGTCCAGTACATTGTTCACTAGCAATGTACTCATGTATTGACTTGATATCACATATCCATGATTCGTAATCATCAATCACTATACATGCTAGTCTCGATGTATTATTACTATCCTTTTCATAATAATACTTAACTAGGGGCATTTTAGGAATAGCAAAGCTATTCCAAGGATAATTATTATATTAAGTTATAAATTGTGCATAATAATAATAAAAATAAAATATAATAATTAAATTACCTAAAAAATATAATACATTGTGTATAACTTCAATCATCTATATGATTGGTTCTAGGACATACACCAACAAAAAGAAGATAATATTCTCACACTTTGGAGAAGAAACACTCAAATTTGTGTATTATTCATGAACTGCTTCATTCTGAGTTACATTGTCTCCTATTTATACTAGTCTTAGAAAAGTCCAAATAGTAAATGCCATAAATTCAAAGTTTAACTATCACTAAATTAAAAATAGAAATTATTCTCAGATTTTCCTTATTTGTTGCAATCCCAATTAGGAAAATGTCTCCAGTTTTATTGCACTCCATATTGGAAAAATGTCCAGGTTCATTGCACTCCATATTAGGAAAATATGTCCATATTTGATGCATTCCGTAATAGGAAATTATCTCCTAATTTGTCATGCTCCATATTAGAAATATGTCCAGATTCATTTGACTCAGACATTCCGTAATAGGAAATTATCTCCTAATTTGTAACGCTCCATATTAGGAAAATGTGTCCAGATTCGTTGCACCTCAATTATCTTTAGATTTCCTAGGCTTGGATGAGCAGCACTTCAACTTTATTTGTTTCATCTACTTGCACTCCTTGGGCCAGAATTGCATTTATATGGGCTCCAATTGCTTCTTGTATTCTTTTGAGCCTTCCTCTTATCATTAGGCCTTCACTTAAAATTAAGTCATTTTCTACTTGAGCTTGATTATGCAAAGTGTTGGGCTGGTTCATATCATCCTCCCCTTCTTGAAAAGGAGTCGTCCTTAACTCTTCAAGATCTGCATTAAAATAAGGAAGAAGATTAAAAACATTGAAGGTAATTCATACTTAACAGACAATTCAAACTTATAAGTATTATTATTAATTCTCTCAAGAACTAGAAAAGGTTCATCTCCTTTAGGCATGAGTTTAGATTTTCTTTTCATAAGAAATCTCTCTTTTCTTAGATGTAACCAGATCAAGTCTCCAAGCTCAAAAATTATTTACTTGATTCCTTTATTGGCATAGTTCACAAATCTTCCCCTCGTAGACCTAGGCAATCCCAAAATAAAATTTATAGAAATATCTTCCCATGGTACATTTGGAATGTGGAGGGGAGTATACAATTCATAAGGATTTAAATTAAATTTTACTTTATAACATGCAATGCCTTTTCTCATAAATTTCTCAACCTCCATGTACATTTTAGGCTAACCAAAATGTTCATTTAGAACAACAAATATTTTTGCAATGCCAAAATGTCTCATAAATCCAAAATACATTTCTTTCAACATTTTCACATGCAATAGATAACTTGAGATGCAAAATTTGTCAATGTTAAATAAGAAGTTATTATACAAGAAGAATTTGTTCCAATCAACATCTGGTTTACAATGACTAAAGGTCTCACCAAAATTAACATCATTAGCATACAAATCTTTAATAAATTTCAAGCAAAGAATCTTAACATCTAGCATAGAAAGAAGAACATACCTTTGTGATAAAGCATTAGCAATAATATTTTCTTTACCTCTCTTATGTTTAATCACAGAAGGAAACAACTCACTGAATTTAATCCATTTAGAATGCCTATGGTTCAACTTGCTTTGGCTCTTCACATGTTTAAGGGCTTTATATTCCTGCAAAATAGGCAAAACAACACCAGGCAACACAAAAGTTAAGTCATTAGTGTTAAACATAGCCTCTTTGTACAGAAGTACTAGGAGGTTTTGTTGAGAAAACAAAACTTGTTTAATCTCACTCTTTTTTGCCACTAGCAAGCTCTTCTCTCCTTTTTCTCTATTTTTTTTTCTCTTAATTTTTCTTTTCTTTCTTTCTTCTCTCTTAATTGGCTCACTTTTTCTTGCTTTTTCTTATTTTTATTTTCACTTTCTTCTTTTTATTTCCTTTCTTACTCTCACTCTCTCTTTGGTTGTTCTCTTCCTCCATTGTTTGAATGCTGAGTGTTCTTCTAGCCACTAGGAGTTCTCCTTCTTCTGCACTTTCTCCATCATCATTTGACAACTCTTCTGCCTCCTTAGTGGTTTCTTCTTCGGTCTCCCAGTCACTATGGTGGTTGATGATCATGGTGCGTTTGTTAAGGCACTCACTTGAAATATGTCCTCTCCCTTAGCACTTGAAGCACCTTATGTCACAGTTTCTTGTTGGGTTAAGTTCTTCTTGATCTTTCTTAGGTTCTGGTATTTTAGCTTTCTTTGAACTGATCTCTTTAGAATTTGAAGCAGAAGAGGTATCTTTTTTTGAATTATTCTCACACAAATTAAAAGAATTTGAATTTAAGTTCTTTTTACCAATATTTCTTCTTTTTAGTTGTTGTTTAACCTTGATGGCTTGATGTACCATCTCTTGAAGTTCTACATAATGATACATTTCCACAGCATCAACTATGTCACGATTCAGTCCATGCAAGAAACGAGCCATTGTTGCCTCTCGATCCTCCACTATGTTGGCTCTAATCATGGCAATCTCCATTTCTTTGTGGTATTCATCTACACTCCTTGATCCTTGTGTGAGGCACTGCAACTTGTTATGAAGCTCTCTATGGTAGTAAGATGGAATGAATTGCTTCCTCATGATTGTTTTCATCTCCTCCCATGTGGTAATTGGGCGTTCTCCATATCGCACTTTCTCTTTTTGCATCTGATCGCACCAAACAAAAGCATAATAAGTAAATTCAACAACTGCAAGTTTTACCTTTTTCCTTTTGGAATAGTTATGGCATGAGAAAATTTGTTCAACTCGCATCTCCCACTTCAAATATGCCTTTGGATCATTTTTTCCTTGAAATAAAGGAACTTTAATTTTGATTCCTCCAAGGTCATCTTCTCTGTTTCTATGCCTCCTTGGTTCTTCTCGATTTGGCCTCCTCCTTCTTAGTTAGTAATCATCAAATTCATCCTCTTCATCCCAGCTCTCCGTATCTCCATGAGATTGTTCACCTTGCCTTCGGTTGTTTTGATTCTCTATTTGTTCCAATCGATCATGAAGTCCTTCTAACTTTCTATCAAACAGCCTTTTGAGATGACTCACCAATGCTTCCATTTGGATAAGGACTAATCCTGCTTGTGGAATATCTTTTTGATTTCCTGGCATGTTAGCGAGAAAGGAAAACAGAATATTTGATCTCACAAATTCTCTCGATTAAGTGTTTTCATTCCTCTCTTGATAATCTCATTAGCTCTCAATCCCTCAATACCTTCCTAAGCTTTTGATAAGGGATAGGTTCTGTGAATGAAAATAAAGAAATTTCTTATGTGTACAAAACAATGTTTATCTCAACTATCCAATTCAACAATTCTAAAATTTCTTGTAAGAAACTGAATAGTAACGTTTTCTTTTTTTTTATCACTTTCCTTTTTTTTCACGTTTCTATTCTCTTTTTTTTAATTTTTTTTCACAATTTTTTTTTAATTTTCTTCTTCTTTTTTTTTTGCTTTCTTTTTTTCTTTTTTTTTACTTCTTTTTTTTATATCTTGTAGAACAAAAGAATAAATGCCTACTGTGTTAACTAGTAGCTCGGATACCAAATGATAAGGAATTCCATAGGGGTGTCCCGATCTTCACGGTGTGGGCAAATAAAGTAAATAAAAAATAATGTAAAAGCATGATATGAGCGTCACACTCCAGAAATGAGGAAGGAAATTGGGAGTGATAAGCTCTGACTTGGGTGATTCGATGACCTAACGAATGCAAGCAGCCAACCAACACTATAAGGAACGGGACTTGCTACTTAGACCACTTATCCAACCACGAACACAAATTGACCAATCCACACAAGAACACACTTAGGTTAAAGCACAAATTGGGGGCTTTTATGAATTTGAATCACCAATCTTATAAAGGAAGATTGACAAAGCAAGGTTTTACAAGAGCAAAAGAAGATAATATTCTCACACTTTGGAGAAGAAACACTCAAATTTGTGTATTATTCATGAACTTGCTTCATTCTAAGTTACATTGTCTCTTATTTATACTAATCTTAGGAAAGTATAAATAGTAAATGCCATAAATTCAAAGTTTAACTATCATTAAATTAAAAATAGAAATTATTCTCAGATTTTCCTTATTTGTTGCAATCCCGATTAGGAAAATGTCTCCAGTTTTATTGCACTCCATATTGGAAAAATGTCCAGGTTCATTTGACTCAGACATTCCGTAATAGGAAATTACCTCCTAATTTATAATGCTTCATATTAGGAAAATGTATCCAGATTCGTTGCACCTCAATTATCTTTAGATTTCTTGGGCTTGGATGAGCAGCACTTCAACTTTATTTGTTTCATCTACTTGGGCTCCTTGGGCCAGAATTGCATTTACATGGACTCTAATTGCTTCTTGTATTCTTTTGAGCTTTCCTTTTGTCATTAGGCCTTCACTTAAAATTAAGTCATTTTCTACTTAGGCTTGATTATGCAAAGTGTTGGACTAGTTCATATCACAAAATACATTAATGGAAGTCTAAGAAAATAATTATTATATAAAGATTGAGGCTATACTTATATTGTTAGATATTTTGATGTAGATTGGGCCATATACCTAAGTAATCAAAGATCCACTTTTAGGTATTAGAGAAAATCTCATTTCATGGAAGAGTAAAAAGTAAAATGTGATGGCAAGATTAAGTACAAAAACTAAAGTATCAAGTTATGACATTAGTCGTGTGTGACCTCGTGGTTTAAACAATTACTACAATAACTCAAATTATATGAATTAGGTCTTATAGAATTTATATGTGATAATCAAGTCACATTACATATTACCTCAAATCTAATCTTCCATTAGAAACTAAGTACATTAAACTTGGCTACCACTTAATTTGGCAATAGATAACTTCGAAAAAGATCGATACTATTTTTGTGAATTATAATGATTAGGTAGTTAAATGTTTTACTAAGTCTTTTTAAGGACAAAGAATTATATATATATAACAAGTTGGGTGCTTTTGATATATATATATATATATATATATATATATATATATATATATATATATATATATATATATATATATATATATATATATATATATATATATATATATGTTTTAGTTTGAGAGAGAGTATTAAGATTTCACACATTTTAGAAAATTATCCTAAAATGATTCTAGATCAATCCTTTAGTTTATTAGGGTGATTATTCTTTCCTTTTCTCATTTGTTTAGGATCAAATTGTATGTATCTATATTAGGAAGATAGATAATAGGATGATTTCTTAGGTTGATTGATTGAGATTCTCTTGTAATCTTTTAAATATAAATAACACGAAATGCTAAGCAATTAGTTCAAGCTATTTCAACAAATTCAAGTACATAAAAATTAATGTGTTTGTATTGCCTATTTATTTGTTTGTTTGTTTGTTTATTTATTTTCATTGAGTATATTTCTTAAATAAGCACCATTGAACTTGCTAAATAAATTGAAATGTTAATTAAATTGAAGGGTAAATTATATTCACCCTTTGTGGTTTAACTTAACTACACTCTCTCCTCTTTGATTTTTAAAAGCCCACTAAACCTCCGTTATTACCAAAGGCAATTAACATTGTTAAAATGGCTTCATAAAAGTCTAAAATAGCCTTATGGCTCTGTGAGTGGAAGAAAAAAAAACTTGTCCTTGACTTTACTAAAGATAATAAAAAGGAATAGAAGTGATAATGTAATAAATTGTACTAGCATAAGGTATAATTATGTTTATCATAACCTAAAATTTAATCCATGTTACATATATTTTATTTTTAATCAAATGATAATATATAACTTAGAACAAAATAATGTTAATAAATAAATTTTAGCTTTTTGATAAATAAATTTTAACTTGTTTAATGTCATTAGATGTAATCTAGTAATGAAGACTTTGAATAATTTGATATAAATTTTAAATTTAAATTTATTTGTTTTTAATATAAAAACATTGATTAATTTAGATTACTTACAACATGTAACAAAGAATTTATATTAATTTTATTTATATTTATCTTAAATAATTATTAACAAATTAATGATAAATAAAATTTTGATTGTAATAAATATTAATTCCAAATATTACATTATTTGAATCAAATTAGTAAGTCTATAATCATAATTATTATTCTTAATTATTTTTTCATTAAATAATAATTAATTATATAAATTACATAAAGTATGAGATTCTTATTTTTTTTGACTAATTAATAGATAGTTGGATATTAATAAGAAAAGTTTGATGTTTTATTATTGCCTTGTGTCCTAAGCATATATACATTAATTTAACCTAGGTATTGTATATGTAAGTTATAAACATGGGAAAAGTGTAAAAATATGGTAGCAACAAGTAGGGGTGGACCTCAATAGGATTAGGTCGGTTAAGCAACCCTAATTCATCCTGACTATTATAAATTGATGATGAAAATAATGGGCCAAAATTAACTGTTTGCTAAGTTTAAGTCAATTGAAATCAAACAACTTGATTTTAGATAGGCTGCAATAAGTTTGAGTGGTTTGATAGATGCTAAAGATTCAAGCTTGAATTCTATATCTCTTGACAAACTTAACAAACCCTAAAGTTCTGTTTGTTTTATCAGAAAGTATTTTCTATAAAATATAATTATAAAATATTAAAATAAAAAAAATATTTTACTTATTTAATGTTAAATATGAAGAATTTGGAGAAAGCAACTTCTCCTATTCGAATAAAGAATTTGCTTTACTTTATTCTAAACTTTTAGGATCATTTTTTTAGTCATAAATATAAATACTATATCACCCTTTCATTAATGTATATGTAAATGATCCTTTTCTATGAAAAATACTTTTCGATAAAATAAATGAAGCCTAAATGTAAAATTCAAGTTTTTGCTTCTCAACAACTAAAAGTAAAGGTTGTGTATTACTTGCAGTAAAAAATAAAATAAAATAAAATAAAATCCCATTAATAGATCTCACTTTACATCAAAATAACTACTTAAATTCAAAAAGAAAACCCCAGCATCAATAAATCAAAAATAAAATTTAAAATAACAAAATGAACATTGAAAAAGAGGAAACTTACCACTTTTGCAACTTGCAATTAGTACTTGCAAAGCTTAAGGGACACATAATTGCAATGATAGAGAATTTCAATGTTGACAAAGTGAGTAATTTGGAGAATTGATTGGTAAATATGGCTTGGAGTCTAAGTTATAAAATAAAAGAAGCTTTGCTAGGCTTGTGAAGTTGGGAGAGAAAAGGAGAAAATGATTAGGTTTCAATGGTTTCTGCCTCTGCACTAACTTGGGCAATGCTTACAAAATAAAATGACGTCATTTTTGTGTGTCTTTAGTCGGATCCAATATATATCGTGTAGAAATAATTTCAATTGGGACTAACTATAAAATTGACAAAGCCTAATATTATAAACCTACTTTTGTTTGTTAACTCAAATTACCCATCATCAACTACACATCTTTGGGTAGTATTGGATGGATTAAGGTGGGTAGAAAAAAAAAGATCACCCTAGTAACAATTAGTGAAGTTGTTACACATACAATGTGTATTCTAGGAAGTTGCCACATTCAAGAACATATGTTATTAAATCTCTTAAAAAATTTGGAGTTATGTCTAATTTAAAAGAAAAGGAGGATTCTTTTGTGGATTAAGTTTTATTTAATGTATGAAATTTAATAGCTGATATTAAAATTTATATTTTTTTAGAATAAGAAATATTCAATTTAATAGCGTATAACTGACCAATAAAATCAATTTATATATGTATTCAATAGCAACATAGAATGATGAATGATGAAGTTAATCAAAATAATCAATACATTTAGTTGAGTCATGTAGGTCAATAAATATTTTAAATTAATATTATATAATTAATTATTATAAAATTATTTTATAAATATTAAAGTTTTGAATAATTAATTTAATATTATAAATATGAAATCATGATTAAAGAATGTAATTTTATTTCTTTCTATTGAAATTTCATGAACATAAATATTATCCTACCTTGAATTATAGAATAATTATTTCATTGGTATCAATTTGAAATTGATAAATTACTTGAATATTGAAGTCTTAATTGAGTGAGACATAACAAGGTAGTTATAACTTATTTGTTTATTTTATAGATTATTTATACTTATTATTTATTGTAATAGGAAGTTATAAAATTACAATTTAAGTAATAGGGCATGGTAGTAACACTAAGTTAGAAAGTAAAAAATTAAAAAAAATAAATATTTTAATTTAATATCAATATTATATAATTAATTATTACAAAACTATTTTAAGTGTGTTAGATTATTGAATAATTATTCTAATCCTATAAATATGAAATCAAAATTTACATTACCCTTTTATTAAATATTATTAATCACTATAAAAATATGAAAATTTTATTTTCATTTTTAGTCATAATAAATAAAAATATAATAAATTAATACTACCATCTTTATTAATAACTCTGAGGTAGTGTTTGGCTCATAGAATGTCAAATTCTCATATTTGGTTCAAATTTTGAAAAAACATTTCTAGAATGTTTACATATTCAAGAATATTTTTAATCCAATATTTTTCTAAAATATTCTCATGAAAAAAGGTGAATATTTGATATTATCACAATATTGAAATATTTTAGTAATGTAAAAAGTATTTTTTCTGCCATTCGATTAAAACTTTATCACCATTAATCCTTTATTTCATCATCATATATTATTGTTAACTATCATCGGTAACCATTTATTACTATTGATCATTATTCATCACCATTGATTGTTAATGATTATTGTCTATCACTACCTACGACTTTCACCATTACTTATCACTACTCATCGTTAGTCACTACTGTTCTGCTTGATTATTGATGCCTACAATTTATTGCTAGTGATTACCATTCCCCACCACTTATTATTAGTCATCACCCATTACCATTGCTACTCATTATCAATGATCACTATTGTGCACTACCCATTATCAGTCACTAATCACTATTAGTAACTGTCATCCATCACTCAATTTTTTATGAGAATATTATTGGTAATCATATAATATTTTTAAAAATGTGCAAATTAGCTAAATAGAATATTATAACATTCCTAAAAATTCTAATCGAACCAAATATGGTAATATCACATTTTTCATAATTCAATCTTAAGTAATCACATTTTCCAAAACAAGAGTCCTTGGAGTATATAATTTCATAAATCAAATACCAACTAAAATTTAAATTTAATTCCCCATTCATATAAAACCTTCTTACTAATATGGTATTTTCTTATTTATTAATATTACAAATAGTAGTACACGTCAAGTGAGTCAAATATAAATTATAATCTTAATAATTAATAAATAACCTTCACTTATATTTATTAAAAATTACATTATATATTTTAATAAATGACTTTCATTTGAAAGCAAAAACTATTAAATATTATATTTTGCTCTTGATTAATAAAAATCATTTTTTATTATAATAAAAAATAATTTTATATTAAAATATATTATATTTTACTTTTAGTTAATAGAAAAGTTTATAATGGAAAATTGATTTCCATAACAAAATACATCATATTTATATTTAAAATGTTGTCAAAACTAAAATTCTATTAGCATACATTGGTGAAAATAAATTATTTAAGTAAGATTAAAGAGTCGCATAAAACAAGGTAGAGAATACTATAAGTAAAATTAAAAAATATTTGTAAAATTAATTACTAATTATAATTATAAATACTTATACTTCATGTAATTAGAGAGAGGATGATTTAAATAAGATCTTTCATATGATTACAAAAAAATTGAATAAGCTATTTAATGTAATTAGAAAGAAAAGCTTATTTAAATATGATAGTTAATTATAACTTAATTTGAAGTGCGAAGTACAATTGTAGAAAAAATAGATAGTTAAAGTAAATAATATATGAAATAAAAAAGAAAGAATGAATAAATAAATTGTAATAATTGGATCATAAGTATTAGTTTTAGATTGAAAAATTCTTGCTTGGCCAAGTTTTGTAATTAACATATTCTAGATAAGAACAAAATTAACACCATAAGCTCTACTAGAGTTTTGGAGGTGGATAAGAGAAAAGCTACAATAGAAGAAACAAAATTGCTAGATAGGAGAGCAAAAAGGTGATTGATGGTCACCCAAATATTATGAGTATGGCTTTGGAGGAAAGGAGTGCCATTGTTGCAAAAAAACAAGACAACATTTAGAATGAGCAAAATTTGCAGAATGCTTACTAGGTGCTAAACGAACTAAAAAAATTAACATGAGGGAGGATAGATTCGAGAAAGAAAAGATACAAGAGGAGGAGGATGTCAATAGCGAAATGAATTTGACTTCATTGGTTTTGAGGTGATAAATGGGGCTAAATGAAGGTCGACCTTGCCTACTTTTGTGATATCATAATAGAAGGAAGACGTTGGGGAGGAAGACTAGGTATAAAGCTTTAGATAACAAATTAAATCAATTATGGATAAATGATGAAATTATTGATATTATTATCTCGTAGATGATTTTTTCCTAATTAAATTTAGTGTAAATTTTGACTATGATTTTGCATTAATAGGAGGTTTTTAGCTAATGTATGATCATTATCTCACTATTAAACAATAGGACTTTGATTTTGATCTTAAAGAAGATGATATTGAGTGAATGGTAGTGTGGATCTATCTTCTTAGACTTCCTATTTGGTTTTATGATAAGAAATTTCTAACCTTTCTAGGAAATTAAGTAGGAAGAATGCTAAAAGTGGACATCATAACAACTGAACAAGCAAGGGAAAATATGCTGGGATATGTGTTGAAATAAACTTAAAGGAGAAGTTATGTGTTAACTTTTCCATAAAAGGGAAGAATTATGTTATAAAGTATGAAATCATTCACATGATATGCTTTCGGTGTGGTAAATATGGACATTATGTAGGTCATTGCTAAAAAAACCTTGTTCAAACCAAAAAGAATATAAATGTTATTAGGGCTCAAGGAAAGGAAAGAAATTTAAGTATGGTTAAGCATGAAAAGCTAGTTTTGTATAGTGATTAAATGCTAACTCAAAGGAGAAAGAGAACCAAGAATACAAAGAATAGTTTTGGAAGCATCTCTAACATGAATAAAAATAAAGCTTCTAAACTCATTTTGGCTTATGTTTTAATGTCTTATTGATTGCATAAAAGAAGGGAGAAAAGTTAGAAGGCAAAAGAGTTGATGCAATATGAGGAATTGGAGAAGAAATGCCATTAAGGGAAGTCTTATTAGAAGGTAAAAAAATGAAACTAAAATGATGAACAAGAAGAAGCCTTCATAGAGGGGAAGTAGTATGGCAATTCACTGGCATAACAATATATTATAGGATTGGCTTATATGGAACAACAAGGAAAATATGAAGGCTAATATTCCTAATAAAGAGAAAAAAGTGATGGAAGAGGGGCTTTAAATAAAGCAAGCTCAAGGGTAGCACAGGAGAAGTGAGGTAGTCAATAAAGGCTTAAAACCAAGAGCAACATGGTACAACAATAAATATTTCTTCCTAAGTGTCTCTAGTTTATAAGACATTGAGGCTTAATGGGAAGGTATTGTCTCATGATGCTAACATCATGGATATGGATACAGAACTTCAGCCAAATCCAAAACCACTTTATGATAGTAATGGAAAAAAATATAAATAGGCATGAAGAGATGATGATAGGTGGAAAGAACTTAAGATTAGTATAAGCGAACCAAGAAAATGGTCTAATTGGCACGGAGTTTTAACTAGGGTACTTATCTTTATCCTTTTAATTTGTTTTGATGATAAATTATATAGTAGTATGGAATAATCGGGGAGTAGGTGATGTTAATTTTGTCTTTAATGTAAATACGATGTTGGTAAGCTTTATACTTGATATTTTGGTTTTATTGGAAATAAGAATAAGTGTTTCAAGTGGTGCAAACATTATTAATAAAATTGGTTTTGAGAATTGGGCATTGGTCCTAGCTAATGGTTTTTCAAAAAGGATTTTGTTTGGATGGAAGAAACAAAACGACAATATTATTGTCTTCGAAGAGAATTTTCAATTTGTTCATGTTAAAATTTCTCTAAACTTTAGTAATGAATGGTTTTTTACAATTATTTATGCCAATCTTGACCTAGGTTTAAAGATTAAGCTATGGCATAGTTTAACTAATATTAGTGGATAAGTGAATGGAGCTTAAGTGATAGTAGAGGTTTTTAATGATACACAAGATCCATATGAGAAAAAAGGGGACACTCTTTTTATTTAGCATAGAGCTCAGATCCTTAATAATAGAATAAATGAGTGTAATTTACTTGAGATTGATTCAAAGGGTGGCATATTCACTTGGAAAGGTCTTATAGAAATTATAATATGCCTTCTGAGAAACTTGATATAATGCTTTGTAATTTGGATTGGCATATTTAGTTTTCTAAAGCTTAAATGAAAATTTCTCCAAAGTTTTTTTCGAGGACTTCAAATATGGATAATTATCCATTTAGGTTTGAAGCTGCATGATTGAGTCATAAGGATTTTAGTGAATTTTTTACAAATAATTAGAAGTTAAATATTGATGTAAATAAAGCTCTTGAAGAATTCACCCTTATGGTTAGAGATTAGAATAAAAATGTTTTTAGGCACATTAGAAAAAGAAAGAAAGAATTACTAGTTCATATTAAGGTGATGTAAATATTTCCTAGTTAAATTGCTGGGGGATTTACTAGATGAATTATTTAAAACTCTAAAGCAAGAAGAGATTATATGGAGATAAAAGTCCACATATGAATGGAACCAACGACAGTTAGTTCAAGTGGTTAAGAGCTTAGTTCTTTTAAGTAAGGTTTTAATTTTGAGCTTTATGAATGGAGAAAATTATCGCTAGAAGAGCTTTACCTTCATATTGGGTCCTCTTGACTCGAATCTAGATTAATCGAAAGTCTAATATGGTCTATTGGATATCAAATGATTTATATCAAAAAAAGTCCACATCTGAATAGATAAATAAGGGAGATAGAAATACAAGATACTATTATATGGTATCCATTAAAAGGAAAAGTTGAAATTGAATCGTTATATTAAGACATAATGATAATATTTAGGAGAAGAAAAAAGCTAACCTTTTTAGAGACATTTAAAGATTTTTACTGGGGATTATTTTGGCAGGAAAAGGTAATCATCCAGTTATTATTACCAATATGAACTACCTTCATCTCTTTACCTTTCAGTTCAAACTTTTACAAGCTTTAATCATAGATATGAAAATTAAGAAGGCTATATTCTTAATAAGAGGTAATAAAGTTCCTAGTAATGATGGGTATCTTTCTATGTTCTATCATAGCAATTGGAATGTGATAGGTGATAGTGTGTGCAGATTCATAAAAGAAGTCTTTCATGGAAAAGATATAGTTTGTCTAATTCCAAAAGTAAACATATATCTTTATACAATGTTATTTATAAATGAGTGACCAAGATCATTATTAATAGATTGAAACTCATGTTGCCCCATTTAATCTTTCCTTTTCAGGTGAGTTTTTTCCTTGGTAGATGGATTTGAGACAATATTGTAATAGCTTAGGAGATAATTCATTTTATAAGAAAAATATGAAACAAGAGTTTTTTTTTGTTACCATTAAAGTGGATTTAGAAAAAACTTATGATTGCCTAAACTAGGATTTTGTTCATGAAGTCTTGCAAGAGATTAATTTAAATGCTTTAGTCATAAAGTTGATGATGAAATGTATTTCATCTTCTTCTCTTAATGTGCTCTAGAATGGGAGTAAAATAGAAGAGTTTCAACTATTGTATGGTGTTTGGTAGGGGGATCCCTTGTCTCCTAAGATTTTTGTTCTATATATGGATAAATTATCCTATATCATAAATAATCTTGTGGAGAATAATACATGGACTCCTATGAAGGTTAAGCAATCAAGTCATGCTATTTCTCACTTTATGTTTGTAAATGATTTGCTTCTTTTTAGGGAAGCAACACAGATTCAAATTGATGTGGTTATTAATTGCCTAAAAATTTTTGTTAGATATCAGTGTAAAAAACTAGTTTTCCAAAATCTGTTATTTTTTCTCAAGAAGTGTAAAAGGAGACCTTAGAGAGAAAATCATAAATAGAAACAACTTTACACCTTCCACTGACTTAGGAATGTACCTTGGAGTTCCTCTTCTTCATAAATGGGTTACAAAAGCTACCTATAGCCATTTCATTAAAAAAGTGCAGAACAGATTGGATAAATGGAAATTATCTAGCTTATTTATGGTTAGAAGAGCAATGCTAACAAAATCTATCATAGAAGCCTTCCCCATTTACACTATGTAGGTTACTCCTATATCTCTTCCCACTTTTGTTGAAATTCTCTTGCTAAAATTGAGGAATATGAGCATATGTTCTTGTAGGGTCATGAGATAAATGAGAGGAAATTTTATATGATTGCTTAGCTAAAAATTTGCCAAAGTAAGGAATTAGATGGTCTTATTTCAAAAGATTAAAGGAAATGAATGATGCATGTTTATTAAAATCTACTTAGATATGTGAGCATAAGTTTTAAGGCATAAATATTGGAAAAACTAGTAGGATCCTAAGTTAGTGACTTTTAAGAGTTGATGCTACTAATTTTTTAAGAAGAGTTTTATTTCTTTACAAAAGCATTATGCAACTGGAACAAAGTAGAGTATTGGTAACAGGTTATTACTTAATTTCTAGAATGATGTATGGATAGATAATATAAGAAAAAAAAGACTTTGCTTAGGGTCTTATTCTTTTACATCTAGAATCCTTGATTATGGCTGAAGTAGGTAGTTCCATTGATGGGTGGTATATTTCATTATTAAGAAATCTTTTACTAGACCATATGATTGATAGACTGCAAGCTATTCTTCCTCTTGACTAAAGTAGTAGAACTAACTTTTGAACTTGGAAAGAGAGTAAGGAGAGGCATTTTTCCATTAAATCGACTTATAGAATGTTGATAAATCATTTGAAAAATGAATGAGAGAACGTTTGGGAGGAAATATAGAAATGGTCAAGGCCTGAAAAAATTAAATATTTCTTATGGAAAGTGTGTAGTGATGGGTTACTAATAAATGACTAGAGGAGTTAAAGAAATTTAGGAAACTCCATTTGTTAAAGTTGTAAGAGCTCTTGTGAAGATATCAATCATGCCTTAAGAGATTGTCCAAAAGCTAAAAAGTTATGGTTAAGATTAGTTTAAGGAAGGGAGAAGGCAATTTTCTTTACAATAGATTTTCATTACTGGGTTCAATAGAATTTAGGTGGCAAACTAGGTAGCAAAAACAATGCAACTTGGTCTCTTAAATGGGAAATAATTGCATGGTTTATATGGTATTGGAGGAATAGAACTCTTTTTGAACATCAATTATGCTTGCCAACAAGGGCAATGGAATATATCTTATAGTTTAAGAGAGAAGTGAGTGTATCTTGTGAACTAATGATAATAGGATTTCTTCATTGAATAGCTTGATGCATTGATGAAAAATGGAGTTACCCTCCTGAAGAATTGTTGGAAATAAATTATAATGGTGTTGTCCATCACCAAAATGAGGGTTGTTGGTTATGCAGGAATACTATGTAACCATAAAGGAGAATGGATGGCTAGCTTGATGAGGAAGTTATGTTACTATGATGCATATTTGATGGAAATTGGGGCGGGGGGATAAGGAATGTTTAACTTGAAATATAGGGGTTTAGGATAATTATTTTGGAGATTATTTGTAAATATGTGGCAAAAATGCTAAGGAAGGGTGTTTATCAAAATGTGAACATAACAAAATTATTGAACCATTGCGTTACTCTACTTGAGAGAAATTGAGAGGTGAAGATGGTTCATATTTAGAAGAAAAGCAATATTTATACTAATTGGTTAGCTACTCGTAGTACTTCGATTGATCTAGGTTTGATGATTGTTAATAGACTTCTAGTGAATCTTTAAATCTTACTTTTGATTGATTTTACTAGAGTCCTTCCCCCTTAGATTATTTTTGTTTAGGTCTTTTTTTATTTTGTTTCTTTCCTTTTGATGTTTAGCCTATTTTTATCACAAAAAAAAAAATACTTGGCCAGACTTGTGTCCCCACTACTACTAAAGATTGAGAGAAATCTAAAGGGAACAAAGGAAATGATTAATTTATTAGTTTTTTAATATTGATGAAGTAACAATTTTTTAATAATAATGGGCACGCTTACACTAGATAAGTAAAAATTTTTATTTTAAATTAATTTGATTGATAATTTTAAGAATTTGAAAAGTTAAATTAAATATAAAAATAAATTATTTGAATAATTTTAGAGAATTATACAAATTAAAGTGGAAAATTTTAGCCACAATAAAAAAGATATTTGTAAAATTACCTGCAATAACTATAACTAAAATAGAGTAATCCTAACATGGATGGTTAGAAAATTACAAAAAAGTAAAGATACTTTATGTCATTAGAATGAAATTATTTTAATAAAATATTCAATATGGTTATAAAGAAAGACCATTTATTAAAAAAAGGAATGAAATGGAATAAAAATTACAAATAATAACATTCGAGTAGTTCTTTAATATAATGGAAGTAAGGAGAAAAAGTAAAAGAATAGAAGTAACAGGCGAAAAATTGATAAGGTAATAGGCTGTTAAGAAACCGGCATGTGGAAAAACAAAATAAAGCCTTTGTTTTAAACTGAAATAATAAATATATAAATAATGAGTTAATAAAAAATATATGATAAAGCAGCTAAAGAGAGAAAAATGGTGTTTAAATTATAAAGCAATATAAAAACTAAAATTTTAAAATAGCAAAAAATATTTTAAAATGTAACCAAAAATAAGAAATAAATCAATTAATTTTTCATAAGATTTATAATTTGTTCAACTGATATTTTTTATTAATTTAAAATTTTAAAAAGAAAAATATTTTGGCGTCTTCCATAGTATTAGAAAATTATATGAACTTTTTTTTTAAATTTCAAAACCTACACATTGCCTTAATCAATAAAAGATAATGAGGAATATTCCTCCTAGATGTTAAAATTTTCTTAAAAATAAGATTTTCAAAATAAAAATAGGATTTTTCAAATGGTATTGTTTTGAATGAAAAAATTATGCAAAAGTATAGCTCAACCACATCAATCCCCTACTATAAATCAACAATGCTCTGTTATTGTTCTCCTTTTTTATATTTTTTTTAAATTTTCAAGTATGTATAGTTTTTAGATTTTCAATGTGCACAATAAATTAAGTGTATTATATTTTGCTTTTGATTAATAAAAAATGATTTTATTGTAATAATAAATTTTTTTGTATTAATTAAAATATATTATATTTTACTTTGAGTTAATAAAAAAATTTTAAATGACAAATTGATTTTCATATGAAAATACATTACATTTATTTTTAGATGAAAATACAATATACCTCCTAAACTTTGATTAAGTGACAAAAATGATATATAAACTTTAAAACATTATACCTTATCCCAAAATTTGACTGAGTGATAAAAATTGTACATGAACTTTAATAAAACTTTATACTTTACCCTCTTAAACTTTTTAGAAAAAATGAAACTATTAATTTTAAGTTAAATTTAATAATAATATTTGTTAATTTTAATTTTTTTATTATATCAAAAGTCTCTTTAGTTTAGATAAATGAGAAAAAAAAAACTCAAGTTTGATGATCCAATTCTCTTGAAAAATCAAAGAAGAGCTAAGATATTAAGATTCAAAATCACTTTTAAAATTTGATGTAAGGTTTCTATAAGCACATAATTTATTTTAACTATTTTTATTTGCTTAACTTTATACGAAAGTGTAAAATAAATCAAATATTAAATCTCAAATTTATTGTGTCTCCACTAAATCAAAATTTTCAATTATATATTAATCTTTCAAATAATAATTTATTAGAACAATTTAAACAAAAACTTTTGTTATATTCTTAAATTGTATTCATCAAATAATTTGGTTTTCAAATCTATATATTAGATAAGTTTTATTATATTTTACAAATATAAATTTGGAAAAATTTTGAAAAGAAAACTTCCATTAAATATAAGTGCATTGAATTTTTCAAAATTATTTATTCTTTAAATTCTAATGATTGTCACAATACCTTCATAATTTTTATATGACTTACCCTATATATTATTAAAATAATCAGATTAATAGAGGTCTATATCTAACTTAAAGTTAATGTTTTCACCTTCTTTAAAAATTTAGGAGGTAAAGTATAAAGTTTTAAAGTTTATGTATCACTTTTGTTACTTAGTTAAAGTTTCAACATAATGTGTAAGATTTTGAAATTTATATACTATTTTTGTCACTTCATTAAAGTTTAAGGGAGTAAACTATTTCTCCATTATTTTTAAAATGCTCAATCAAATGTTAAAAAGCATATATTGGAAAAAATAAATTATTCAATTAATTGTTTAGATCACATGAATCGAGGTTGAAAATACTATGGGAAAAATTAAAAAATATTTGAAAAATTAATAGCTAGTTATAATTATAAATACTTGCACTTTATGTAATTAAAAGGAGGATAATTTAAATAAATTATTTCATGTGATTATGAAGAAAAAATAAATAATATATTTAATGTAATTAAAAAAAACTTAATTAAGTAAAATATTTAATTATAATTTAATTGTTTAAGTTGAAGTATAATTTACGACCCTAGAAAAAATACATGGTTAAAGTAATAAATATACGAAATTAAAAAGATAATATAAATAGATAAAATATCTACAATTGGTTAATGAATATCAACTTTACATTGAAAAATTCTTATTTGCTTAGACTTGTATCCTCACCACCATCAAAATTGAGAAAAATTTAGAGAACACTAGTTGAGGAATTGATTTTTTTATTAATTTTTAATAATAATGAAATGAAAAATTTTTAGTTATAATGGGCACACAACATTGGAAAATAAGATTTTTTTCATTAGATTGATTTAAATTGGTGATCTCAGGATTTTGAAATGTTAAATATAAAAAATAAATAACTCAAATAATTTTATGGAGTTATGCAAATTAAGGTGAAAAATTTTAGCCATAATAAAAAAGATATTTACAAGATTAGTAGTTGGCAATATAAATAGAACACTCCTAACACACATGATTAAAGAAATATTATTAAGCATATTTTATGTAATTAGCGTAAAATATTTGAATAAAATATTTAATATGATTATAAAGAAAGACTATTTATAAAAAAAAAGGAAATGAAACAGAGTTAAAAAATATAAAAAATGGTATTCAATTAACTCTCTGAGTAATTTAATTAAATTAAATATTTAATTTATTAAAATAATTTTCTGTTAAATATATATTATGTTATGTCTATATTATTTGATGATAATTGGTGTCTAAATTGTAAATAATAGAAGAGAATATAAAAAAATGTAATAAAGTAGATAAAAAGAAGTGAAATAGTGCATGAGTTGTAAATAAAACATGAACAAAAATTCAATTGATGTATATTTAATTCAAAGTATAACATTTAAAATTTGATAAAAAGAAAATATTGACCAAATTTAAAAAAATAAATAAATTTGATTTTAATTTTCAAATACTTTTATTAAATAATATAACATGTAATTAATTATTTTATTAATATTTGTATATTAAAATTTTAAATTATTTAAATTATTTTATATTATATTAAAGTTAAATATATTGTATTATGTCTATTCTACTTTGCGACATTATTATCTACGTTATAGATAAATATATTCATGAAAATAAAAGAAAAAAGAAAAAACATGCAATTAAGCAAATAAAAAGGAAAGAAACAATGAATAATTTGTAAAGTAATATAAGAATTAAAAATATAATTTTTAGTTATTTAATTTGATTAAATTAAATTTTTTAACTTATTTCAAATTTTTATGTAACAAAAATAAAATACATATATATATATATATATATATACTTCTTGAATGTAAGTGTTTGAGATGTAAATAATAGGAATAAAAATAAAAAAACACAAGAAAATAATTTATAAAATAAATAAAAAGAAGAAAAATTGTGAGTCGTAAAATAATATAAAAATTTTACACATAAACATGGAATTTGAAAAAATAAAAACAAAAATTTTTCGATTTGAGAGAAGGAAAATGAAAGTGACAAGTAGCAGATCAACGGAATAACAACACGTGGAGTTCGATATGGAGATAAAGGACAAATAAATGAAGTTAGAATTTAACGAGTTTTTCGGCCACGGGTATCTATTATTTTTTAATGTAAAAATAAAAATAATGAATATATAATAAAAATTATAAAAAATAAAATTTTAAATTAATATTTTCATAATAAAAAAATTATGTTACATTATTTGATAATAAAAAATTATGTTAAAAAATTTTAAATTCATATTATTTAGTGATATTCATATCTAAATCAAAATAATAGTAGTGAATAGGAGAATACAAAATAAAATATGTAATTAAGGAGATAAAAGGAATAATAATAACATGTGAATGGCAAAAAAGTATATTTAATTTAAAATAAAGTTTTTTAAAATTGATATAAAAATTATTAATATAAATTTAATAAACAACATTTATTTTTATTTATTAATGTTTTATTAAAAAAATGTATAATTATATCATTTGATTCATGCTTTTCAAATTAAAATTTTAAGTTGTTTACAATATTTTTATAATAAAATTTTGTGTGCAAACACACACATTCTATTTATAGATATTAGTATTTAAGTTGTAGATAATAGAAATAGACATGAAAAGGAAAAAATATATTGTAACAAATAACAAGAAAAAAGATAATGTGTGAGTTGTAAAATAGTTTAATGAATAACTTTATATTTATTAAATTTGTATGTTTATTAATGAATAAAAAAAATTGGAGCCATAGTTAATATTTGAAAAGTAATAATTTTTAGATTTTGAATACAATTGAAATAGAATAAATTTTGTCTCCAAAAAAGAGACTATTGGTAAAAATTTGCACATGAATTCTAAAATATAAAAATGAAAATATAAATTTAATCTTTATTTTAGGGTACTTTTAATAAAAGAGTACAACTTAATTTATTTTGTGAAATAAATTAATAGACTATATATTAAAATTTTGATAAATTGAAAATTGATTATATTAAATTAATATAAAATTTAAAATTTAAAAATTGATATAAAAATATTAAGAAATAAATTTGATTTTATTATTTACATTTTTATTAAATATAGAATACATAATAAATTATTTTGATTTATTTTTTGTATATTAAAGTTTTTATTTATTGAAAATATTTTATGATAAAAATATAATATTTCATGTCATATTTATAATATTTAATTATATTAACTTATGAATTTTAAATAACAAAAGTAGATATTAAAAATGCAATAAAATGAATAAAAGAAAAAAAATAGTGCATGCATCGTAAAACATTGACAAAATTTTAATAAATATATATATATATAATTTGAAATATGTAAATTAAAAATTGATAAAAATTTACAAATTTTAATAAAAATGAAAATAATAAAATATATAATTAATTCATTTGATTAATAGATTATATATTTATGTTTCAAATTATTAAATATATTTAACAAAAAATAAAAGCATATCAAATTATATTTGTAATATTTAATAATATTAAATATTTAATTATAAATAAAAAAAGTAAACATGTAAAAATAAAAATATACAATAAAGTATAAAAAAGAAAGATAAATAGTATCTCAACTACAACACTTCGGCAAAATCCCAATTGATTTATATTTAATTTGAAATATAAAACTTGAAAATTCATTACAAATAAATATTGAAAACTTTAAATAAATAATTTTATTTTTTATTTTTATATATTTTTATTAAAAATGGAATATGTAATTAATTTATATAATTAGTACTTTTTAATTTGAAATTTAAATTATTTAAAATAATTCATAATGAAAATAAAATACACTATATTATATTTACATCACAAACAATATGAGTGGACATTAGAAAATATATATAATTAAGTAGACGAAATATGGACAAATAATGTCTGTACTATTAAATTTTAATAAAATTTTAATTAATTTATACATAGTTTAAAATATATCACTTTAAAATTGACATGAAAAATATATTGATAAAAATAAAAATTAAATTTAAATAATTAAATTAAATTAAAATCTTAATTGATTTAAATATTTTATAATAAAAATAAAATATATCATATTATATTTATGCTACTAATTAACATTAACATTTGAGTTGCAAATATCATGAATAAATATGAAAAAAAATAGAATGAATTAGATAAAAATAATATGTATATGATTTTAAGGGGTAATAGAAGAAATTAAAAAATAGAAACTATTTAATAATTCAAAGTAATAAAAGTATAAAAAAATTCAATTAAATTAAATCTTTAACTTATTAAAAATATTTCATAATAAAATAAAATATATCTTATTAAAAATATTTAAGATGAAAAACCATTAAAGATATATAATAAGATATATATATATTGTGGAGTAATAGTGTCAATGATAAGAAAAATAAAATAAGACTTTATTTTAATTGTTTAGTATTGATAATATATATATATATATATATATATATATATATATATATATATATATATATATATATATCATGTTATATTGACATTTGTAAAGTGTATTTATTATTACAAGAATACTGTATATAAATAATATAAAAAATTTAATATATTATATTTATTTTATTATTATATATTTAAAAATATAAGTAATATTTTTTTAAAATGCAACAAAAAATTAAGAAAATATGTAATAAATCTATTCAATTAAATTATATCTTTTGCTTATTTAATATAATTTTATAAAATAAAAATATTTTTTGTTATATTCATTTTACTTAGTGATGCCAAAGCTTAAATTATAAATAATATGAATAAACAAAATAATAAAGAAAAACATAAAATGAGAAAAAAAAGAAAAAAATAGTGTGTGAATTGTAAAATCTTAACAAAATTTCAAGAATATATGTACAAAATTTAATAAATGAATTTTATTTTTATTTTTTTAAAAAATAATTTTATGATTTAATTAATTATTTTTATATTAAATTTCTTTGTAATATTAGTATTTGACTCATAAATAATAAAAATGAATATGAAAAAAGAGAAAGAAAACAACTACAAAGAAGTAAAAAAAGAAAAAAGAGAGAGAGAAAAGAGTATGGTTCTAATGTTAAGTAATATAGAAGTTAAAAATAAAATATACAGTTAAATAATTTAATTTAATTAAATATTTTATTCAAATAATATATTTTTATAAAAATAATATATTATATTATATTTATATAACTCAATTATATCGGCATTTGAACTACAAAGAATAGGAGTGCATACAAACAAATGGAATAGATAAAACAAGTAAAATAATGCAAGAATTTTACATTGATGAAATCTCAATTGATATAAATTTTATTTAAAATATAACACTTAAAAATTAATTTTTATAATGTTAAAAAACTTTAAATAAATATGTTTTAATTGTCAATTATTTCTATTAAATAATTTAATATATAATTAATTATTTTGGTTAGTACTTTCTATATTAAAATTTTAACTTATTTAAAATATTTTTATAATAAGATTGAATATAACATGTTATATTTATACCACTTGATTATATTAATATCTAAATTGTAAATAATAATAGATATAAAATTAAAAAAAATTACAATTGTGCCAATAAAAAGAAGAGAAACAAAGAATGAACTATAAAGTATTATAATAGGTTAAGTAATTTAATTAAATTAAATATTTTCAATTATTTAAAACATTTTAATAGTAAATAAAATACATTTCCTTGTATCTATATTATTCAGTAATATTAACATTTAATTTGTAAATAACATGAATGAAACATTAAAAAAAGAAAAAGTTACAATGAAATAAATTAAAGGAAGTAAAATAATGTGTGAGTTCTAAAATATTTATAAAATTTCAATTGATGCATATTTAATATAATATATGGTACTTGAAAATTAATTAAAAAATGAATAAGTAATTTTAATTTTCAAATATATCTATAATAGAATATGTAATTAATAATTTCAATTAATAATAATAGTAATAGATGGAAAAAGAAGAAATACAATACAATAAATACAAAGAAAAGAAATATTAAGTCAGTTGTGCAATAAGAGTTAAAAATAATATATATAATTAATTAATCTAATTAAATTAAATTTATCATTTTATTTAAAATATTTTATAAAAGGATGAAATATATGATGCGGTATGAATTTGACACCTTTAAAATGCTTCTTACATTTTAAAAGATAAAGTACATCATCAAAGCCATTAGTGAAAAAATTAAAAAAGTGGATAATTATAAATTTAAAAAGTATTTTTTTATTTATTATTATTTATATAATTATAAGCCATTAATTTTCTTATTAATGACTTTAATGATACACTTTATCTTTTAAAGTGTAAAATATACTATAGAGAAATCAAATCTAATGTGATATATATATTTTTTAATTATATTAGTATTTGAATTGTAACAAGATGAAGGAACATAATAAAAAAAAAAGAAAAATTTGCTCTGAAGCAAATAAGAGGAGAAACATTAAGTGATATGTAGAGTAATAACAAATTTAAAACTACACCATTTAAGTAATTCAATTAAATTAAAATTTTAATTTATTTAAAAATATTAATAAGAAAAATAAAATATAAGGAACTATATGTATGTTTCGTAGTGATATTAAAGTTTGAATGATAAACAATAAAAATGAACATGAGAAAGAAGAAAAATATGAAATAAAGCAATTAAAAAGAAGAATTCAAAATAAAATATGTAATTAAGCAATTCAATTCAATTCAATTATTTAATATATTGTGCTATATTTATATTATTTAGTAGTATTAATGTTTGAGTTATAAATATTAAAAATAAATATAAAAAATAGAAATAGTGCATCAATTGTAAAATATTGATAAAATTCTAATTGACATATATTTAATTTTAAAGATTGCACTAAAAATTTGGTATTGATATAAAAATATTTATAAAATTTAAATAAATAGATTTGATTTTAATTTGCATAAATTTTTATTAAATAGTAGAATATATAATTAATTTTTTATTAATAATTTTTATGTTAATATTTTAATTTATTTAAAATATATTTATTATAATGTTAAATACAGTATATTATATCTATATTACTTTTCGATATTACGATCTAAATTGTATATAGTAGTAATGGACTTAAAAAAAAAGAAGAAAATGTAATGTAGCAAATTAAAAAAAAAAGGAAACAAAAGATGGGTTATAAAGTAATATATTAGTTAAAGATATAAATTATACTAATTAATTTAATAAAATCAAATATTTTAACTTATTTAAATTATTTTTATAATAAAAATAGAATACACACTCTTCTTAATGATATCAGTATATTAACTATAAATAATAAAAGTGAATATAAAAAAAAAGAAGAAGAAAAGCATGTCATGAAGCAAATAAAAAAAGGTAATGCCATATGAAGCTGTTGAATTATATTTTTAAATTTTAATTCTTTTATTTTAAGATTTGGAAAAATGTAGTCTAATGGTAAAACACTTAATTTATAAGAGATTTAACTTCCCATAACATTATCTAATAGAAAATAATAATATATTGATTGGGTTATAAAGTAATTTAAAAATAAAAATAGAATATAAATTAAGTAATTCAATTAAATTAAAATTTTAAATTATTTAAAAAAATTTATTATAAAAATAAAATATATTATATTATATATATTATTAAGTGATATTGACATTTGAATTACAAATAGCATAAGTGAACACAAAAAAAAAATACAATTATAAGATAGAAAAATATTATGCATATAATTTAATAGGATAATAGAGCAAATATAAAAAAATTGTATAATAATTTGAAAGTAACAAAAATATTAAAGAAATTAAATCTTTAATTTGTTTAAAATATTTTTATGATAAAAATAAAATATGACATATTATATGTATATTATTTTGTAATAATAGCATTTGAAATGAAAATAATCGAAGTGAAGATAAAAGATAAAGTAAATAAAAATAACATATATACAGTGTAGTAGAGTAATATAATAAATAAAAGAATAAAAATAAAATAATTAAAAAGAAGAGAAATTGTGTAAAAATTTAAAGGTAATAAAATGTAAATAAATATATGTAAAAATGGAAATAAAAAGAGGATTTAGTTTTGGAGTAAAATTGAAATTTTAAAGGAAGGAGAATATGACGTGTGTCACTTGTCTTGGAGAAATAAAAACCCCTTTTAGTAATATAGAATAGAAAAAATAGATAGAATTAGATGGCTGATTCTTCGGGAAAATTGATCAGATACAAAAATTCTCTGCGCTGCGGCCCTTATATTTAACAAATAACTTTCTCGTGAGAAAATGTTTATTTTCTTCGAGATATAAAAAACAAACATATGAATTTCTTTAAAATTGTAAGGATGTTTATCTAAACTTCAGAGTTTAAAACTTACTAAGAAGGTTACAAAATATAACAACAGAGTGATATTTTTTAAGTTATTAAGCACTTTAACATGTTGGTTGTGATTATGTACAAATAACCGAAGGTGTATATTGATAAGGGGAAAAGTGCATTGGGCTAAAAAAGCACACATTTATACTCTTTTGAAACTTGTTTAATAATTAATTGCAAATCCTCAATCCTTTTTGGCGTGACATTGCCATCTCATTTTAGAAACCTAGCCTTTTCTCACATAATTAGATCTGTGATCTAGAAAAATACATAGGGGAAAGATGCCTTTGAAGTTCTATGATATTTAATATTGAAATTTTGAAGGGGAACAAATTTCCCTTTGAGTATGGAAAAATCAAGATGGCTTAGCATGCTAATGTTTCACATGAATTATATCCTAAGTCACATTTGAGGCAATATAGGTGGATGAAATTTGTTAAAGATTATGACTACTCGATCCTTTATTACTCTTGGGAGCCAAATATTTTGGTAGATATGGGTTGTTGGATTTATGTGAACATGTACATGCATATAAATCCAATAAACGTATAAGAATGACTTAATAAATTTGACATTGGTAATATGAGTGGAGACAAGTTTAATAAAGCTCAACTTAGCTCAAAAATAGGTCAAACTAATCTAAGTAAGCTTGGATTAGTTGAAATTAGTTCATAAGAACTCATAACTAGCTCCCCCTAACTCAAACCAACTAGACCTAGCTGAATAAGTGACACTTAACTAAAGTGGAGTGATACTAGTAGAGGCAGCTAAGTAGATTAGATGATGTGGCACGAATGTGTGACACATTATCACCATGTGGATCAATAGAAAGATAACAAGTGTCATCGTTAGATTATCAACAAGTGTCGCAATCTAAATATTGCCAATATGAAAGGCAATTATTGGCTACCAAGAATTGTTTCCCTTTATTAAAATCACATGTCTCTTCCGATAATTATGATCATTTGTGAAGAGACATTTAACAGCCTATAAATAGGCTATGTGTGTGGCAATTTTCACAATACAAAATTCAAAAGAAAAACATGCCTCCCATCAATGCTCCCTTTCCATTAAGATTTAGTCTTGATTTACACAAGATTCTACAAGAAAAATGGTGAACAAGTGCTTGTTTTCACTCTAACAAAATTTGATTGTGAGTTTGGCCTTTGGTAATTGATTTTGTTCTTTCTTCCATCACATTCAATTGTTGCAAAATTAATTCTATGGAGGACAAGTAAGTATCCTTGATCTTGTAATTATTTATGGAACTACCAAGAATTCTTTTAATGGGTACCCTTAGATGTCCAAAAAAATAAAAAGAGTAGAAAAGTAAAAAGGCCAAAGGTACCCCCACTAGAAATAACTATATTAAAACTACAACATAACATCAAAATCAATGTATTTTACTATGTAATACCTAAAATAAGAAAAAAAAAAGAGAAAGCAATGTGTTCTATTTATAATCATGGTGGCCATATTCAATGGTCAAAAAGATTATTTTGCAACTAAACTACCCTAAACTCATTTTACTTCAAATTATTGAATTCTTTTCTCAATTCTCAAAATTATTGAAATGGAAGATGTTCTACCATAATGCAATCGGACAATCAAAAGAAATATAAGGCATTGTTAACCACTTTTTGATTGAAGACCAAAGTCAAACATTAATTTCCAAAAACTTTTTAATAACCAAATCTTTGCTAGAAAGAAGTTTCATTCACACATTTAGTGCATTTTTGGGATTGTCTCTAGTGCATTTGTAAAAAGTTAATGTAGAAATATACCACCTAATGGATGACTAATATTTGATCTTATGATTTGAATAAACTAAATATGACCTATTGTTCATAAGTTACTAAATTTGTGAATTAACCCTTAGATTTTTCTTATTCACTAATGGTTGTGAATATCATGAATATGTATAATGGTTTACAATGTACCATTAATAAATGGATGAAGTGGATGTGGTATGCTAAGAGGTATAATATAGTACCTGTGATAGAAAAGATGATTAAAGATCCTAAAATAAATTATTAAAATAACAAGATGTTTCTAACAAAGATAATTCATTATTAATTATTCTAGTGTGCATTTTAATTACTTATTTATTAAGTTATCAGGCAACTATTATTTGATAAGCATCTTAAGTGGTTATTCATAAATACAAGACTATATGACTAACTAAGCCACCAAAAAGAATGCTAAATAACATACCAAATCTATGGCATTATAGTAGGCCAACCATCAATAGGTGGCCCATTAAGTAAAGGATGGCCCATCAAGGTTAGCCTATGAACGAGTCATCACTTTAAGGACCTTACAAAAACACATACGGCATTTGCATAATTACTAGCAAATGATGACTAACCTAATTTATCAATTATGACTGTTGCAACTAAGTTGTATCCAAAAGATTCATTCATCAAGGAATGATCAATCCACCTAAGACCAAAATGACTGATCTACGCTTTTAGGAACATTCCAAACAATCATTATAAAAGATGACTATGTACATGTTCTAAATTAATAGGATCTATTTTTTACACTTACACTGACTCTCTCTTAGATTTTATTGACTTAAGCATTAAAAAAAAAACCTTAATGGTGACCACCATCAGGTCTTACTTATAAGTGATCAATTATGTACTACCATGAGAGATCTTCAAACAACTGAGTTAGTGATCATTACCTCACTAATTTGTGATCTTCCACCACCTAGAGGCCATTACTCTAGTAAAGCATCACAACATTGGTGCCATCTATGATCTTATCCATTGCTTTCTTATTTTATATTTTTTACTTTCATATGAAATTTAGCTTTCTAAATGTTTTTCCAAAAGTTTTTTTTCATCAATGTTCAGTTATTTTCTTGAGAAAGTTACAATCATTATATTTTCTTGTGAAAATAAATTAATATTTAATCATTAACTTAAAAAAGATATGAACTTACTATGAAGATATCTTTTAATGATCTCTCTAGTATTTTGTTGAATTTGCACTTAACAAGGAGATAAAAAATATTTTTTAGAGAGTTTGATTATTTATATGAAGATGAATCCATAACATCTTTAGCAAAAATGATCAATCTCCAAATATTTTACAAAAAGATATCACAATGTTGATTGTCTATAGAGAAAATTAAAGAAAAGTGATCATATCTTAATCTTAAATTCATATATTTTCTATCTTAAAGTTTTTGTCAATTATTAGTTGTTTCTTAAGAAAATTGGTTAACAAATAATCATTTTTCACAAAAATTGGTCTCATAATTACAAGAAAACAACTTTCTATCATTTTATCACAAAAAATCAATCATATCTTATTTCTATAAGGAAGATGACCATACTTCCTTAATTGTTTCTTGAGAAAATTGCTCCAAAAATGATCATAATCTTCAATGAAAAACTATTGATCTTTTTTTCAAAAATCCTAAGTGTTTGAATATTCTTGAGAAAATTGGTTGACAAATAGTCATTTTCTTAAGAAAATCATCTTCAAAGATATTTTCCAAAGAATAAATTCTATTTTCATAATCTTTGGCTATTTCTTAAAAAAAATAGTCTTCTAATGATCATTTTCCCAAGAAAATCATCACTTTAGAATTTGTCCAATGACTTACTAAACTTTAATCTTTTCTAGAAAAAATCAATCCTATGTACATTTTCTCAAGAGAATAAAAAAAATTATTATTACATATGAGTTGGTCATGACCATATTAGTAATTGTCTTGCCCATCTTAGCAATTTAAAAGACTTTACTAAATTTGCAACAATAAACTATAGTCCAAGTGTTCATTCCTTTAACTGCAATGACCGTACATTATCTATTTAGCAAAATATATAGAAAGTCCTCCTCATGTGCCTATTATGGTCTTATAAGATGATCACTGATAAGTAAAATATTTACATATTTATTTTCCCTTATATGATGCATTTTTTAGTGTTACCTAAGTTTAATTTAATAAATTTAGTTGCATTTTATGGATGAGTTGTGATTTTAAGAAGAAATTAGATTTTTTAGATAATGCTGGATTTCAACCTTGTTTCAGGTTTTGGGTCATATCTGAAGTTATAGATATTGGATTAGGTTGTTCTTTATATGGATCAAAAGCTAAGAAAAAGCCCTACAACTTTCATGTTTCAAGAAAAGCCAATTCAGCATTTAAGGACCTTAAATTCTGCTTAGAAGTTGAAATAGTGGTTTTGGCCAAATCTGACCTTTGCTTACTAGTTTAACCATAACTAGAGCTACAGATGTCAAATGTGAAAATTCCTTAATGTATTTTAAAGATAAAATTCAGCTCTACAACTTTCATGTTGACTGAAAAATGTGAATCAACCGTTTTGATTATCAAAAGTTAGCATCAATCCAGAAGAATGGTTGTTGCGAGAGTTAAGGTTATTAGCTAATGGTCAAGATTAATGGTTAGGCAAATGAAATCCTTGCACACACTTATCTATAAATAGCAAGGAGAAAAAGACACAAGGGAGATTATCTTAGAGGGTAGTTTAGTTCATGTATTTTTAGTTCTTCTTGCATGCGTCCTTGATGGAAGGCTAGGTAGTCCTCCTATATAGATGGTTTTACCTCCTACATGGATATGGCTAGAATTTATGTTTTCATACATTTGTAATTGTATCTTTGTTTTGATCGTGAATGTTAAGATGTTTTCATTTTATTTTGAGTTTGTTTTTAATTTCATTATGTCCGAAATTTCCATCTTCCTAGGGTGATAGCGTAACTTAATAATGACGGATTGAATCTTAATCTATTCAAACTAATCTCAATTTTCTTCTCCTTGATTGAGTTTTAATTATTATTCTTAATGCTTTCAAATGATTGACCACCTTTTGAATGAACTTAATATGCATATTAAGACCAGAAGGAGATACATGTGTATGGATCCTATAATTAAAATCATAAACTGCATATGAAATAGGAATATATTCATATGGTTTGTGTAGCCTTAATGAGTTCCATAAATCTTAATGTATGATTAGTTATTTTAATTCACATAGAAATATAGTAAATTAGCAATTAATGATATAATTTCTTAATTTTGGAAGAAGCTAGTAATTAATTTAGTAAAGCTTAACTATTAATTAAGAGGGTTAAAATTAGATTAGAGTAGATAGATGATTCAATTCGAAATTGTTAAGTGAAGTCTGATCCTTAGGGCTTTTATTCATATTTGTCTTTACTCTAATTGCATTCATATTCATTTTAGTTACTTTGCACAAATTTTTATTTAATTACTTCAATTTTTGATTAATTGATTTACTAAATAGTGTTAAGATTATTAATTTTGATACTTAGTGAAACAATCCTTGTGGCAACGATCCTTAACTATCACTTTATTACTTGTTTATTGTAGTGTACACTTGCACTAATTGATAAATCATTTCACACGTAACAACTAACAAATCAACCATAAAAGAAACACTTTTCACTTAACTTATAATCATGAAGCCTTAAAAGTAGTTAAGATTGGTGAGCTTAGCCAGAGACGTAACCAATATAAGAATATTGACTTGCTTAAAGAAAGCTTAGATATGCTATATAAAGATAGAGAAATAGCCTAATCAAGTCTTATGCCTATAAACAAAAAGTAACTAAGCATCATGAAAAAAGTGAGACCAAGAGGTTTTGTTCAAGGATCTTTAGTTTTAAGAAAGGTAGATAGGAATAGAAAAAGATCAAGACAATGGAAAGTTGACAACAAATTAGGAAGGTCTCTATAGAATTGTGAACAATTTGGGAAATAACCAGATAGAGACAATAGAAGGAAAACTCCTCCTAGGACATGGAATATAACTCCTTTGAAAGAATATCATGCTATTATCCTAGAATGAAAAGAAATCTTTGTACTAAATCTTATATCTATGGAGGGATGAATAGAAAAATAATTAATTATGCAAACTAGTTTTTTTCTTTATCATTATTTAAGTGCATTATTATATTTGGTCATACAAAAAAAAAGAAAGAAGATATGGATTGGCACACATCGATTAGGGCACTACAATTTAGTGGCTTTAATTATTTGATAGGTCAGATCGGTAACAATTGATTGCTCGAGCACTGCTACTTAGTAGGCTTCTTATTGCTTGATGGGTCAAATTAGCATTAGTTGGTCACTCAAGCATCATTATTCAATTAGCTCTTTATTATTCAATAGGTTAGATTGGTAGCAACTAGTTGCTTGGGGCACTATTATACAACAAACTCATTATTATTCAATGGGTCTAAATATTGATCATTATTTGCTAACCATCTAATAAAAAAATTTACTTATCATTGGATAAGGTAAAAAAATTAATACCATCAATCACCAAAAGGAAAAGAAATAACAAAAGTCAATATCAGTTGTAGGAAGATAAATATTTATAAAGCATCATCCATTAAAGATTAGTTTTATGCAATTATGGAACACAAATAGTTTTCTAAGTTATTTTATAGGAGATTGGCTTGCATTAATCATATCGACCACTAATCATAAAGATTTTGATGTGGAATTGTTGGATCTTCCCAAATTAGATGCAATCAAAGTAAAAAAAAGAATGATATTCCCGCCATGCTTCAAAAAAGAAGAAGAATTGGAAGCAATAAGAGATATATTTGACGCCACAAAGGTTGAATGCCCTTTGATAAGTCTTCAAGTTCATACAAGAACCTGGAGAGAAAACCCTCATAAGCAATCAGCTTTTTCTCAAAATGTCTGAATCCCTAGAATAAGGAACAAGCCTTCTTATTGACTCTCTAAGCCCTAACTGATAAATGGGCTCAAATAACATCAAATAGGCCCAAAATACTCTAAAGTGATGCAATACAAAATAAGTACAAATTAAAAGCCCAAATGCTATTTTAAAGCCCAAAACATCAAATAATAGAAAATAAGATCAGGTGGCACCAACTAGGACTATGGCTGATGTGACAATGATGTGGCACCATCTTCTTGATGATGTAGCAGTGACATGGATTGTGGCTGATATGGTGGTGATGTGGGGCCACTCCTTGGAATTCATAGCACTTAGTGCTGATTAGCTATAATGCATATTATGATTTTGTTGTTCTCTTCTAATCTAGCTTCTTCAAGCATCCAAACTCTTTCCATAAGCCCTTGAAATCCTTCCTTGATCTTCTTAACTTTAGCTCTTATCATTGGACCTTCTAATGAATGTGGAAGTGCCTCTTCACTTTTGGAATTCTCATCATCCCCCCTTTCTTCAAAATGATTCGCCCTCGAATCTTCAATTCCTGTTTTAAAAGGAGAAAGATCAGCAACATTAAAAGAGGCACTAACATTGTATTCACTTGGTAAATCCAATTTATAAGCATTTTCATTGATCTTCTCCACCACTTGAAAGGGACCATCTCCTCTTGGTTGCAACTTGCTTTTTCTTTGTGCTGGAAATCTTTCCTTCCTCATATGGATCCATACCCAATCTCCTAGTTGAAGTACTATCTTCTTCCGCCCTTTGTTGGCTTGTTTGGCATATTATTGTGTCTTTTTCTCAATATTCAATCTAGCTTGCTCATGCAACTTGTGAATCACATCCACTTTCCTTTTCCCATTTAAACTTGACCTCTCATCAATAGGTAAAGCTATCAAATTTGAAGGAGTTAAAGGATTAAAGCCATACACTATTTCAAAAGGAGAAAAGTTAGTGGCAGTGTGAACACTTCTATTATATGCAAACTCAACATGAGGTAAGTATTCCTCCTAACTTTTTAAGTTCTTTTGAATTAAGGAGCGTAATAAAGTACCTAATATTCTATTCACTACCTCAGTTTGTCCATCAGTTTGAGGATGACAAGTCATTGAAAAGAGCAACTTTGTCCCCAACTTAGCCCACAAGACTTTCCAAAAGTAGCTCAAGAACTTGGTATCTCTATTTGAAACAATGCTCCTTGGCACTCCATGCAATCTCACAACTTCCTTGAAGAAAATATTTGCTATGTTCATGGCATCATCCGTCTTGTGACAAGGTATAAAATAGGCCATTTTTGAAAACCTATCAATAACAACAAACACAAAATCTTTACCATTCTTTGTCCTTAGTAAACCTAGCATGAAGTCCATAGAAATATCAGTCCAAGGTTCACTAGGAATAGGAAGTGGAGTATAAAGACTATGAGGTAAAATTCTAGATTTAGCCTCTTTACATGTAATACAATTAGTACAACATTTTTCTACATCATGTTTCATGCTAGGCCAAAAGAAATGCTCACTCAATATGTCTAAAGTTTTTCTAATCCTAAAATGCCCCATAAGACCTCCACCATGGGACTCTCTCACAAGCAATTCCCTAAGAGATCCTCTTGGCACACATAATTTATTCTCCTTAAACAAGAAACCTTCATGCCTATAGAATTTCTCAAGGGATTTCTTTTCACAAGTTTCAAAAATAATGCCAAAATCAGGATCATTCCTATACAAATCTTTAATATGTTCAAAACCTAACAACTTGGATTGCAAAGTAGAGTTAAGAAGATACCTTCATGATAATGCATCAGCAACTACATTATCTTTACCTTGCTTGTATTGTATGACATATGGGAATATTTCAATAAATTCAATCCACCTTGCATGCCTCCTATTTAGCTTTCCTTGGCTCCTTAAGTATTTCAAAGATTCATGATCCGTGTGAATCACGAACTCCTTTGGCCACAAATAGTGTTGCCAAGTCTCCAAAGCACGAACTAAAGCATAAAGCTCCTTGTCATAAGTGGGATAATTAAGATCTGCTTCACTTAACTTCTCACTAAAGTAAGCAATGGGCTTCTTCTCCTGCATCAAAATAGCTCCAATACCCACACCAGAGGCATTACATTCAATTTCAAATGTTTTAGTAAAATTTGGAAGAGCAAGTAAAGGGGTTGAACTCAATCTATCTTTCAACATATTAAATGCACTCTCTTGCTCTTCTCCCCAATGAAACTCAACATTCTTTTTCACTAACTCATTCAAGGGGGCAGCTATAGTACTAAAATCCTTGACAAATCTTCTATTAAAGCTAGTCAACTCGTGAAAACTTCTCACCTCACTTGCACTCTTAGAGGTAGGCCATTCCCTAATTGCTCTCACTTTTTCTTGATCCATCTCAATTCCCTCACCACTAACAACATAACCCAAGAATACAATTTTTTCCAAACAGAATGAACATTTTCCCATGTTTGCATGCAATTTTTCATCTTTCAAAACTTGTAAAATAGATTTTAAATGTAACACATGCTCATACACACTCTTACTATATATGAGGATATCATCAAAATACACAACCACAAATTTTCCAATAAAAAGGCGTAAAACATGGTTCATCAATCTCATAAAAGTGCTCAGTGCATTAGACAAACCGAAAGGCATTACAAGCCACTCATATAAATCATGTTTTGTTTTAAAAGCAGTTTTCCATTCATCACCTTGTTTCATCCTTATTTGATAATACCCTTGTTTCAAATCAATTTTTGAAAATACACAAGACCCATGCAACTCATCAAGCATATCATTAAGTCTAGGGATAGGATATCTATACTTGATAGTGATTTTATTAATTGGCTAGCAATCAACACACATTCTCCAAGTTCCATCCTTCTTGTGCACCAACAAAATTGGTACCGCACATGGACTCATGCTTTCCCTTATGTATCCCTTTGATATGAGGTCCTCCACTTGTCTTTGAATTTCTTTTTCTTCTTCTGGATTAGTCCTATATGTGGGATAGTTTAGAATTGAAGCTCCCGGAATAAAATAAATTTAGTGCTCAATATCCCTCTTGGGTGGTAACTTTTTTGGAGCCTCCTTTAGGAATACATCATCAAATTCCTACAAAATAGATGAAATAGAACAAGGTAAAACAAGGTTATTTTGGTTAGTGTTTACATTGGCTTCCTTGTACATTAGAAGGAATATTGGCTTAGAAGAATAATAAGCACTCCTCACATCACTTGCCTTAGTAAACACACTTAACTTTTCTTTTCTTTGTTTTGATGACTCTCCTCTCTCATGTTTTCTCTTTTTCTTTTCACTCACACTCTTATTCTTTTTATTTCTCTCATTTTGGTCTACATTCTTTTTCCCTTTTTCTTCCTTTTCTCTCTTTTTTTGCATCATCATTTGATCTTCATAAACCTATATTGGAGTTAAAGGCCTAACGGAGAACTTCTTTCCATCTTTGAGAAGCTTGTATTTATTGAGAACACTATCATGAGTAACTTGTCTATCAAATTGCCATGGCCTCCCAAGCAAAAGATGGCAAGCATGCATGGGAACCACATCACAAAGAATCTCATCATGGTACCTCCCAATAGAGAAAGAGACCAGCACTTGTTTATTCACTTTCAACTCCCCACTTTCATTCAACCATTATAGCTTGTATGGGGTAGAATGTTGTAAAGTGGGTAAATTCAGCTTTTCAACTAAGGTAGTGCTAGCCACATTAGCACAACTCCCACTATCAATGATAACTTGGCAAGCCTTCCCTTGAATGTTACACCTTGTATGAAAAAGGTTTTCTTTTTTATTCTCACTCTCCTCCTTGATTTGCACATTTAAGGCTCTCCTACTCACCAATGCACCTCCATCAAAAGGATCCTTACTACTCATACTATCTTCATCAGATGAAGTACCTTGTTCTTTCTCACTTGTAGAATCCCATTCCCCATTTTCTTTGATCACCATAAACCTTTTGTTTGGACAATTACTAGCAATATGTCCTTTTCCCAAGCATTTGAAACACTTCATGTTGGAATGCTTTTTATTCTCCTTCACTTTGTTTTTGCCCTTAGAAGATTCATCTTTTGATTTTGAAAAGAATTCAGATTTGAACTTATTTCCTCTTTCCCCATTCTTGTCACTCTTCTTATCCCAAGACTTCCATGGAGAGCTTGATTGTGAATTATATTTAAATGAACTCCTTCTTTTGAGTTGCCTTTCCACTTTCATAGCTAAGTGTACTAACTCCTCCAAGGATGCATAGTGTTGTAACTCCACCACATTAGCAATGTCTCTATTCAATCCATGGAGAAATCTAGTCATAGTTGCTTCTTGACTTTCTTCCACATTGGCTCTTATTATAGTGATTTCCATTTCCTTGTGATAATCCTTAACACTCTTAGCCCATTGAATCAGACTTTGCAATTTTTGATGCAAATCCCTTTGGTAATAGCTAAGGATAAATCTTCTTTTCATGACAAACTTCAAGTCTTCCCAAGTTGTAATGGGTCTTTCCCTCTCTCTCCTTACATCTATTATCAATTTATCCCACTAAACAATGGCAGAATCAGAGAATTCCGTAACAGCAAGCTTTACCTTCTTTTCCTCCGAATAATTATGGCAATCAAATATCAATTCCATCTTCTTTTCCCATTCAAAATAAGCTTCTGGATCATTTCTTCCTTGAAATGATGGGATTTTCATCTTAATGCTGTCAAGATTGGTATCTACCCTTACTCTTCTAACATGTCTCCTTTCACTTCTTCTTCTCTCACCCTCATTTGAGCTATTTGATCTCTCACTTCTACCCTCAAAATTTTCAACTCTATCTCCCACATGCCTATCATTTTGTCTTCTTTCTCCTTCAATCCCTCTAATCCTCTCATTCATTCCAGTAATTTGTTCATTCAATCTCTCAAATTGTTGAAACATAGCCCTCATAGTGAAATCTAGATTCTTAGGTTGGAAAGTATTGTTATCACCTCCTCTCAACATTGTTAATTATTAAACCTATAAGAAAAGGTTAGATAAAAAAAGGACCTCACAAAACCACACTTCTCACTTGATTTAGGGGCACTTACACTCGTGTTTACACTGTAATTTAGGCTTTTATCCTCAAATGATCTCACACACTCTTGCCTTTTCCCACTCCTTTCTTTTCCTCTCTTATGGTTCTTTTGGAACTAAAATGACACAACTAGCAGAAATCCAACAATTGTAGCTATCACTATCTCAAATTGAATGCCAACAAAAGGAGACAGCACAATAACAACATGGCAGCATGGAATTAATACAATTGAACTCTAGGAAGAAAGGGAAAATAAAAAATAAAGACTTAAGGGCACAAAATAATGAGAAGTAATAACTCAGAATAATAAGAGGTGCTGATTTAAGAATTCAAGTAATTGAAAGAGACAATGAACAATTAATGTCAAAATGAGAAGTTCAAGTGTAATTAGAGCATGTCAAGAATCAACAATAACTACAAGCAAACAACTACTTTTCTTTTGAATGTGTTCCAATTTATTTTCAACAATTCAGCACTTTATTTTTCTTGCCTCTACTTTGTAGTTTGCCTTTTGATTCACTAACTTGGCTTTTCTCCTTTGTTTCTTGCTATTTTTGTTATTTTGATTCACATGTTTTTCCCTTTGTAACTCAATACAAACAGTACCAATTTAGCACTAGTTTTTGCTGATTATAAGGATATCACATAATTCAAAGTTGGTGCTTTTTGCTTTGCTTTAATCAATTACTATATTCAATTATAGCACCTTGATGTTATGCTATTATAATATGGCAATTGGTTATTGCAAGCTAAACTTCTTCACTTTGAACTTTTAACAAACATGTTCAATGCACCTTTCATTCACTAGACCAGCACAAATATTTGAAGCAAATTTTGAGCTAAACAATAAGAAATAACACAAAACAAAGAAGGTGACCAAGTATCAAAGTAAATTCAAACCTACAATTGACTTAGACAACTTATCAAACATATGGAAGGCAGAAAAGAAGAACAACACAGATTTGACACAATGGTGAATTAAAACACAAAAATTTGACACAAACCTAATCAGAAATGAAATGAATACAAAAACCAAATCAAAACAAGAAAGAAATGAAGATTTAGGATATAAAATGTGGTGAATAGTTGTGAACAGTGCAACGAACAGTACGATGAATAGTGACAGTGATGTGAACAGTGCAAAAATTAAAAAAAGAGAAGTGAAACCTGAATTTGGGAACCTTGCTTTGAATACCAAATGATGTTAAATTATTGGATCTTTCCCAAATTAGATGCAATCAAAGTAAAAAAAAGAATGATATTCCCGCCATGCTTCAGAAAAGAGGAAGAATTGGAAGCAATAAGAGATATATTTGACGCCATAAAGGTTGAATGCCCTTTGATAAGTCTTCAAGTTGATACAAGAACCTGGAGAGGAAACCCTCATAAGCAATTAAATTTTTCTCAAAATGTCTGAATCCCTAGAATAAGGAACAAGCCTCCTTATTGACTCTCTAAGCCCTAACTGATAAATGGGCTCAAATAACATCAAATAGGCCCAAAATACTCTAAAGTGATGCAATACAAAATAAGTACAAATTAAAAGCCCAAATGCTATTTTAAAGCCCAAAACATCAAATAATAGAAAATAAGATGAGGTGGTGCCAACTAGGACTATGGCTGATGTGGCACCATCTTCTTGATGATGTAGCAGTGACATGGATTGTGACTGATATGGTGGTGATGTGGCGGTGATGTGGGGCCATTCCTTGGAATTCATATCACTTAGTGCTAATTAGCTATAATGCATATTATGATTTTATTGTTCTCTTCTAATCTAGCTTCTTCAAGCATCCAAACTCTTTCCATAAGTCCTTGAAATCCTTCCTTGATCTTCTTAACTTTAGCTCTTGTCATTGGACCCTCTAATGAATGTAGAAGTGCCTCTTCACTTTTGGAATTCTCATCAGATTTTCTTAATGATTATTTCTTCATAAAGATGTGGTCTTACATTAATCTCTAATAAATTGGACATATTGGTATATACTAATATGCAAGATGAAGTTTTAACAAATTGGATTATTAATTAACTAATTTTGGAAATGATGGTTTTTGTATCAATCATAAAAATGTCTTGATAATTTTATACTAGGAAAAATAAGTGTAACAAAGAATCTAAGTGCAAAAGCTAATTATCATTAATAACTAATCTTCAAAAGAGATGATCGATACTTGATTCAATTACATATAATTCAGTGTATTATCACTTTATAAAAATTAATTCTAGAAAACTAAGTATCCTACTCTAAAAGACATGTTTTGTAACTTGGTTGGTTTGCTGAGGCTCAAGATGATCACTAGATGTGGTTCTAGCATTTTTAGCTTCAAACCAATCATTAAAGGCACTTTGATCAATTGTAGGTCCATGAGTGATGGAGGAATCCTAATAGATGTTTTTTAGAGTAGAAGGATTGACTTCCTTTTCAAGGGAACCATTATCAACTTGTTTATCCTTCTCTTTATCTTCTTGGTCTTCCTTCTCATTGGCATCATCATCACCAATCACTTCTATATGTAATATATTATCAATATTATTTCCTTTATTTTATGCTTATTGAAAGGTTATATATATTTAATTTAATAGAATTAGTCTTGTTTTATAATTAGATTATGAATATGTAATGTTAAGGAATTATTCAATTAATAATAGGCTTTTACAGTATTTTTGGTCTTTGACTATAAATTGAGTTTTAGAGGTCTAAATTGGGTGATATTTGCGACATTGCCTTAAATCTTTCATGTTTCAAATGAAGTATGGTTTGGATGTTTGGTAAGTCAAACTTGATCCTAAAGATAAACCTTTGTTTTTGTCCTAGTTAACCCAATCACAATTTTTATGACATATTTAGAGCTCTCAAAATTTAATTAAGGTGAAACCATTGCCCAAAGTTAAATAAGACCTAAGCTAACAACTTCACATTTGGGGTTTAGTGAAATTATACTTTTTTGGTGGTTAAACTTAGGTTGAAAGTTAACTTATGAAAATTTACTATAGTAAACACTGTTAGTAATTTAATTTTTAAACTAAGCTATGGGCTTTCAATTTATTAAAGGCCTTATTTTTTATTACTCAAAGAGACATATTTACTTGTACCATTATATTTTTTAGCATAGGAATTCATATTTAACTAAATTTTGTGCCTCCAAAAGCATTCACTCTTTTTAGATAACTTTCTCTTTTTCTCCAAGTTTCTTTTGTAAAGCCACAATGGTTGGCCAATTTTCTACATCAATAAAGGATTAGCAATTGAAACTGGTTTAATTTGTGACATTTCTCTTAATTTTACTTTTGATTTGATTGTCTTTTTTTTTCTACTCTTGTTATAAATAATTACTTAGATAGTTTGCTAATTATGATTAATTAGTTAATTATCTATTGCAGTTTATAGCTAAATGATTAGTTACAATTAATTCTCACTTATAGATTAGTTGTGATTAATTGAAATAAGTAGCAATTAAGCTTTAGTGATTTAACGTGTGGGTGTATCATGAATTGCCTATGAAAAATAAGGGATGAATTCATAATTTTTGCACATAAAGTTGTTGATTCAATCTTAACCTTGTTCTTGATATTTAATGCTAGTATTAATTAGACTTAGGTGAGTGTAATGAATTAAAATCAATAATAAGAGGCTAATTTAGATATTTGTTTAAATTAATCATCATTAGGAACTTTACATGATTATTGGCAGTGTCAAAGTAATATTGGTTAAGTTGTAAAATTAATTATGAATCTTGTGGAGGTTAATCATAAATTTGAGAAATGAAGTGTAATATTCTTTGAACTAGAATTTTATATTATAGTTTATTCTACTTTAATTCTATTTTTATTATTTCATTTTACTTTTTAAAAACCCCTTATTTTACATTCTGTTTTCATTGATTGAATTCTATTCCCTTGGGTTTAACTTGAACTTTCTTTTACTATATGTATGAGTAAGTTCAATAATAATTTTTAATGTGAAATAACACATCAAAATTTTAGCACCATTAGCGGGAATAAATTGCTTAATTTATGATTATTTTTCTTTTCTTTTTACCTTTTTTGTTCAATTTCTAGTGTTTTTCATGCTTGTTGATGATGTTGAGTAACAAAATTCACTATGGAATTTGGGGATAAAACCTTTTATCTAAGGTTTTCTGGAGTTCTATGCAAGACTATAGGCTTATCTCTTGATATCAACATTTTTTGGCCAAATTTCATTATTTTAATGGGTTTTTGAATTTTTTTTAATTTTTATCGATTTTCTTATTTTGCTTCTTTTTTATTTTCATTTAGTTTTTGTTATTTTTAGTACATAAATCATTTCTATTATGTTTCTATATTAAATATTGATCTTAAAGTTAAAAGGATCTTCCTTAATTTATGAAGATTACATAGGGTTGAATATGTGAATATGGTTGTGAACTATAAAACTCTAAGAGATTTTGCTACTCTTGATTTGAAGTTTTAATCTTGTTGCATTGAATATCTTGAATTAGATGTTACTTTTGAGTTTAAATATGATTTCATACTTTTGTTATCTACTTTTCATGGTCTTCTAAAGGAAGATCTATATAAATGCCTTAAGGAGTTCCATATGTTTTGCTCCACCATGAAACTTCAAGGGGTTATACATGAGCAAATCAAGTTAAGAGCCTTTCCTTTTTTCTTACCAAATTCAACAAAGGATTGATTGTATTACTTTATTTCTTGTACGATTAACACATGGCATGATATGCAAAGACTTTTCTTTTAAAAAATACTTCCATGCTTCCTAAGTTGCAAGCTTAGAAAAAAGAATTTGTGAAATCCAAAAATTAATGATAAGTATTTATATGAATATTGAGATAGATTCAAAAGGCTATATGTAAGTTACTCCTACCATCAAATTAGTGATCCATTATTCAACCTATTTTTCTATGAACATTTATTATCAATGAATAAAAGTATGATTCATGCTGCAAGTGGTAGAACTTTGGTTAATAAAACTCTAGAAGCTACAAGAAATCTTGTTGCAAATTGGCAACAAATTCTTAACAATTCTACATTAGAAATAATCTTACACCTAAACTAATAAATGATATTGACACATCCAATATAGAGAAGCAGCTAGCAAATTTAGCCTTTTTTATTAAGTAACTGTTGTGAATTAAATGCAAACTATAAAAGTGCAAGATATAATTTCTACTTCAAGCCATCCTATTAATATGTGCCCAATCTTTTACAATGACGAATAATTCAAATCAGTAAATGTTATGGCAATCATAAAAAATTTAAAAACTCAAATATGCTAACTTGTAGCATCTATCAACAAGTCAAAGAGTTAATTTTCAAGTGTGCTATCTTTCACCTCCTAACCAATGGTGAACTCTGGAGAAAATATTAGTATCATTATACTTAAATATGGCAAAGAAATTAAGTCCACTCCACCACCCTAACCAAAGGTAACAAAAAGATGAGAGAACCGAGATGCATCAAAGGAATTAGAGAAAAAAGAGGCCGAGGTCAAATCTACACCTGAGTTTTTCATTCATTTTTCTACTCTTCCTTTTCCTCTTTTTTTTCCTAATAGACTTGCTCCTTCTAAGAAAGAAATTGAAAGAAAAATAGATTTTTAATACTCTTTGGATAGTAAAAGTAAACATGTTTCTTTTAAAATTAATTAAACAAATTCCTAGGGTGCAAACTTCTTAACTAATTATGAATAAAAAAGAGGAAACTAAGAAGTAATAAAAGGAAAATAAGTATGGAAGAGAATGTGCCTACTATCATTCAAATGAAATTACTAAGAAAATTTAAAGATCTAGGCATATTCACCCTCTCATGTGTTATAGGCACAAGCAAAATTAAGCATGCAATGCTAGACTTAGGTGCTTTAATCAATTTTATGCCTTTTTTTGTTTATCAATCATTAAAATTAGGCCTTCTAATAAAACTTGTGTGGTTGTGCAATTAGCTAATCATTTTAACACTTACCCTATAGGTATGATTGAGGATATGTTAGTGCAAGTGAATGACCTATTTTTTTCCCATTAATTTTTATATTTTGACTATGGAAAATGAGACTATAGAAAATCTAGCTCTAATCATTTTAGGGAAACCCCTCTTGAAAATTGTGAGATTGTGATTAATGTTTAAGATAGAATACTATCCATGGAATTTGGTAGTCAAATAATATAGTTTAATATCTTTAAGGAAAAGAATTTTTTTAATGATCATTTTATTTCTCTTATTCATATAATTAATTTCTTAGTATAGAATGATTTTGAGTTGAATAAGAATGATTTGAGAATAACCTTTAGAGAAAATTTACTAGATGGCAAAAAATTTGAAGAGAATATCTTGCAAGAGCACTTGAAACTTGGTGCTTTAAAAGCAAATAAGGCATTAGTTTATGAATTAAAGCTAGATTGAAGTAGCTACAACATTTAGCCAAAGTTGTTAAAGAAAGACATTTCTTGGGAGGTAACTTAAGCTTTCAAATTTGCATTATCTTAACTTTATTTTTTATTTTACTTTTCCTTAATTTTTTATCCCTTATAAATTGATAGGCTTTCAAGTGTGGGGAGAGACTTAAGATTTCTTTTATATTATTCATTTGAAAATTTCCTTTTGTGTTTTTAAGTTTTAAGAAATAGAAAAAATAAAAAAATGTAATTTTTTACTTTTTTTGGAGTTTTTTGAGTCGTTTTAATTACTTTCTATCTATAAAAATTTTGTATTTTTCTTGAGTAGGAATTAATAGGAGTTTGATATTTTCATGGCATAATTGAATGAATCATTTTATTTCTTAAAATTGATTAGTATAATGATGCATTATGAAATGTTAGATTAAATTTTTGATAGCATGTCTTGCTTTGTGAGATTTTAAATCTTTTTTTTAAGCATTTATGCTATTGTCTTTCCTTTTTATATGTATTATTCTTTCATGAAATTTGTTTCTCTGAAACTTGTATTGATTCTTTTTTAAATTACATTTACACATGTATGCAGAAAAATAATGAAGACATTCTTTATTTAAGTTAATGCCAAATAATCAGCCTTGAAAATTTATCTTCGTTGAGTCCCTTTTAAGTCTAATTTCATTTTCTTTGTTGTTTAGCTCATTAACATATTTTTCAATGAAAAATAAGTGTCTTTAGCTAAGCTTAGGAATTAGTAAAGCATTCAAAATCTTTGCGAGATAGGTTTTTGAATAAGTGTGGAGATATGTGTGTGTTTAGTGAAAAATCATTAACATTAATTTCAAGGTTTAGTTGAAAGAAAAAATAATAAAAATAAAAAAAGTGAAAAAATGATGAATAGAAAAAAGAAAAAGAAAAGGAAAAAGAAAAAAATATTAAATAAGGAAAAAAGAAATGAGAAAGAAAAGAAAAAAGAAAGAAGTTGATAAGTATTTTAATTTAAAAGTTGGATTGTTATGTTGAGTTAAAATTGTCCATTATTTGCCCATATGTTTGTAATTCAGGTGCTCTATTAATTTTTTTTTTATTTTTACCACTTCATATCTTCATTTGTCCTTCCTTTTCTCAATAACCTCATTACAATCTTTAATAGAAATTTTTTTATTTGTGTTATACATGTAATCCGAGTAGTGGAGATAAAATCATAAGCAATTTATGGTAAGGCAATTTCTTGAAATTAATTTGAGTGAAACACTAGTCATAAACACTTAAATGATTGAGAGTGAATTTTATGAGAGTTTATTAATTTAATCTATGTTTTTTGAATGAAGTTGTCATGTGAATTAATTTTGGATTTGTTAAAATCATTTGTCATAATGCGTTATATCTCTTAATGACTTTGATTATTTCTTTCATGTGGATTTTGTGATTTTGAAGTCTGTGCAAAGTAAATATTTTGTTCTTTTATTTTGAATAAAATTGTATTTACTCGAGGTCGTGCAAAGACTATGTGTGTGAGAATTTGATGTGCAAGATATTGTCTATATCATTTTCTCTTATTTCATGCCTCTTAGGAGGTCATACATGCTTAATTTAATGAAACTGGTGCTGTTTTGTAATTGGATTATGAATTTGCAATGTTAAAGAATTACTTGGTTAATGTTGGGCTTTTACATTCTTTTAGGTTTCTAACTATAAGTTGAGTTTTAGAGTTCCAAATTAGGTGACAACTATTAGAAAGCTAAATGGAAGATCTATACCTTATATATTTTGGCTAAAATTTAGTTTGAACGTTTAAAAGGTCAAATTTAGTGGTGAAAGTAAAGCTTTATTTCTATCCCAACTAACCTAATCATAGTTTTTTGGACACATCTAGAGTTATAGAAGTTCAATTGAGGTAAAATTAGTGCTCAAAGTTAGACAAGACCTAGATTAACAACTTTCATATCTTGGAAGTCAAGCTTAGGTTACAAGTTGACTTATAAAAAATTAGTATAATAAGCATTAGTAGTAACTTAACTTATAAATTAGGCTATAAGCTTCCAATTTAAGAAAGCCTTATTTTTTATCACTAAAATACATATTTACATAAACCAATAGATTTTCTAACTTAGGAATTTAGATATATCTAGGTTTTGTGCCTTTAAATGTATTCACTCTATTTAGATAACTTTCCCCCTTTCTCCAAGTTTCTTTTGTAAAACTGCCATGAACGATTAATTTTCTACATCAATTCAAAGGATTAAGACTATAATTTCATTTATTTTAAGATATTTATTCTAATTTTATTTTTAATTTGATTATCTCTTATTTTTCTATTATTGTTGTGAACAATTGCTTAGATAGTTTGTGATATGAAATTGGAAGCACTAGTACCAAATAATATGAAACTATATTGGATCATCCTAAAATTCAACAAATCTAAAAATGAAAAAAAGAAAGATAGTCACGCCATACTTCGGAAGAAAAATAATGGAAGCTATGAGTGAGGAAGGAACACACCGTAAGGATGAATCATTGATTAGTGAAGATCAATACTACAAAGGGTGAATTCCTTTGATATATCATAAGTTTTTTCAAGAATTCAAAAAGAGAACACATTTTCACAAAAAGGTAATTAGCTAATGCTAAAATTACCAAATTTCCAAAACCTAAATTCTATAAGGAACAACCTTCCTTATATAAGCTAGAAAGTGAAAAAATCAACTAAACAAATTAAGCTCTAATTAGATTAACTTAAGCCCAAAGCTATCACTATAATTAACCTAAAATGGTTAGCAAATAAGATATTAAATGTCTAAGATAACATGCTAAAATAATGGGCCAAAATTTAAAGGAAAATAAAAGGCTTAACAAAATAAAATATAAAATGAAATGTATCAACTTGTGAAGATATTCAAATACAATATTTGTGGACTAACAAGTAAAAACAAATTCTAACAATAGTACTCGAATACGATACTTAATTAGTATGCTCAAAATAAGGTAATACATGAATACAATACTCGATTAATAATAAACAAAGATGAACTCTAAGCCTAATAATTGAATATAGTATTCAAATACTTGGCTTTATTCTTTAAAAATTCTTTATACCTTCATTCAATGCATTCAAGCTCTTTCAATTGACTTTTAAAGCTCTTCCTTGATTCTCTTAACTAGCATTTTATAGTTGCCCCTTTTAGGATCGCATCATCCCTTTTTTTTTTCAAAAAGATTCATTTTTGAACCTTTGAAACCTACATTAAAAAGAGTAAGATTAGAATCATTAAAAGAAGCACTCACATCAAACTAGCCATAAGAATTGAAACTAGAAACATGTTTATTGTCTCTTCAAGAATTAGGAATGAACTATCTCCATTTAAATGCAACTTAGATTTTCTTGGATCTAAGAGGTTTCCTTTCCAATCACACCATCAAGAAAACAACCACCCAAATTAAATACAAGGTTAGAAAAATTAGGAAAAACAAGAAATGATGGCATGGCTAAAGTAAAACAATCCTTTACAAACTTCCTACAAGAACTAGCTAAATCATACAAGCTCCTAATCTCACTAAAAGACTTAGGTGGAGGTCATTCATCAATTATCTTAACTTTTTGTTCATCCACCTTTATTTCTATGCCACTCATAACATGATTCAAGAATACAATTCTTTTCATGCAAAGAGAACATGTTTTAAAACTATCACTCAACTTTTTAACTCTAAGAGCTTGAAAAATACATTTCAAAGAATTAACATGTTCATATATACTTCTATTATGTACAAAAATAACATTAAGATATGGCAACTCTTTCTAACTCTTTAAAATTTAAAGCAATAATAGAATCCACTCTTTAAGCTCATGAAAACAATAAAAGCCAAGAATAACAAGTTTATCTTGAATACACTCAAAACATGAAACCAATAAAAGCTTACAAAAAACTTATAAACAAAAACACATAATCTCAATACAAGTATTTCATCTAAATAAACCCTAACAAATTTATTAAAGCAAGTATGCAAAACATGATTTAGTAAGCTCACAAAAAAACTTAGGGTATTACACAAACTAAGTAGCAAAGATATTCATACAAATCATATTTTTTTTGGAAACTATTTTTCTTTTCAATATTTTTTCTCAAGCACATTTGATGATATCCCTTTTTCAAACCAAGTATAGAAAACATATAAGGGTCATTCAACATATTAAACACAATGTTAATATTTTTTCTAATCATAAAATGATTTATCAATTTACATCCATGAGCTTTTTTGACAAATAATTCCCTTGGAGAACTTTTAAGTATACATAATATATTATTTCTACATAAGAATTTATTCATGCCTAAAAAATGTTTTCAAAAACCATTTTATCATAAGCATCAACATAGGGAGCATAAACAATATGTAGAGAAGTAGCAAAATCATGTGAAAGGATAGAACAACCATAATCATTTATATACAAATTTTTAATGTTTTCAACACCCAATAAATTTGCATCTAAGGGATCATTATTATTCACAAAATTTATTAATTTATGATACAAAGTAGAGATGAGAACCTTTGAAGCAAAATATCAATCACCATATTACTTTTACTTTGCTTACGTTAGATGACACATGGATAAGTTTTAAGGAATTTCACTAACTTAGTATGCTTTCTATTCAACTTTCCTTGATTTTTCAATTGTTTCAAAGATTCAAGAGTATTTAGCAGAACAAATTTAGAGTTGTTAGTATTTTCATAAGCTTCCTTGCTCAAAACAATTGGCCTAGAAATATAGAAAATATTCTTTATCCTACTTTTTTTAATTATTCTCAATTTTTTCTTTTTTTTGTTTCAACTTTATTTTTTTCCTCATTCTCTTCATAATCACTCTTTTTCCTTTTTTAGCTTTCACTTTTTTCTACCTTTTTCTTCCCTCTATTGTTTTCTTCTTTTTCTTTTCTTTTCTTTTGCATTCTCATTTGTTCCTTATACATTTGTTTTATAGTTAAAGATTTGAGAGCTATCTTTCTCCCATTTACTTTATTGATTGATGACTCCATCATACATAACTTTTCTATCAAATTACCAACTTCTGTTAAGTAATAAATGACAAGCATTCATAGGAACAACATCACAGAGGACTGCATCTTGGTGTTTACGAAGTGTTAAAGAAACCAATGTTTACTTTAACACCTCTAGTCTAGCACTATCATCTAACTATTGCAACTTGTATGGAGTAGGGTGTTTCAAAATAAGCAAGTTTAATTTCTCTATCATATAGATTTTAGCAACATTACACAACTTTTACTATCAATAATTACATTACACATCTTATGCTTAATATCTAGCACGGAAGATATTCTCTCTTTACTCATCACTTTCTCCTTTAGCTTATTTTCCTAAGGCTTTTTAAATCTTTAAAGCTTTCTTGAGTGGACAATCAGTGGCATGATAACCATACTCTAAACATTTGAAGCATTTGTGCTTGAAATGCTTTTGATACTTTTCAACCTTGCCTTTACTCTTCTTTTTAGACACTTCACTTTTATGCTTTGATGAAGATTTTCTTTTGTGCTTGACAATGCCTCTATATTCTTTCTCTCGAATTTGAATGAGGATTGGTTCTTGTACTTCTTATAGCTCTTGTCTTCCTTCTTTTTCTCTTGACATGAACAACTTTTCTTTCTAGAGTTATAAGGTTATAATCATCCTTATCTCTCTTTTCTTTATCATATTCTGTTCTTTCATTCCTTCTTACACTTCTTCTATCATCTCTTCGTTCACTATTTTTAAACTCATCATAATACAATCTTTCTCTTTTATTCCCTTCATTTTTATTTTAAACTCCTTCTTTAAAATATTTCTCTTTTTGTTTTCTATATTTTCTTTCTTCCTTCATATCTCCTTCAACTCTATCAAACTTTTGTATGGCCCTTAAGATAGCTTTCTTATCTATACTTGCTTCTAACATTCTTAAAAGTCAAGAAAATGTTAGATAAAAGAACAAAACCCCACAAGAGCACATAACTTATTTGATTTAGAGGAACTTACTCTAATGTTTGCACTTTAATTAGACTTTTACCTTTAAAGTAGCTCATACACTCTTCCCTTTTTTTTCACTCTTTCTTTCTTATAGTTCTTTTGGAATTAGGAAGTCTTAATCAACAAGATTCAATAATTATGACAATCAATATCACCAACAAGTGTTCACACAACTTAAAGAATCAAACAAAATAACTAGGGAAACCAGAAATGGAATTCAAAGAAGGAAACTAGTTAAAATTTAGCAAGGAAAACCTTAAAGAAAGAGTTTTAACTAGGACTTAAAATTAAAATTAAACAATTAAATAAAGAAAATAAATGAAATTCAAGATACAAAAGCTCAATAAGTTTAACCAAGATAGACTCAAGGATTTTGTAACCAAAATGGACTGAAAGAAGAAAATTGAATTGATAAAAGAAGAACACATTCATAGGACTCAAATTAAGAATTAAACTAAAAGACTCAAAGATTAAGATAAAAAAAATAATGAAGAATGACACAAAACACAAAATTTTCAAATAACTCAAGAAGTCAATGAATAGTTCCAATTGTATTTTCTTTGAAGAATCAGTGTGTAGCAAAAATTTTCTTTTATTTTTCACAACTTAATTACTCTTCTTTTGATTTTTTAAATTTAAAATTTTATTTTTCTTCTCATCAATACTTTTTTTTTACTTGTATTTTTCCACTTCTTTTATTATTTTGTTACTCTTTTTTTTTCTATTCACTTCCAAATCACTTTCTTTTTTAATACCAACCAACATTTTTTATTTTTATTTGTGTTGCTCTTTCTTTGCCTTTTTTTTTGTCAAAATACTACTCTTCTTTTTTAAAAAAAATTATTCACCTTTGAATTACACTTTAAAAAATAAATATATAATATTTTTATATTAAGAAAAATAGAGATATGAACTTATAAAATTCAAATGCTACAAATTGAATTAATGGTATTTAATTATAAGATTTGAGTACTTTAATTTTATTACTCTCTTGAAAGACTTAAATACTAGAGTTGAATACTTAAACGTATTGCTCTCTATCAATCACTACTCAAATATAGGACTTAAGAATAAGGACTTAACCAACATGATACAAAGGTGAATTGAAGACACGATATGACAACAACGCTAAAAAGGATAGTAAGACTAATGCAATGACACACTTGAATTGACTAAACAAATGAAAACATGGAGCAAAATGAGTAAGAAAAATTGACACTACTTGGATTTTAACAAGAAATGAACACAATGGAAAATTGTGAATGGAAGATAGTACTTATGATTTGACAAGACCAAACATAATAAAAAAACAAGCAACTAACTCGGGATCGCCTTGAAATCAAATTAATTTAGAATCACAATTAGAACCAAGCAAGTTGAGAAAAGTGAACAATACCACAATTGAACAAACCTAACTAGAATTGGAGCCAAGTAAGGTAAATAAACCTAACTTAAATAAAAGCAGGGGTAAATTATATTGACCTCCCCTAAAATTTAGGCTAAAGATAGTTCCCTTCCTTTGATTTTCATTTTTTAGCTTTAACCCTCCCCTTGGGTTTCATTTTTCAAACACTCTACTCCCTTGATAATGATTTTCCATCCATCTCAATAACAAAAGTGAGAGTCCACATTGACTAAATGTATATCTTCATAATTTAATGATAAATTTGTCCTCAAATCATATCTTTGGGTATTTTTAGAAGGAGCCAATATTCTAGTATTTTAGTATCATAATTATCTTTGATGGAACTCAATATTCAAATCTATTAGATAATAGTTATTTTAATTTAATATTTATCATTACAAGAAATTATTAAAGGATTTTCATCTTTTTTTATTACTCTATGATAATCATTTGTTCATTATAAAGATAATCATAATTTAGGGAGTGTAATGTTTTATATATTTGTTAATGTTTGGTTAATTTATTTTAACAAACTAGTAATTATTATAAATTGATAAGGGTAATTAATAGTAATATTCTTATTATATAAATGTATGATAATTCATTATAATATTTTAAAAAAAAATCAAAGGATTGAAATCCATAAAATATAAATATATAACAAAATAAAATAAAATTTTGTTGTATTTTCCCCAAAAACCAAATCATCAAGATAATAACATAACAAATTCACCAATTCACTAGATACTACAATAAGAATGTCAAACTAATAACAAACCTATCAATTATTGAAATAAAAGAAATTAAAATAAAAATATAATAATTCTATAAGGTTATTTTGACCATTTATTAAAAATAACATAATAGTCAACATAGAAACACCAATGAAACAACAAAGAGAATTACATACAGGAAAGAAAGAAAATATAATTACAAAACTATCAAAAACCTTGAAACAAATAATAAAGTAGAAGTGACAAAAATTATAGAAAAAATTGTTCAACTTTCTCAAAGAGATTTTTGCTCTTCTATGAGCTTTGTCCACCTATTATTCTCCTCTTCTTTCTCTACTAAGATTTCACTCTTTTCCTATTGACAATAAGGCTTCTTTTAGACCATAATATCTTCAACTTTCATGAAAAAAGCTTTGATTTTCAAATCACCCCACTCAATTCTTCTATAAGGAAAAACAATGAGCCAACAACAAAAAATAAATTGAAATGTGATGCAATCACTAAAAAGAAAAAAAATGCACAAATTAAATGCAAGGTCAACTAAAATCATAGCATGCATTCATTCTATTTAGCAAATTGTAATTAAATCAACAAAAATATAGCAAATAAAAGCAACAAAATTGCACTTTTACATGATATGATTAGAATGGGATCCATTGAAAAATTTAAAAATTAACTTTTCAAATATGATGAAAAAAAACACATAAAAATAGTGGCAAAATTAAGAGATTATTGCAAGTGTTGAACTTTGCAACTTCTTCAAAGTATTGGGCAACAAAAAAAAACATAAATTGAAATGGAAAATTTTAAATTATTTATAGTGGCAAAATCATTGATAAAGAAAAGAAGAACACTAGGATAGATTGTGTAAAAGAGAAATGTTAAGAAAGAGATAGTAGAACCTCTAGTTTTCTAGAAAATATAAGGATAGGAAATAAGAAAAAGGAGACAACTCTTCATTTAAATAGTTCATAATGATACATTTGTTCATAAATATTGCTATCTACTTCTATCTGTTTTAGAGAGGTAAGGGCTAAAATTAAAAATAGAGGAGAAAAGATTGTATTTAGATCAAACTTAAGGGAAAGTTAATGTAGTTTATTCTGAAAACAAATTTAACAATGAAGTAGCCAAATCAAGATTCCCTAAAACGAGATGCAAAAGGATAAATAGGACACTGAGACATGATAAGATGTGACTTGACACTTAATCAAATGCATACAAAGTACAACAAAAAAAAATCAAATAGATCAAGAACTTGAGGACTCACTTTGGATTAAACAAGGACCAAACTTCCAAGCACCACTAAAAAAGTGGTGTATGGATGCACTAGCTGATCAACGATCATGATACAATGATAAATCTAGAGTCCACTAAATGCAACCCATTAGTTACAAGTATTAAAATTGCATATTGACCTTACAAATTCCTTCTCATGTTCAATGCTGCAATTATCAATCATATGTTAAATGTTATTGCAACTATCAATAATGGAAGAATCATTCCTTGGAAACTTGGATCATAAAACATTCATATTGAATGGGAAGCAACCAAGACGTAGTTTTATCAATTATTTGCCAAAAAAAAAAAGGCAAAATGGGTTTGGGTTTTATAAGGAGTTGTAGATCTATCACAGGACATTTTATTTATCTGATGGGAGTTTGGTTTTTGCTGATCCATCACCAACCTAGGCACTGACAACATTAAGAACTATAGATCTGCATTGAAAACTATAATTCATCTAATTTCTTTGTAAATCTATGTGGAAGAGTAAGGATAATCAATTTCTTGGTTAGCTCTTTTTATATAAACTATAAATCAATTGTTTGTTTATTTTTTGTTTTAAACTATAAATTTACTTTAAATCAGTTGTATAAGCTTTTTTTTTTTCTCTTTGTTGGTTTTAATAAAGGATCTTTACTAATTTCCTTCATCAAGTCTTGTTTGCATTTGAGTAAGATTTATTTCTAAAGCTCAAAAGGTTTTGAAAATTGCAAATTTAGCAATTGGAAAGTATCTTTCCTTTTTCTTTTTTTTTTAATTATATTTAGTTTATTTTTTAAAATAATTATGAGTAGATACCTAGAATTTGATTATATAAATCCTTATGATTCTTCATCTCGAATAAACAAAGTGGTTATGCCTAAGTTCATTATATAAGCTATCCTATGTTTTTTCTACCTTGTATCAAGGCATTAGGTCATGGCACTATATTATGCTTTGTACCTCTACTTCAACATGAGATTGTATGTTTCTCACAAATCATAGGCAAGTTTGTTATTTTCTAAATGACATTGAGCTGTATTCTATGCAATTATAAGGTTAAAAGATCATTTGAACAATCTGAACAATAATGTGGAAGAGAGAAAAAGGTTTGAATTTGAATTTTAGGTGGTATTACGATTGTAGCTGCCTAGCAAAATGTATGACTAGAAAACTTGGTATTTTACTTAATATTTTAAATAATATCACCACAAACTTCTAGCACCCTCTAACCAATATCCATGCCATCCGCACGCTCTTCCTTCCCTCGGCCACTTGCCATCTTTGTCGAGAAGACCTTTATCAATTGATAATGGTGCTCTTCACTTACGTTTCTCTAATTCTTCATATAGACCACATAAATATGATGTGATGAGGCTTAAAACTACATTTACAATTATAATTTCTCTTCAGTCATTTTATAAATATTTTGATTTGAATTTCTTATTCCCATTTCAATCATCTTAACATATCTTAACCCTTAATTTTCTAATGCACTAGTGCACCACTTTTTCAGTAATGCACTATAGTCCAACCCTTGAACAAATTATAATTGAAGAACTAAATTAAATATAATTTGAACATGACTTTTCAACAAACGCATGGATGGAATTCAAAGATGTAATCGACTAGATCACGAAATTAATTTGCACAGCATTAAATAGAAACAAATTGATTTTAAGATTTTGAATTTGACAAAATTTAACAAACACTAAATTTAAACAAAATATCAAATAACACACGAGTAAAACAAAATTAACAATTTGAAAAGGTGCAATAAAAATTGAAACATGGAATCAAACAAAATAATAATTCAAAAATGAATACAAATATAATAGAAAATAATATAAAAAAAAATAGAAAATAGAAACAAAATTAAACAAATATATTTGAATATTAGAATACATCTAAATATCAAATGATATGAAATTAGAAGTGCTGACACTAAATAATGTGAATGTGTAATGGATCATTCTAAATTTTAATAAATTTAAAAAGAAAAAAATAGTCATATCACACTTCAAAAGAGAAACAAAAGTGATGAGAGATGAAGAACACACTACAAAGAATGTAAATCCTTTAATAAGTGAAAAAGAAATACGTTACAAGAATAATCCTTGATTAGTGAAGATCAATGCTAGAAAAGGTAAATTTCTTTAATAAGTCGTAAGTGCATTCAAGAATATTCATTCAAAAACTTAGGAAAGAACATACTCTCACAAAAAGGCAATTAGTAAATGCTCAATTACCAAATCTCTAAAAGTTGAATTGTACAAGGAACAATCCTTTTTATATAAGATAGAAAGTGAAGAAGTCAACTAAATAAAGTAGGTTCTAATTGGGCTAACTTAAGCTTAAAGCTTTAACTCTAATTAATCCAAAATAGATAACAAATAAAGTATTAGATGTTTAAAATAATATCCTAAAATGATAGACTAAAATATCAAGGAAAATAAAAGGCTATTCTAATATAGCATTTATGTACTAGGGAGAAGAAATGAGTTCTAATTAAAGTATTCAAGTACGATACTCAATTAGTATACTTGTGGTAATAACCTAGCAAGGTATAGAACTTATGAACCCACAACCAATCCAAATATACTCATCCTAAGAATGCTAAGAATCAGGTTTAGTGATTTACTTGAATCCTTGAATACAAAGAAATAAAGGTTATAGTGTTGATGATGCCATAAGGTTGATCAAGCCTTGATAAGTCAAAAAGTTCACTGAAGAATCAAAGAGAAAACTCCTCAAATATGGGATTTCCAAAAAAAGATAAATTTTATTTACTAAAAGTCTGATCACAAAAGATATAGAGATGTGGTATTTATAGATTACTTAGCTTAGGAAAAGAAAAAAACCTAGCAATATAACTAATTAGCCCAGTCCACTAGGAAAATAAAAAGATATAAATTTGTGCAAATATATCAACTAATTATAAATCATTGTTTCCAACCCGAAACAACATAATTCAGTCCAATTCAAGTATGCTTATGCATAGTCCTTGGTCTAAGCTCCTTAATTTGCATTGTTCTGGCCCAAAACTCCTTTAATAGCTCCATTTTCAGCCTAAATAATGCTAAGGATGTGACTGGTGCTAAGATTAGGTTGAAAGAATTTTGTTCGGCCCAAGTGTCTTAAACAAGCCCATTGAAAGCTTCTTTGATTCATGTAGCTTGTACCTTGTAATAGGCCTACTTGGAAGTTGTAATGGATCCCTTAGAATACTTGAATTAACTTATTCTAGCCCTTAAGTCACATCAGCTTGGAATAAAGTAGTACTTAAATACAATATTCGATTATTAACAAATAAAGACAAACTCTAGGCTTAGTAATAAAATATGGTATTTAAATACTTGACTAAAATATACAAGATACATTTATTTAATTCTTTGAAACTAGTCCAAGCCCTCATTTAATGCATCGAACCTTTTTTAATTAACTTTTGAACCTCTTCCTTTATTTTATTAGCTAGCTCTTTGTAGTTACCCCCTTTAGAATTACATCAATTTGTTAATTATAATCAATTAGTTATTATTAATTATAGTTTATAGATAAATGATTAGTCATAATTAATTCTTACTTGTAGGTTACTTACAAATGATTGAAATAAGGAGTATTTAGGCCTTAGTGATTTGACGTATAGGTGAATCCTTAGTTGCATTACTTATGAAATACAAAGGACAAATTGATAATTTTCATGTGTGAAGTTGTTAATTTGGTTTTAATTTTGTTCTTATTATTTAATACTATTACTAATTAGATTTAAGCATGTGTCTTGAATTAAAATTAGAACTAGGAGGTTAATTTAGGCACTTGTTCCAAATTAGTAATCATTAGGAACTTTACATGATTACTATCGATGTTAGAGTAATTTTTAGTTAAGTAGTGAAATTAATTGTGAACTCTATTGGGGTTAAGGATTGCAAAAATACTCATATGTGATGGGGTCTTATCCAAATTGATGGATATTTACTCATGAATCTTACTCAAATTAGACTAATTACTTAACAATTTGGATTTGGATCTATCTATTAAATATCTAATAAATTTTGGATCCTTTTAGGTTATCTCTTAATATTAATTTATGTAACACACAAGTTTACCTCTTGTAAATATTCAATGTGTCTTTAGCTTTTTTTTGGGTATTACATTAAACTTATTTGAATAATATATTTTATAATTAACCTATTATTATATGAAAATCAATATTATCATGTATATAAGGATATTGTATTAGTTTATTTAAGATAAATAATATTAAAAATATTAAAATTTATATTAAATTATAAATATATTTTAAAATAACATTTTCTTTATTTTATAACATTAATTTATATAATGTAGGAGTATCTAATTATAATATAAGTGTATAAATAATTATATATAAGTTAACCTAATATAACATTTATTTGATAAAGTCAATAATAATACAATCTATATTTATTCTAAAGTTAATATAGATAGTATAGATGGATCAAAATAAAAATGAATATAAATAAAAAAATAGATATGATTTATAATTTTTAAGTGTAATTATTATCAATAACAAAAAAAAATTATTTTTATGAAAAAAATTTTAAATTATATTTTTATCAGCAGGTAAAATAGGTCCATTTTAGATCTTTTAATTGGTTTTTATGAAGTCCATAATTAATTTGGTCTCATAATCCATTCCTAATCGTGATCAACATGGAACTTGATACCAATTTCCATAAATTAGTAATCATTAGGAACTTTACATGATTACTATCGATGTTGGAGTAATTTTTAGTTAAATAGTGAAATTAATTGTGAACTCTATTGGGGTTAGGGATTGCAAAAATACTCATATGTGATGGGTTTTATCTAAATTGATGGATATTTACTCATGAATCTTACTCAAATTAGACTAATTACTTAATAATTTGGATTTGGATCCATCTATTAAATATCTAATAAATCTTGGATCCTTTTAGGTTATCTCTTAATATTAATTTGTGTAACACACAAGTTTACCTCTTGTAAATATTCAATGTGTCTTTAACTTTTTTTTGGGTATTACATTAAACTTATTTGAATAATATATTTTATAATTAACCTATTATTATATGAAAATCAATATTATCATGTATATAAGGATATTGTATTAGTTTATTTAAGATAAATAATATTAAAAATATTAAAATTTATATTAAATTATAAATATATTTTAAAATAACATTTTCTTTATTTTATAACATTAATTTATATAATGTAGGAGTATCTAATTATAATATAAGTGCATAAATAATTATATATAAGTTAACCTAATATAACATTTATTTGATAAAGTCAATAATAATACAACCTATATTTATTCTAAAGTTAATATGGACAGTATAGATGGATCAAAATAAAAATGAATATAAATAAGAAAATAGATATGATTCATAATTTTTAAGTGTAATTATTATCAATAACAAAAAAAACTTTTTATTTTTATGAAAAAAAAATTTAAATTATATTTTTATTAGCAGGTAAAATAGGTCCATTTTAGATCTTTTAATTGGTTTTTATTAAGTCCATAATTAATCTGGTCTCATAATCCATTCCTAATTGTGATCAACATGGAACTTGATACTAATTTTCATAAGTTTTTGACAATTTTCACTTTTTCTATCCAATTAGAATTTTAAAATTTTCAAGGGAACTTAAAATTTATTTTAAAATTTTTGCAAAAAAATGAATAAAATTTTTCCTATATTTAAGCATTTCTTAAGGGTCACACACACCCTAAAATACAAAACCTGTATTGTTTTCAACTATAATAGTATCAAACAAACACATAGGACAATAAAGTTTCAAACTTATATATATACAACAAATTCATCATATCATATAATCCAATAGCTCTTTATTTCAATGTTAATTCTAATTTCAATTGTTAAATCTTTAGTCTAAGTGGTCTTTGATTCTCCATGGATGCAACAAGCTTAAGAATGCTCACTACAACCTAACAATATTGAAGATAGAATGGAATGAGTTGTGAGAACTCAATGAGCATATATCTAATAATGTTAATTCTTAGTTCAAAATTATTAAGTGATCATAAGCTAGATAAATGTAATTCAATTATCCTAAGATTCTAAGTGTGAAGTCTGAGCTTCAAATGAAATATCCATCTACACATAACTCAAATTCTACACTACTTGTTATAAATCATAATAATTTCAATTATCTAATAAGACACAACATTGTGATCATCTCACACATTACCCATTTCGATTAGATACCATAATCACAACTAGCCAATAAAGCTCAAACACTAACAAACCATCACAATCATACCAAGCAATATTATTCAAACATAACACAGTTTTCAATATCACATCATATAACATTCAAAATGCTATTTAAATAACCATTACACATTTATATGGTTGTCAAGTCCAATCACAAGCCATTTGTTGGGAATTTTCCATTCGGCTCTTAAATTAATTTTATGTTCTTTACAATTGTTTGCCATGAATTTTCCATTAAGCTTTCATATCATAATTCAATTACCATTTACAACTCACCATATATGTTGCTATTGCTCTAGCATGATTTACAATTTCCAATTCCCTCTATGGTAAGGTTCACAAGGAACATACATTTGAGAACTCAACTCTCATATCACAATTATATAGAGTTCACTGATTCAAAGTAATAAAATCTATCATGAAATATGACCAAGCACTCAAGTAGTTTATGCATAAATATATAGTAATGCCGTTATGTTCCCCTATACAACATAATACACAACCATTATTGAATTCAATCACAAATTATCATTAGTTGAAAACACCACTACCATGCTTCTGCTACACACTTTGTTCAACTAACATTTCCTCAAATAGCTAAATTGATGATTACCACACATATAAATTATCATTTTACTAACTGAATTTCATTATTTGGAGTTAAAGAAAACACATGTAACTATAGTGGTTTCAATGTTGATTTCAATGTTAAAGCAACTCAATGTTAGACTTTTAGCTTCAAAGTCAAGCATGTTACAATTTTAGGACTATTAAAGCCATGTAGAAATAAAAGATTTATTTCATTTCACTTAACCATTCTAGATTGATTACTTTCTTTACTTTCAAATATTTACAAATATCATAATTCCATATTTGAATCATGAGATGTTCAATTCATACTCATTTGCCACTAGTAAATCAAACTCCCTTTGTACATAATTCTTATATCAAATCTATATAAAATATACTTTTAAATTAATTTCAAACACCCAAAATATTTAAATTGGTAATAATAAGTCTAGTTAATCTATAGGACTACTACATTTGTACCATTTCATAAAATCATATATTCAGTTTCTACTATCTTTGACTTTGAATAAAGCTACTAGTTTATAATTTTTACAAAATGGATTTTTTTAATTTTTATGTAAATCTATCAAAACAATAAAATAAAATGATCCATGTATGTTTTAATTATTCTATTTTAGAATTCTCCATCCTAAAAATTATATCGTTGCATATGGGTTATTAATTAAATCACACAAAAATGAAATTATCTTCAGATCATCCTCAAAACAACAAGAATAAAGAAATTTATTGCATAAAACATCTTACTGGGCCTTAGAAGAGCTATCGGCACCAAAACATGGTGACTCTCGCTGGACAAAAGCAAAACAGTGGCGCCTTTATTCAAGCCCCAATCGGTGGTTTCAACTTGCTCGATGGGCTCTCAAGGGGAGAAAGGAACAACTCCATGCGTGTGATGGAGTTCAGTCATCTGAAAGAGCCGTACAACAGTTGAGGTGGAGATAAGATCTGCCGAAGAATGAGAACACAAGCTGTGCTGCTGGTCTCTTTGATCAGCGCTTCTGCCTACGAGTTCAGCTGGTGGAACACGACAATAAACCACGGTAGCAATGTCACAGAAGCTGAAATCAATAGTAGCAGAAAAGGGATGCAGCACGAGATACAAAAGAAAGATGGGAGAGAAAAGAACGAGTCAACCCGCGAAGAGATGAGAGAAAGGGAGCTTGGGTGTCAGACTATGTGTACTTACTTTACCCGAGAAAAAGAAAAAATTAATATTTTGAAACTCTAGACTCAGGCATGCAGGTCAAGATCGGACTAGTTTAATCCGTCTAACCAGATAGTTAAATCGATTGTTATATTTTATTATTTTTATATATATAATAAATTATGTATTATATATATAAAAAGTGAATAATAAAATATAAATAAATATTAATTTTATTATAAGTATAATAATTATCTAATATAATTTTACTTTAAATAAAAGCCAAATGATAAAAAAATTATCTTTATAAGAAAATTAATATCAAAACATTCAAGACAGTTAAAGGATAATGTCTTTTATTCAAATTTTAAAATTATAATTTGTTAGGAATTTATATTTTAATAAATTCAATTTCAAATATATTAATAAAATATTATCTTTGATATATACTCTAATATAATATAAATATAATAGATATTTATATTATAATAAATATTTGATTAAGTTGCAACTCTTTAAATTTAAAAAATATTAACATTATTATATATATTCTAATATAAAATAAATTTAATAGCAATTATATTAAGTTTTTGGAAAAGAGTTTGTCAAATGTAAAAAAAAAAATAGCCGATCTGGGTCACCAGGTTAACCAAGTGACCAATTCAACCTCGGATTTTAGCGGGTTAGACCAGGCCAGCCCGAGTTTTTGTCCAAACTGGATTTAAGGGTCCACCGGCTCGTTTTGAAGCTTGGGTGCCAATCCGACCGGTTGAATTAGCCGAGCCAGTTCAAGTTTCAAAACATTGGAAAAAATAGAGAGGGAGTGAAGAGAGAGAAGCGGCGGTAGTTAGGATAGGAAAGAGAGAAGGAAGTCGGCACAAAAAGAGAAGGAGGGAGAGAAAAAAATCTGCTGGAGAAAGACAAAACAACAATCAGAATATATAATAAAAAAAGAGAGGAATGGAAACTAAGATAAAAGAAAGGGGGTTTTCAATAATTTTATAAAAAAAAGTTAAAGGATATAATCCCACACTTCTCACCTATCATAAACTTACTTTTATCATTGAATCTCAATCTCACATTTTAAATAAAAATTAATCTAGTTATTCATTTATTTGAAAAACTTATTTTTATAAAATAATTTTATTTATAACCTTAATTCAATAATTTTCAATCCTCTCTCAATATATAAATATATTTAAAATTTTCATAATAACTATCTAGATTTCCCATAATTTTTTAAAATAATTTATCAAATACAAATAATTAATTCCATAAATTTTTGTACTTACAATTACTAAAATTATTTCCATTCTATGAGAAAAAGCTTTATAGAAAATATTTGGACAAGCCTCAAATTAATAATGGTAATATATAAAAATAAATAAATTTTAAATATTATCATAAGTATCATTTTCAATATACTAGAACTCTTAGAAAGAATAGAAATTTTAAATCAAGCACTAACTAAATAAATAAATTAAATATTTACAGGTGTTGAAGTGTATAAAATTTTAATTATTAATTTAGGATATTACATGTAGATCTTTAATGAATTTAAAATAGTAGGTCCTTAATATGTTTGGATTTAATTAGGTCTTGATTGGGTTTATCCAGACCTAACCCATTGCTATCCTCAGTCGGGTTCTATGATAAATATAAGAATTGGAGTGTGATATTTCTTAAACTAGGCTTTTATATTATATTTTATTCTACTTTAATTATATTTTTATTATTTTATTTAAATTACTTTTGAAAACTTCCTATTTTACATTTTATTTTTACCTATTGACTTTTTTTTTTAGGTTCAACCTAGACTCATCCTTATTATATATTTAAGTAAGTTCAGTAATAACTATTGGTATGAAGCAACACATATCAAATATCCTTCCAAAAAATAAACTTATTCATCTTGTCAAAATTTTGAAAAAGGTAAAAGTCCTTGCCTTGAGTTTAAGCTTGAGCTAACCTATAACTAGTGATATAGGATCTTCATGCCAAATCCTCTAAATAATCATGCCTAGCCATCAATTTCTCAATTTCAACAAGAGACTGACCATTATTGATAGCCTTAAACTAATCAACTTTGTCTTTCCATAAATCCCAATGAGGTTAGCTTCACCTTCTTTCTTTTTTATTTAATCTCTTCAAAAGCCTTATGAAGGGATTGTTTGGTCTCATCTTTACTTATTAGGTTTCAGATGAAAAAGTATAGAAAAAAATTTAAAAATTTACTCCAAAACCTATCAAGGATCCAAGTGAAAGAATCATAAACTAATGTTAGTATTTATATATTTATTGCATGAAACACACTTGCTGCAGAAAAATTTACTTTTACTCCTTGATGAACAATCTAATCACTAATGTCTAAATAATCAATCATGAATATAAAAACTATTTGCACTTGAATGTTTGAATAATGCATGATCACAATCAGATCTCATTATGAATGCATGATTTGGATGATCACAAATACACAAACAAGATTATCACAAATCACAAACTTCATCCAAAAAGGCAATGTCTCCATGATATCCACATGTTTAGTTGAATGCTCAAATCTAATCAAATAGGATATCTTTCTTTCTCTCTCTCTCAACATAATGCTAGTTGTGGGATTTTTCTAGTTTTGGATCACACTTACAATCATATCACAACACTCTCTCTATCTCATAAATAATAATCATAAGTTATTCTAATCTTAGCTAGATATTTATCAAATCATATGATCAATGTTCTAGCCAAATATTTCTTTTTTGAAAAATTAATATCTTAGCAGATATTTCCTTTTAAAGAATTCAATTAATATCAATTTTATATTATTATTTGACTAATATATTTTATCTTATAGATAAAATCTCCTTTTGATATTTAACTAGTTATTAAAAAGGAAAATAATTGGACTTTGATTATTCACTAAGCCCAAATACAACTATGGTTAATAAGTAGCCTATATCTAGTGTTCCCTAAGTATAGCCTAATCATTAAACAATTACTTAGTAAAGTCCAATCATATTAGGCCTATTCTAGTTAGGAGCATTAGTTTGACTAAAAGTTCATAATTATACAACAATCTCAATATTTGACACTCTCTTTGTATATGATCCTATAGATTCTCATTAGCTAATTGTTGACTCATTATGGTGTTAGTTCATGTTGAAACTTTATGTACTAAAATTTTCTAATAGTTTTAATATTATACATGAAAATAAATTTATACTACCATAAATCAGTTTGATATAATTGTTGTTTTGTACAATGACATATATATTGAATGTGTTAAATATGTAATTAGTATGAATAGTATTTTGCATATTTTAATATGATATTTTGTGTAAAAACAAATAATTTCCTATAGTTTTACAAGATGATTACTTCAAACATTCGACGATATTGATATGATAGTTGAATATGAATTTATTTTAATACTTTATTGTATTGGTTGATGGAATTAATATTTTGTAGAAGTTGGTATATTTACCGTATCAAACCTCTAGTGAGTTTAGTAGAAAATAGGACAATAAAATTTATAATGATTTTGGCTATCACAATAATTAAAATAATAAATTATATTAAAAGTAAAAGCATATAAAAATGAACAAAAATTTTAATAATTACATAATAAAAATATAATTTTTTGATGATGTGAAAGATTTAATAAATTAAGCAACTATTTAAAATACTAATAAAATCAATAATTTGATCATTTACAAAATAACTTAATTAAATCTTGTATAAAAAATATTGAATAATAAGTTTTCAACATTTAATAAAATTATATCATTCAATAACAATGGAGAATGAAATATGCAGTAATTCAATATTATAAGTAAGTCATGTAATTTTCATTAGACTATTAAATTTAATAAAAATGAAAGTAATTAAAAAATGGCAACAATTTATTTTGATAATTACAATAATGAATATAAAAATTTCTATGATGCGAAATATTTTGTAATTTAAGTAATAATTTAAAGTAATAAAAATATAAGGAGCAATAAATAATAAAATGCATAATAATTTAATATTATTAATAAGTGACATAATGGTAATTAATAAAAGTAATAATTTAGAATACTAAAAATGTAAGGAGTGATGTATAATAAAATGGATAATAACTTAATATGATAAGTAAGTTATATAATGATAATTAATCTATCATTTTATAGAAGAATTGAAGTAATAATTTAAAGTACTAAAAATATAAGTAATAATGGATAATAAAATGTATAATAATTTAATATTATTGTAAGTCATATAATGGTAATTAATTTACTATATCATATAAAAATAAAAGTAATAATTTAAAGTACTAATAATATAAGGAGTAATAAATAGTAAAATGCATGATAATTTAATATTATAAGCAAGTACTGTAATGGTATTTAAATCATTATATTATATAAGAATGAAGGTAATAATTTAGAGTACTAAAAATGTAAAGAGTAATGTATAATAATTTAATATGATAAATAAGTCATATAATGATAATTAATCTATCATTTTATAGAAGAAGTAACAATTTAAAGTATTAAAAATACAAGTAGTAATGGATAATAAGTTGCATAATAATTTAATATTATATGTAATTCATATAACAATAATTAATTTATTATATTATACAAAAATGCAAGTATCTAAAGAATAATAGCACAAGAATTTCACAATTGTACTAATGAAAATAAAAAAAAATTCTATGATATCAAATGTTTTATAATTGAAGAATTTAAACTTCTAACAACATAAGTAATAATGGAAAATAAAATGTGTGATAACCTAATAGTAGATGTAAGTTATATAAATGTTGTAAATTTGCTAAATCGTATATGAATGTAGATAAATAAAAAAAGGTCGCACAACATTTTGATTATAATAATAATTAATATTTAAAATTTCTACAATATGAAATATTTTGTAATTTAAGTGATAACTCAAAGTATGAAAAATATAAATAATAATGGATAATAAAAAATGTTGTCATTTAATGTGAGGTTTTAGTCATATACAAGCAGCTAATTTATTATGTCATATAAAAATAAAAGTTATGCTAAGAGGGTACTAATGTGTAATAAATCTTAGGGGTTAAATTAATCAAATATACTCAATGTTTAATGATGTGGAATATTTATATTATTAATTAATCATTCAAAATAGTAAAATGATAACAAATAATGTTGATAAGAAGTTAATTATTAAAATATATATCATTGAATTATCAACATAATAATACATAAATGAATGAGTTTAGAGCTTTATTAAAATTATTATAATAAAAAATATATGTTGAATCTAAAATATGTTTGCACTATGATCTTAGACTCGTTCAAGGGTTAGTTAGTCTCCTTAAATAAACCAACCTTTGAATTATCCTAAAATTTTGGACAATTTGGTATATATTTTTTAGTTATTGTATTCAACTTATCTGTTTATCATTTCAATTGATAGAAATTTTTTCCCTCTCAATTGTTCTTCGAGTATGTACTATATCACTATATAGTATACACATTTAGAGAATTATAGGGTGTTGCTATCAAAATTTCTATATGTATGAAATGTATCATTGATAAGTTAAGGCAATAATTACAAGAATATTTTGAATGGAATAAGGCCATACTTGCTAGAGTTGGAGTAATAAAGTGGATTTAGGTCACACAACAAATATGCATGCATGAATGAATCATATAGTGATTTATGACATTGTAGACTAGTTATAACCATTGACAAAATCTAGATAACCTTGCAAGATTGATTATTTGATGAGTACTAGAATAGTGCTACTGAATTTATAGAGAAAACCAGAAACTTTGTTAATAATAAAGGGTTAGTAAGGTGTTCATATAAGAAGTGTTTAAATGTATTCCACCAAACATTAAAGCACATGAAGGCACATCTAATAAACAATGAATTTGACATGTTGTATAAAAATTAGGTCAATCACGGTGAAAAGTATATATCTAAGGTTGATACATGCATGGGGCAACCCCTAACGATGCTAATGAGATGATTGATATCATATATGACTTTATTAGTTTTCATGTCACTAATCAAATGGATGACAATGGTAGAAATCAAAATAAGAACACCTTAGAGGGGAAATATCTTATGGTCAAAGCTTCAATGACCTATTTGTAGAGATTAAAGCAGAATTGTACCCCAGTTACATAACTTTTTCTTTGTTGAACTTCTTAATTAAGCTCATGCATTTGAAAATAATACATAAATAGACTAATAAGTTATTTGATTCTTAACTGCACTTATTGAAGGAAGCACTACCAAAGGATAACAAATTGCTTGGACCATATTATAAAGTAAAGAAATGGCTTAATAAGTTAAGTATAGGGTACGAATTAATTCATGTCTGTAAATATGATTGTGCACTTTTTTGGAAAGAGCATGCTAGAAATAAGACCTATCTAATATCTAAAAAGAGCCATGGATTGGTAAAAACATAAAAAGGAAAAAATTCCTCAAAAGGTGATGCAGTATTTTTTGTTAACCCCTAGGTCAAAATAGTTGTACTAGTCAAGGCACAGGGTAAAGGATATGATATGACATCATATGGACAATCCATTAAAGATGGGATTATGCGACACCTTGTTGATGAAGAAGCTTAGCAGGATTTCGATATAAAGTATTCTAATTTCTCAATGGAGCCAAAGAATATATTATTAGGTTTAAATGCAAATAGATTCAATCCTTTTAATGATATGAGCCTATCGTATAACATGTGGCCAATCATGATGACCACCTACAATTTGCCACTATGGTTTTGCATGAAAGAGTCATTTTTTCATGTTAAAGTTGTTAATCCCTGGACTGCAATCTCTAGGGAAAGATATAAATATCTTCTTAAGATCACTTGTCAAAAAGCTTAAATAGTTATAAGAGACAAAAGTTAAAACTTGAGACACTGCAACAAATAGCATGTTTAAAATGTGAACGTCATTGCTATGGACTGTGAACGACTTTTCTGCACAAAGTAGTCCTTCTAGGCGGAGTGAATAAGGATACAAAGTATGTCCAACTTATAATAAAAATATGCCATTAATGCATATTAAGGAAAAATAGCTTATATGGGTCATTGTCACTTCCTTTTAAGGAGCTCCACTTAGTGAACTAGTAAAATCTTTAATGGAAAGACTAAAAGGAAAACCCTTTCGAAGTAGCTTACTAATGACATAATCATGGACTAATTAAGTAGAGTATGTTAGAGACTCATGGAAAACACATGTAATATGGTGGAGTTAAGTGAAAGATAGGTGTAGATGAACTTAATGAACGTATGAAGAGCATTTTTTTTTAACTTTCATACTGGCTTATAATGATCTAAGGCACAACATTAACATGATGGATGTTAAGAAGAATGTATATGACAGTATTGTAGGTACATTGCTAGACATTAAACAAAAATCAAAGGATATAGACAATGCAGAATATGATTTGGCCAACATGAATATAAGACTAGAATTGTACAAGGAAAAGGGTAGGTAAATGAAACCATAGGCTAGATACACATTTAATTAGGATAATCAATAATGATTTTTCTAGTTCATTAAAAATGTTAAGTTTCTTGATGGCTTTACTAGAAATCTAAGGAAGAATGTAATTGATAATGATACTAAGATCAAGGAGTTGAAATCTTATCACTATTATGTCATTATGCAATAATTGTTAGCACTTACAATGAGAGCATTTTTGCTAAAAAAAGCAGGCCTATCTGATTGTTGAGTTGTGCAATTACTATAACTAAATTTGTGTAAGAACTTTAAATAGGTAGGATGTCAATCAAGCTAAAGAAGACATTGTATTGATTCTCTATAAACTTGAAAGGATGTACCTTATAGCATTTTTTGACATAATGGTTCACTTAGTGATGCACTCACCTAAAGAAATATTGCTAGGGGCTCTCAGGCATTTTTGATAAATGTATACATACGAGAGATATATAAAGAAGCTGAAGGAATATGTCAGGAACTATGCTCGACCTGAAAGTTCTATTATTGAAGGGTATATTGTATGTGAGGCATTAATATTTTGTTTCATGCATTTACAAAGGGTGGAAACAAAATTTAACCAACCTTATCACAACAAGATGTAGTTAATATGAGGACAAATAAACGACTATCAATTTTTGAATCTCAATGTTAACCTATTAGGAAAAAGCACATTGTTCATTTGGACAGGAATGATTAAGATATTGTAATATGGTACATCCTAGACAACTATCCTAAGATCTAAAATTATTTAGAGTAAGTCCCTCAAACTCTTTAGTATTTCATTTAAGTCTTTCTAATTCTTATTGAATAACTTGTATTGTATTGTAAACATATAAGGCAATTGTAAGCATGTGGTGGTGAAAATATACACTATCTGCAAAGAACCAAGTTCCTTCCTAGTTTTTCTCTAAGGTAATTCTTTATCATATGTATTACAACCTAATTTCATAACTTTATCTTTTAGTTACTTATGTTGTTATCATTTACTTCAAAAAAAATTTATAGATGTACCACCTTTATAAGAGTGGATCCCCTAAGGTAACTAATGAGTTACTATCTTTAGCTTCCAAACTATGCTCCACAATTATGTCATGTTTGGTGTCTATGGTCAATAGGGTTCAATTTTCAAACAACTTCTTGAGATGTAAAGCATAAGACATAGAACAATAGGATTTCTATACCTAAAGTTAAAGGTAACATTTTATAGTATTTTAGATGATGTCATAGAGCTGAGTTATTTACATAATTACTTTGTGACTTTATTCAAATATAAATGATATGACACTAATCGTAGAAAGAAGAAAATTATCACAGACTCAGTGGTACAAAGATAATCTGTATATACTAAGTGTCTCAAGCATGATAAGTTTTTTATATTAATGATCCTCTCAATGGACCAAACTATAAAGTTGTAAATAATGTAATTTATCATGATGTATAAGATCTCCCCAATGATGAAAATGTTAGTGTTAATAGCATATCTTATTTATAGGTTAATAACTTTACAAACTTTATACTCATAGTTGATTTTGGAAATATTAACTTGATTACATTATAGGATCAAAACCATGATGCTCATTATGATTAATCTTCTGGAAACATTCATCTTACTATACAAATGTTTAATGACTTCATAAATAACAATGATAACTCAAAAGATGAAACAACTAAGGATTACGTAGAAGAAGAGCTTTTAGAGTCCAATGATAATGATGAAATTGATGAAGAGGATGATGACCTTGTAACATTCACTGATAATGAGTTTAATTAGGGTCAATACTTTTTAGTTTTTTAAAATAGTATTAAGTTTGTATCTTGACAATTTGATATTTTGTAGTAAGTATATATTTGTGTCCTTTTGTATTGATTATTTCAAATAATTCATTTCATAAGTGAAAATGTAATTTACCTTGGTTGAAAAAAAATGTGATATTTTATTATAAATATTGCTTATATCTTATTGCAATTACTATTGTGTATATCCAATCATATATAACTATGCTTGATAGTCATGGTTAATGTTATTTCACACCATCATGAAGGAGATGGTGGACACAACCTATTATACAACCCTAATCATATTCTCTCCTAATGTAAGAAAGATAAAACTAATTAGGTTCAAGCACCTTATTTTGCATTTTTTCCATATAAATATATGTTATTAACAGTGTTATACTTAAAAATTGTATCAAGGTAACAATAACGCAACAAATCAAGGTCCTTGACCCTCCACTAGAAAATTAAAAAGAATAATGAGAGATTATTGTGTATCCGTTTTGATAGCTACATGGTAGGTGATTGGTATAAACTTTAAGCATTTTACACCTGACATAGAAGTGTTGGTTAGGCAGCATTATAAGCCTTTCCACAAAAATTGGAGGTAAGTACCTACGAAGCAAAAATAGTGTGTTGGCAGGGAGTCTATGTAAGTATTATTGAATGTATTTTTTACATTTTTTTATACTAAAATAAATGAATATAATATTTGTAACATTTTTTACATGTTTTTTAATACAGTCCTATTTTGATTTTATGGATGTTGAGCCTAAGAAGCAGCATAAGTTATTATTGGTATCTAATGAATGACAACTGATCAACACAAAGAATGGAAATCCATTCTCCATTAGCATTTCTTGTAACACGGAGGTCACAATGACATTCATGATTTGCACAACGTAAGGGGAGCTTGTCCCATTGATATCTCAATATATTATTAGGACAGATTATGCACATTTTTCGATAGTTATAAGCATAAGTAACATGGAAGTAAAATTAGTAACTTTCCATTTCTAATTTTCAATTAGCTTTTCTTCTAATTATAAATTTTTTAGTTTAAATATGCAAGAGTTATCCAGAAAAAATTTGGATGACAAGTCAAGAAGGTGTACAATGATCGCCACTATTTAAAATCCATTGTGGCGGCACAATTTGACAAGGTATTTTAATTTAACATTCCCACATGGCGTTATTGTAAAAAATGTTACTAATTAATAATACTATATTTAAAATTGACACAAAGAAATAAGGATACAAAGGAATTACAATCAGTGAGGGAAGATTTTTATGAGCATCATACATATCATACAAAAAAGTGGGTACATCTCGATGCTTAAACTGCTTATATAAATAACTAATTTATGATTAAATAATCTTTGTTATCATAGTAAAAGTTTTATACTCAAACTTTACCTTTTTTGTTAAAAAATTAACAAGATGCTGGATTTGGTGCCCCATCGATCTTCCTAATCCAATGTTTCCTCCAATAACTCTCCAGCAAGTTCACCAAATCTTAATAAACCTACTATTGTTGGTGAGGTGCTTAACATTCATAGAAAGCATAGGAAGGCGGTTGTTCATGTGCTTTCTAGGTTAGCACATGGCACCCTTGGCACTAGCTTATCCATTGCAACATTTCCTTCAAGGTAGCACCAAGATGTAGCATTCGCAAAAGAGGTGTTGAGGAGGTGTAGACCTATATTACCCAAAGTCAATAAGCCTTAGTTGCAGTGGAGCAACGAATTCTATATCATTAGCAAGTAAAGCAATAAACTCACATTATCCTTAAGGCGATGCATGCTACTTTGTAGTTTATAGGATTTTCTTTACCTTGACCTGTTATGTTTCCTCTTCCTCCTCCTTAGATGGATGTCCCTTGGTTGAGAGTACTGTCCAGATTCGCTTTTTAGTCCCTTTTCGTAGCATCCCCCAACTTCTTAGCTACAACGACCCTTACCGTTACCTAGCCATAACCGCAGCCACTTCCATCCTAATCTTCATGTGTGCCTTCAGGCAATGGTAAGGACAATGATAACGATGATTATTATTTCATGTAACTATTGTTTATACTTGTATATATTATGCCTTTTTATTTTATTCTTTATATTATGTATAGATGTAGAGTAATTTTTTATTATATATATTATTAAGAGTTAGTATTTATTTTGTTTATTTTTGCAATTGATGTTAGGATATTTACATTAACAATGCTTGATAGTTATAAAAAATATTTTACTGTAAACTAATTTTTTACCAATCATACAAATAAAATTTTATACTAAAAATAAATATGTTAAAAATTTATGAAAAATAAAATAATTAAAGATATAAAATATAGAAAACCTATACAAATGACATTATGTCTGTGAAGGTCTAACTTACACAAATGACAACATGATCTATATTGGTGCAATGTTGTTAACCATATCTATATCCTATGCAGATGATAACTCTGTCATTTATATATGTTTGGTCTATATAAACGACAACAAAAGTCATCTGTGTAAGTTGAAACATATACAAGGATATACAGAAAACCTATTACATATGACAATATCGTCTATGATACATATATAGGTGAAAATAAGGTTCTATACAAATGACAAATATTGTTTGTATAGATCTTTTTTCTTGTAATGGATCAAAATCAAAATAGAGTAAAAATAAATGAAATTCAACTAAAATAAACTAAATAACTTTGCAAGCATGCAAATTATAAAGCCTAACTCTATTTCATCTACCATACAATAGCTAATTGAATCAATTTCACAAACATAAAAATAAACCTAATCGACTATTTTAGTAGTAAGCACTTTTTAGAAAAACTATCCATGTAAAGAAATAGATGAATAAAGATAATTAATTAAGTACTAAAGATGAAGAATTTAATCTTAAAATTAAGTAGAAAGAATGTACTAGATCCTTTGAACCAATAGATTAGAGTTTAGCCACTTATGGTGAAATACAAAGGAGATTTAGGGAGGAAGAGAAAGTTATGTGTTTCTTTGGAGGCACAAAACTCTTTCAAATCTAATTTCTTAAGCTAGAAACTTAATGGACCAAGTACATATGTCTCTTAGGTTTACAAATAATGGAGCCTTGTCTAATTTATAAATTAAACTATTAATAGTGTTTAACAATGGTAATTTTTGCAATTTAGCTTTCAGCTTAAGTTTAACCACCAAAATGACATACATTTGCTAATCTCAAAACTTGAAATTTGTTAGGTCAAGTCTTACCTAACTTTGGGCACTTTTCACTATAATTGGACCTTTAAAGCTCTAGTTATAACCTAAAAATTGAGACTGGTTTAGGTAAGATAGTAACTAAACATCAACTTCATAACCATTTTTACTTGTCAAACATCTAAACCAGCTCTTCTACAAAAACATCAAAAATTCCAATCCATATAAATATTAACACAATCAGAGCTCTAAAGCAAAAGTTACATAAAAAAATTTGAAATAGTGTCAAATTTCCAAAATTAGTCATTATTTTCTATTTAACCCAAAATTCATGATTTATTCCAAAATAACCTAAATCCATTAAAATAATCACAATGACACCCTATGAGACACAAATATAGGGAGAATTTCATATAATATATTATATATGCCATTATGAAACTATCAAACTCAATTGCATCCTACATATTAAAAATGTAAACTCTCAATCATTAGAAATAACTAAATTAACTAAAAAACAAGTGAAAAACAAACTTTTAATGATTGGAAAGTAACTAAATTTACTAAAAAATAAATGTAAAGAATAGTTTTTAGTATTTTTCAATTTTTTAAACTCAAAAGTATGAAAAAAAAATCCTAAAAGTCTCTTCACTACATTTAATTCTTAGATTGTTCTTAATGTTAAGTATTTAGAAAAATCATAGACAAATAAAATAAAAGAGAAAAGAAAGAGGAAGGAAATCTAAAAACACTTAGGTTGCCTCCAATGAAGCACTTTTCTTTAACATCTTTGGCTAGATTTTACATGCTCCAATCCAACTTCAATTCATAAACTAATGCCTCATTTACTTTTAAAGCACCAAGTTTCATATGTTCTTGCAAAAGATTCCCTTCAAAATATAAGTCATTCGACAAGCTTTCTCTAAGAGCTATTCTCAAATCATTCTTCATGTTTGATTTAGAATCATCTTGTATTGAGAAATAAATTGTAACAATAAGAAAAATAAAATGATCATTAAAAAAATAATTCTTATGCTAAGAAAAATATTAAATTGTGTTATTTGGCTATCAAATTCTATGAACAAGGTTTCATCTTAAACATTAATCACAACTCCTATAATTTTTAAGAAAAGTCTCTCTAGAATAATTAAAATTGGGTTTTCCATAGTCTTATTTTCCATTATAAAAAAATAAAAGTCAATAGAAAATATTAAGCCATTCGCTTCCACCAAAATATCCTTAACCATTGCCATAAGATAAGTGTTACAACCATTGACTAATTGTATAATCACATGAGTTTGTTTCAAAAAGCCTAATTTTAGTGACAAATAAAACAAAAAGAGGTAGAACATTAATTAAAGCACTTAGTTCTAGCTTGCATGCTTAATTTTACTTATGCTTATAACACATAAGATGGTGAACATGCTTGGCTTTTTACATTTTTGTGGTAATTTTCTTTGAATAATTATATACATACTCTCCCCTACACTTATTTTCTTTTCATCAATTCTTAGTTTCCTTTTTTTATGCACTCCTTAGGAAAGTTTGTGATATACCAAGTTAGCACTTTGCATGATTAAGCTCAAGTAGAGAAGGACTTGACTCTAAGTGCCCAATGACAAGAGAAAGGTTCAAAAGAATACAAGAAGTAATTGGAGCCCATGTGAAAGTAATTCGAGCCCAATAGGTGTAAGTAGAAGAAGCAAATAGAGCTAAAGTGCTGCTTATCAAAGCTTAAAAAATCTGAAGTGCAACGAATCTGGACATATTTTCCCATTATGGAGCGCAACAAATCAGAAGATATTTTCCTAATATGGAGTGCAATGAATTTGGACATATTTTCCTAATATAGAGTGTAATAAAGCTAGAGATATTTTTCAAATATAGAGTGCAATGAATCTAGACATGTTCTTCTAATATAAAGTGCAATGAATATAGAAATATTTCCAATATGGAATGCAACAAATTCAAAGATATTTTCCTAATCTAGAGTATAACAAATAAGGAAAATTATGAGGATAATTTTCATTTCTAATTTAATGATAGTCAAAGTTTTGTATTTTCCTAAGTATAGCATTTACTATTTGTATTTTCTTAAGAGTAGTATAAATAGAAATCTATGTAACTTAGAATTCAATAGTTGATTAATATAATACAAAATTGAGTGTTTCTTCTCCAAAGTGTAAGAATTTTATTTTCTTTTGCTCTTATAAAACCTTGCTTTGTCAATCTTCCTTATAAGCTTAGGGATTTAAATTCATAAAAGCCCTCAATTTATGCTTTAACCCAAGTGCATTGTTTTATGGATTAGTTAATTTGTGTTCATGGTTGGACAAGTGGTTTAAGTAGCAAGTCACGTTCCTTATAGCATTGGTTGTCTACTTGCATTCATTAAGTCATTGAACCACCCAAATCTAGAGCTTATCACTCCTAATTCCCTTCTTCAACTCTGGAGTGTGGAGCTCATATCCTTCTTTATAATTTATTTTGATTTACTTGATCTACCTATGCTATGAAGATCGGGCCACCCCTACTAATTTTCCCTTTATTTAGTATTAGAACTTGGTTAACATGGTAGGTGTTTAATCTTATCCTTTTATTCTGCAATATATTAAAAAAAAGAGAAATTCATTCAAAAAAATTCAAACAAAAAAAAAGAAAAAAAAGAATTCATGAAATATATATATATATATATATATATATATATATATATATATATATATATATATATATATATATATATATATAAAGAGAAAAAACATGAAAAAAATTATAAAAAAAGAAATGATAATTCAGTTCCTTACAATTTGAATTTTCATATTTGCAGAATTGTATAGTTAGGATAAACATTATTTGGCACAAATAAGGAATTCCCTTATTTTCATTGAATCCCTAGCCTAACAGACTCTATCCCTTATTTTGTGATCTATTCTAACCATCTATTTTCAAGTGCTTGGTTGAAGCTAAGAAATTGGCATTATTGAATCACTCACAAGAATTTAAGTTGTATAAGAATTTAAGAAGGTATTGAGGGATTGAGAGTTAGTGAGATTATCAAAAAAGGAGTGAAAACACTTAATCGAGAGAATTTGTGAGATCAAATATTCTATCTATTTTTTTCACTAACATGGCAAGAAATCAAGATCATATTCCACAAGCAGGATTAGCTCTTATCCAAATACAAGCATTAATGAGCCATCTTGAAAGGTTGTTTGATAGAAAGTTAGAAGGGATTCATGATCGATTGGAACAAATAGAGAATCAAGTTGCCACACAATGAAACCTTCAAAACAACCTAAGGCAAGGTGAACAATCTCATAGAGATATGGAGAGCTGGGATGAGGAGGACGAATATGACGATTACTAGTCAAGAAAGAGGAGCCCTAACCAAGAAGAACTAAGGAGGCATAGAAACAAAGAAGAAGACCTTAGAGAAATTAAAATTAAAGTTCCTTCATTTCAAGGAAAAAATGATCCTGAGGCATATTTGGAGTGAGAGATACGAATTGGACAAATTTTCTCATGCTATAATTACTCTAAAAGGAAAAAAGGTAAAACTTGTAACTTTTGAATTTACTGATTATGCTTTTATTTGGTGGGATTAAATGTAAAAAGAGAGAGTTCAATATGGGCAACACCCAATTACCACATAGGAAAAGATGAAGACAATCATGAGGAGGCAGTTCATTCCATCCTACTACCATAGAGAACTTCATAACAAGTTACAACACCTCACATAAGGATCAAGCAGTGTAGATGAATACTATAAAGAAATGGAGATTGCTATGATTAGAGCTAACATAGTGGAGAACAGAGAGGCAACAATGGCTCGTTTCTTGCATGGACTAAATCGTGACATAACGGATGCTATGGAGATGTATCACTGATGAAATAAACGGATCTTGAATTGGATTTGAAACAATAAAAAATGAAAAAAGATGGAGGATGGGCGCCACAATCACAGATTGATAAGCCGAAGGAAAGATCGCCACAAGAGGAGGCCTCTTAATAAGATCAAGGATAATTTGCTTGCTCAAAAACCTAAGAGTCACAAGCTCTCAATCTCAAATTGTCTTCCAAAAATGAATAAAAATATGTTTACAAGAGCTTATGTATGACCAGCCCCCATAAGCAAATCCTAATGGGCCTTGCATACTAACAAGCCCAATTCTAAGTGATCCAAATAAAATAACAAGTCTTCATGCCAAAATAAATCTAAAAACAAGTCTCGGCCCATAAGGCCCATTTATTACAAAAATGCTAAACTAACTAAATGCTAATGGATTCATTATAGCCCAAGTCTTCCAAATACACGCAATTGAGCATCTTGGACTCTTCTAGCTCTAAATTGTGCCTTTTCTCAAATAGGGCAGCAATCATCTTCTGTAAATCTCCCTTCATCTTTTTTGCCAAACCCTTGACATTGATCCATGTAACCCTTCCAACACCTTTAGTCCATTATCTTCAATGGGCTTTCTTTAATTTTCATCAATCACCATATAGAACTTCAAAAGATGGTACATTAAGCCATTAAGGTTGAACAACAACTTAAAAGAAGAAATAGTGCAAGGAAGAACTCAAATTCAAATTCCTTTAACTCATGGAGGAACAATTCCAAGAAAGACATTCCCTCAATTTCAAATTCTAAGGAGGCTGATTCAAAGAAAATTGAGAAGCCAGCTGCCCCTCCTACGAAAGCTCAAGTAGAAGCTAATCCAATAAGAAATCATGACATAAGGTGCTTTAAATGCCAAAGGAGAGGACATATTTCAAGCGAATGCCCTAACAAGCGCACCATGATCATCAATCATCATGGTGATTGGGAGACCGAAGAAGAAATCACTGAGGAGGAAAAGGAACTATCTAATGATGAAGGAGAAAGAGCAATAGAAGGAAAACTCCTAGTGCCTGGAAGAGCACTTAGCATTCAAATGATAGAAGAAGAGAATAACTAAAGAAAGAACTTGTTCCACACATGCTATCTAATCTAAGACAAGGTATGTAGTGTAATCATTGACAGTGGAAGTTGCAACAATGTGGCAAGTATTGAACTAGTATAGAAACTAAACCTACCTACGCTTAAACACAACCGTCCCTACAAGCTCCAATGGCTTAATAAGTGTGGTGAAATGAAGGTGATAAAACAAGTGAAAGTTTTATTTTCTATTGGCAAATATAGAAATAAAACATTATTTGATATTGTACCTATGAAAGCTTCTCATCTTTTATTAGGTAGACTTTGGCAATATAATAGGCGAGTCACACATGATGGGTTTTCAAACCGTTATTCTTTTATACTATGAAGGGAACCTATAACCCTCCTTCCTATGTCACCAAAGTAAATATCAGAAGATCAAATCAAGAGAGAAAAGAAAAAAGAGAGTGAGAAGAAGAAAGAATATCAAAAGGAAGGGAGTGAAAATAAGAGTGAGAAAAAGTCAAAAAAGAGAGCTAGCTAAGAGGGAAGAAAAAGAGAAAAGAAAAATTAAGAGAAAAAGGAGAGAATGAAGAAAAAGGAAAGAAGAGCTTGCTAATGGAAAAAAAAAAGTGAGATTAAACAAGCTTTGTTTTCAACAAAACCTCCTATCATTTGTGTACAAAGAGGCTATGTTGAACTTTAATGACTTAACTTCTATGTTGCCTTTCTCCCTCTGAGTCAGAATAAATATGTTTTCAAACCCTCTCTTTAAAATTCAAAGTGTATGTTCTCGCACAACTCTCGACAATCACTTGTTCTGATTCTACATATTGATCATTTTGAACTAATAGAAAACTTTTTGGTGGAATAGTCATGTTATGCAGAATATCTTCACTCTCAATAGTTACATTCAAGTCTATATAACATAGAAAAGCAGGATGCCCATCTCTTTTATAGGAATATGAGGATATCTTTCTCGATAAGGTGCCTCCAGGTTTACCACTAATTAGAAGGATAGAACATTAAATTAATTTCATTCTTGAAGCATCTTTGCCTAACCATCTAGCATACCACACAAATCTTGAAGAGGCTAAGGAAATCCAAAAATAAGTTCAAGAGTTGATGGACAAGGATATGTGAGAGAGAGCCTTAGTCCCTGTGCAATTTTGGTATTACTTGTGCCTAAGAAGGATGGTACATGGAGGATGTGCATTAACAATAAGATATCATCATCCTATTCCTAGGTTAGATGATATGTTGGATGAATTGACTAGTTCTACTATCTTCTCTAAAATTGATCTAAAAAGTAGCTACCATTAAATTAGAATAAAAGAAGGAGATAAATGGAAAACAACATTTAAGACTAAACATAGACCTTATGAAGGGTTAGTTATGCCCTTTGGATTAACTAATGCACCTAGTACATTCATAAGGTTAATGAATCATGTCCTGCGATCTTATATTGGTAAATTTGTGATAGTTTATTTTAATGACATTCTTGTGTATAATAAAATCTTAGATGAACATGTGGATCACCTTAGACAAATTCTAGATGTTCTAAGAAAGGAAAGATTGTTTAGCAATTTGAAAAAATCTGACTTTTGCATAGATAAAGTTATTTTTCTTGGCTATGTTGCAAGTAGTAAAGGTATCGAAAAGGATGAAGAAAAGATCAAAGCAATCTAAGAATGGCCAACCCCTACCACCATTGGACAAGTGAAGAGCTTCCATGGACTTACAAGCTTCTATAGGAGGTTCGTGAAGGACTTTAGCAAATTAGCTGCCCTATTGAGTGAATTGACCAAAAAGAACATTCCTTTTAAGTGAGGGAAACTCAAGAGAAAGCCTTTAAAGTCATTACGGAGATGCTCACTAGTGTGCTTTTATTAGCCCTTCCAGATTTTGGTAAGATTTTTGAAATTAAATGTGATGCTAGTGGAATTGGCATAGGTGGTGTACTCATGCAAGTAGGTAAACCTATTGCATACTTCAGTGAAAAAATAAGTGAACCTACTCTTAACTATCCAACTTATGATAAAGAGTTATATGCATTAGTTAGAGTGTTGGAAACTTGGCAACATTATTTGTGGCCTAAAAAGTTTATTATACATTTTGATCATGAAGTTCTTAAACAAGTAAAGAGCCAAAGCAAGTTAAATCATAGGCATGCTAAATGGATTGAATTCATTGAATCATTTCCTTATGTGATTAAGCTTAAGAAAGTTAAAAAAAAAATTATTGTTGATGCTTTATCACAAAGGTATGTTCTTCTTTCCATGTTAGATGCTAAGATTCTTGGTTTTGAATTTATTAAAGAATTGTATGCTAATGATGTTGATTTTGATTAGGCCTTTAGTCATTATAAACCAGGTGTTAGTTGGAACAACATTTTCTTGCACAATGGCTTCTTATTTTACATTGACAAACTTTGCATCCTAGATTATTCATTGCATGTGACATTATTAAAAGAGCTGCACTTTGGAGGTCTCATGGGACATTTTAGCATTATAAAGACATTTGCTGTTCTAAATGAACATTTTTATTGGCCTAAGATGCATAGGGATGTTAAGAAATTTATGGAAAAATGCATTGTATGTCATAAAACAAAATCTAAATTAAATCCCTATGGATTGTACACTCCCTTCCCTATTCCGAATGTACCTTGAGAAGACATTTCTATGGATTTTGTTTTAGGATTGCCTAGGTCCAAGAGGGGAAGAGACTTTATTTTTGTTGTTGTAAATAGATTTTTCAAAATGGCACACTTCATTCCATGTTACAAAGTTGATGATGCTTCTAATATTGCTAATTTATTCTTTAAGGAAGCTGTGAGGTTGCATGGGATGTCAAGAACCATTGTATCTTATCAAGATGTTAAATTCCTAAGCTATTTTTGGAAAACCTTAAAGAGCAAGCTTAGGACAAAGTTGTTATTTTCTATAACATGCCATCCATAAATTAATAAACGAATTGAGATTATGAATAGGACACTTTCTTCTTTGTTGAGAACAATCATCAAGAAAAACTTGAATAATTAGGAGGAGTGTCTACCATACATCGAATTTGCTTACAATAGGACTGCTCATTCCACTACTAAATATTCTCCTTTTGAAATTGTTTGTAACTTTAATCCTTTTACACCTATTGATTTGATTCATTTACCTTTGCATGAAAGAGCTAACATGGATGGTAAGAAACGTGCTGTGTTTGTTAAACAAATCTATGAAAAGGTACATCATAATATTGAAAGAATGATTCAACAATATGTGAATTGTACCAATAAGAGAAGAAAGAAAAAAATCTTTGAGCTTGGAGACTTGGTCTAGTTGCACTTAAGAAAGGAGAGATTTCTTGAGAAAAGAAAATCTAAACTCATGCCTAAAGGAGATGGACCTTTTCAAGTCCTTAATAGAATCAATAATGATGCTTACAAGCTTAAATTGCCTAGTAAGTATGGTTAGTACTACCTTCAATGTTTCTAACATCTTTCCCTATTTTGATGCAGATCTTGAAGAGTCGAGGATAACTCTTTTTCAAAAAAGGGAGGATGATATGAACCAGTCTAACACTTTGCATGATCAAGCTCAAGTAGAGAAGGATTTGACTCTAAGTAAAGGTCGAATGACAAGAGGAAGGCTCAAAAGGATAGAAGAAGCAATTGGAGTCCATGTGAATGCAATTCTGGCCTAAGGAGCCTAAGTAGAAGAAGCAAATGGAGCTGAAGTGCTACTTATCCAAGCCTAAGAAATTTGAAGATATCTGAAGTGTAACGAATCTAGACATATTTTCCCAATATGGAGCATAACAAATCAGGAGATATTTTTCTAATATGAAGCGCAACGAATTTGGACATATTTTCCTAATATGGAGTGTAACAAATCTAGAAATATTTTCCAAATATAGGGTGTAATGAATCTTACATGTTTCCAATATGGTGTGTAGCAAATCAAGAGATATTTTCCTAATCTGGAGTGTAACAAATAAGAAAAATCTGAGGATAATTTTCATTTTTAATTTAATGATAGTTAAAGCTTTATATTTTCCTAAGTATAACATTTACTATTTATATTTTCCTAAAAGTAGTATAAATAGGAATCTATGTAACTTAGAATTCAGTAGTTGATGAATATAATACGAAATCGAATGTTTCTTCTCGAAAATGTGAGAATTTTATCTTTTTTTGCTCTTGTGAAACCTTGCATTATCAATCTTTCTCATAAGATTGGTGATTTAAATTCATAAAAGCCTCCAATTTGTGCTTCAACCTAGGTGTGTTATTATATGGATTGGTTAATTCGTGTTTGTGTTTGAATAAGTGGTCTAAGTAGCAGGTCGTGTTCCTTATAATGTTAGTTAACTATTTGCATTTGTCAAGTCATTAAATCATGCAAATCTAGAGCTTATCACTCCCAATTCCGTTCCTCAATTTTAAAATATGGTGCTCATATCCTTCTTTTAATTTTGTTTTGATTACCTATGCTATAAAGATTGGGCCACTCCTCATTGATTCCCTATCAGTTTGCATACTTAGGAATTTGTTTAATCAAATCTATAAGAAATATGTTTACTTCTACTTTCTAAAAGTATCAAAAATGTCTTTTTCATCTATTTCTTTCTTGGAAAGAACAAGCTTACTAGGAAAAGGAAAGGAAAAGTAGAAAAATCAATGGGAGATTCGAGTGTGGATTTTACCATCCTTTATTTTTTTCTAATTTCTTAGTGACCTCTTGGTCTTTTGATTTCTTTGTTACTTTTGGTGAGGGTGAAAGGTTATCATTAACTTTTTTTTCCACTTTTAAGCACTACAACACAAAGGTTTATTTTTTAGGTTACTATAGGGTGGGAAGTGAAGGGTAACTTGATTGAACATTAAGTTTTTAGCTTGTTTATTAATGTTGCAACTTGATTAACATGTTTCTAAACTTTTTATGCTAGCCCATGTCTCTCAAAACTATAGTATATTTAAGGCCAAACTCTGGATAATATCATAAAGTGGTATATCTGATTTAGGAGATGGATTACTAATGGTCTTAAATTAATAGAATATGGAAACTTGCTTAAACTAGCTTACTTGTTATATTTGAAATTTGGATGATCCCTCCAAACATAGTCTTAGGAATTAGAGTAGGGATCATCTTTCTATTGGTATTAATTAAAGAAGCTTGCCATGACATGCACTAATTTGTAAGATTTATCCTCTTAAAGGACAGGACATATAGAAGTACAACAAATGCCACATATTTTAATCCTTTATGATTTATTAGCAACCAAATTTTGGTTTGGAATGATTAAATCCACTAGATGTTCCTTTATATTGGATATGGCTATTTCATTGACTAGTTTTCATGCAGGTTCCCAAATTGCTATGAGTTTGCTACCATATTTACAATTGTATTCATTATAGCTCCTAATGTCTTATCAATTAGAGCTCCTTCACTTATTGCATTAACTATACTTCTATCCATAGGCATTAATTCTTCATAGAAGCATTGGATCAAAAGTTGGATAGAAGATTGATGGTGAAAGTAGCTCGCATATAATCTTTTAAATCTCTCCTAAAATTCATAAAGAGTCCTTATTAAATTGTTAGATCCCATATATTTATTTTCTTATGTTAGCAGTATAGGATACAGGAAAGTATTTATTTTAGGAAGAGCCTCTTCATTTCATGCCATATAGTAAGTGAACTAGAAGGAAGGTAATATAGCTAGTCTTTTGCTGAATTTACTAAGGAAAAAAGAAAGGCCCTCAACTTGATTTGTGTCTTTACAATGCCTTAAAATTCTATGGTAGAGCAAATTACATGGAATTCCTTAAGGTTTTCATATGGATTTTCCCCAACAAGACCATGAAAAGTAAGCAACAAATGTATGAAACTAGATTTAAGCTCAAAATCAAAATCTAATTCAGGACATTCGATATAATAATATTGTAAATTCAAATCAAGATCAACAAAGTATCTTAGAGTTCAATAATTCACACTTATATTCATAGATTCTACCCTATGTAATCTTCTTAAATTATAGAAATTCCTTTCAATTTCAAGATCAATAATCAATATGAAAACATGAAAGGAACTATTCATGCATTAAAAATAACAAAAACTAAATGAAAGCAAAAATGAAACTAAACAAGAAAGTTAGTAAAAATTTTTAAAAAAATATAAAAAACTAAAAAATCTACAAAAATGATGAAATTTGCCCAAAACATGTCAAGGTCAAAGGAAAAGCCTTTAATCTTGCTTAAAACATTGAAAAACCTTGGATTAAAGAGTTTCATCCTTAAATTTCACAATAAATTTTGTTATCTAACACCATTGATAATGCATGAAAAATAAAGAAAACTATACAAAAGTGAAATGACCCATCCCCAAGGAATGTGACTAGTATAAGAAGTCACTACAAGTAACCACTTATTAGCCTTGTCTAAACCATATCCAAGCAATATTTCTCAAGCAAGTATGTTATGATTTTGAGAAGTATGCTATTCTCAAAATTCAAATACTAGGGATATTGATGAATTATCATGCAAGATTACTCTAATTATCCTAACACTTACCTTGGCACAAAAGTTCTCAATAGATCCATTTTCATTCCATCCGACAACAGTAGACCCCAAAGGGGAAAGATCCCCAAGGAAAAAAAAAGAAAGGAAAAAAGGTGAATTTTATTAAGACTTTGTGAGTAAACATTTAAGAACCAATAAATAAAAATCTATCTAAGATACACCATATCATTTAGTTTTTACCAATACACATGCATAATCATTGGAGATTATAGGTTTCACTTTAACTAACATCTATACCGTTGTACTTTTGCTAGGAAAAGCGATAGTTTTCTTTAGGGATAACTTGTTCAACTAGAAAATAGGAATAGACTCACACTAATTGGCCATAACCATGAGCATACCAATTATTTATTCATTACTTTTTCTTTATCTAACATTAAGCTAATTTGTAAGGAAAAATCCTTTAAAAAGATAATTACACATGGGCTTATGTTTCATATTTTCAATCCTTACACTTTAACAACATTAATCAATATAAAATTAATATATATATATAAATCTCCTTGTAACTCTTTTCATCCTTATTTCTCACAAACTCTAACCATTCTCTAAATTCACCTTATAACCTAACCATTATAAGCCAACACATGAATCCGGTGCAATAAGTGATAACATGTGTATATCATCTCTTTCATCATCGTCAAACTCATTTATCACATAATGTTATCACAACAACACAAATGTTTTAACAAGCACTTCAATCATTATAATTCAATACCAACATTGACATATTCAAACCTTGCCTTTTTGCATGACCACATATCTCACATTAATTATTATACATTATATAATTAATAATGTAATAAATAAATGTACAATCATGGTTCATGTGTCTAAAACACTACCATGCCTCATTGCATGGCCTTATCATTTATCTAATTTCTATTTATCACTTAATAACTCATCTCACTATTAAATAGTATTAGAATATACCTTAACCTTTTATATATCATGATATCATTAGTTAAATAGGGTGCACTTGACTAAGGAAGCCCCAAGAGTAACTCTAAAAGTTTATAGTTAATTACAAGGGTCTAAAGAGTAACTTTGATACTTATAGTCGACTATCAGTATCCAAGAAGCAATTTGTTAGCTTATAAATGACTATTTAGTAGATTATGCTAACCTAAAATGCACGTTATGGGGCATAATCATCTATATAGTCAATTATAGCCTAGTTTCCAATAGATTCCATGCGATTTTTTACAATTCATCAAACAAATTCATCATTCAAATACATATACCATGCTACCAATTCACACTAAATCTCAAATACATATCAAAGATGTAACATTTATACCATTTCTAACATTAAAACCAAACCAAATATACAAATCATCACATTTCCCTACACAATCAAGCAAAATTCCAAGCTTTAACCTAAATCAAATAAAACCATTTTAATCTTCCAAATAATACTAGAATATTAACTCACTCAATATAGAGAAGGATTTAGAAGTTACAATTTATTATTTCTTGGCCTTTTCCCCCCTTTTTAAGTTTCATACTCAATTTCCTTCAAACTAAAAAAAAAACTATAAAAAATGTAGTTGCTATGAAGATTTTACCTTACTTAAATGAAGAATTTAAAAAAGATTTACTCCTTCATTACTTGATTGAAAAGGAATTGTGGAAGAAAGGAAAAAGAAGAAGAAGAATGTAAAAAAGAAAGAGTTAGAGTTTGGAATGAGATTGAAATGGGAGTTTAAGGGCTAATTATGCCCTTAAAAAGGTAGGCAAATTTCATCATTTTGCTTTAAAACTCTTCAATACTCATATTCTCACTTCTAATCACTTATAACCTTTAATTCTTGTATTCATATTATTATTCTTAAGTAACCCCTTTAAGTTTTATTTTCCAAGCCTAACTTAAATAATTTATTTCTATTTACCCTAAGGCTCTATTCAAAACTCATTTAATTACTTAATTCTCATTCTCTAATATGTCAATCACATATTTTCCTATCGTAATTTATACATTCCACATAAAATTTATATTTTGGACTTTCATCATATTCCACTAAACTCCAAGAACTTCATTTTTAAGTAGCCATAACAAAATGCCTAGAACCTTCTTTTATGTTCTCTCTTCTCATTCTTGCTTTTCCACATTTAACAACTAAAACCTATCAATTTTTTTAAGTTTTCTCACATTTTCCTTCATTTATTCATTATTTCTTACAAAAACACTAGAGATTTCCAGATTTTTGCTGGTTTAAGCCCTTGGGATGCTTGAACAATAAACCCATAACTAACAAGAGAATGAACCTTGGGATTATCTAGTGTTTAAGAGTTAAATTAGCTTAGTTTAGTTTGTTAGCAGTAAAGACTAGATTTTTATTACATTACAGCTTAGGGTTTGATTTAAGAGTTTTTGATATAGTGACAAATATTAAGAATATAGTGTTTGCATATATTAATCTATAGTTTATTTGTCATTTGTAGACCTATTGAAATAGACCTAAGTTCATCAATGGTGGCTTCGTGAGTTTGTAAAAAAAATGAACTAGAACCTTTGAAAATAAGGTTTGTTTAAATGTAGACCTAACATTATTTGTGTCAGCTCTATCAAGTTTGAATAAATTGAACCATCTGCAGACTACCCATAATATATTTTTTTCTATTTTTAAATTTTTACTACATAATGACCCAAAATATTTTGACAAAAGACTAGCTAAAATTCTTTAAAGTCTAACTCCATCCTAAAAAAAAAAACCTTAAAAGTTATTAGAGCCCAAGTTCCCAACTTATTGGGTTAACCACCCAATTCCTAAATCCTAATTAAAAATCACTTAACCCTAAAACTCTTTAGCCTTCAATTTTCTTCTCTTCACTTATTCTATTACGACTGCGCTACCCTCACTAAACTTCTTTTGATTCACTACCAATTGCTAAGCTCATTGTCATATGCTAAAAATAGCCAACATCTAACAATAGCAAGAAGGAATAACTAACCAAGATGTCATCACCTAAAAACATTAGCAAGAAGGGAAGCCAAGCTACATGATAAAATAATGACAACATTGCATGTTGCCGGTGACTTAAAAAAAGTGTGATCTATGATTCTTTAATTATTATTTCATTTTTCTTAACAAATGTGATTTTCAATCTATTATTCTTTAGGGACATGGTTCTTTTTTTATGCAATAATTAGTTTTTATGAAGAACTTGCAATGTTATGTAGCGCAATTTCTTTAGTTAATTGTGGGTTAGGAACTAAACATCACTAATTAAGGGATTTCTTTTTTTGTTTTTCTTTTTTCATTTAAGAATGCTTACAAATTTTTGCTTATTTTGAACTAAGTTATATTTCTAGTACTGATACTAATTAATTATAGGTTAGATTGTGAATTAAGTTATATTTTGAACATACTGGTACTAATTGATTATTGGCTAGGTCTGCTAATTTGCTTATTTTAAATTAAGTTACATTTTTATCTATGCTATGTGAGTAAATTTTGATGGAAGTTTAGCAAAACCATTTTTTGCACTTACAGATGACATTTTATACAATAGTGTGACTAAACTAGTGTTGATGTGTGTCCTAGGAGCCAATCATAAAGATGATTGTAATAATACAAAATGTATTATGTTTTATTTTAGGCAATGCAAATTATTATATTTTTTTCATTTTTTTATATATCTGTGCAATTTATAACTTAATATGATAATTTTTTGTGGAATAGTTTTACTATTCCTAAAATGTCCCTAATCAAGTATTATTATAAAAAGGATAGTAATAATATATTGAGACTAATATGTATAGTGACTGATGATTATGAATCATGGATATGTGATATCAAGTCAATACATGAGTATATTGTTAGTGAATAGATGTACTGGACTGGCCCGTAGTGAGAAAACTACATGGATTGTCATATGTCATTAGATCTTTAATCTGAAGTCACCACAGTTCCTTACATGAGGAGTCACACACTTTAATGTCGTCTTGTATCACCTTTAACCAGGATGTGTTGTAAGATGTTCATTGAGTGTGTTATGAATCATGCAGAGGGATGTGAGTGATGTAGATAGGAATTTTGTTCCAATCACATAATAGGAGTGATATCCTTAGGCCCCTTGATTAAGTGAGATTAAGAAATGTATGACCATACTCAAATGGATTAATATGAGATATTGATTATTTGTTTAAGCTAGTCTACTCGGTATCAAGAAACAAAAATTGAACATCAACGAGGATGATGCATTCCATGCCTCTAGTTCAATTTGGATATTATTACAAAAAGGATTATACTGCAAAATGTTATTCACATATTAAGTGAATATTGAGTCACAGATATTTTTACTACTTAAGTAGCAATGATGTATTAATAGATATCACTCACTATCTATAGTCCATAATTAGGCTATTACTAGCATAGTATGAACTTACAGGGTCACACAAAAGGAATAGGAATGAGACAAAAATGAATTGGGCTTTAGCTGCACTAAAATTTAATTAATTGGACTTATTTTCATACATATATATATATATTATTAAAATAATAATATATTTTCACGTAATACATATGATATATTATGTGATATTATTTAATATTAAAGTAATATCAAATAATTACGTTATTAGATATTAGAAAATAATATTATAAGATAATATTATTTTCTAATATAAGATAACTATATGTCATTTTAATATTAGATAAATTATAAGATAATGTTATTATGTAATATTAGATAATTAATAGATAAGTCATATCTCTCCTCACTCTCTCTATGATAAGGATAAGGTGATAGTTGTTAAATGAGATTAAGATTTTGAAGCATTAGCCTAATAGGACTAGGAATGTGGTATGCCTTAGTTCTATAAAAGGAACTTGAAGGTAGCATTATTTTGACACACATTAGCTGCCATTAAACCCTAAATCACTTAAGAAAAATACACTAATCCTAATTCTAGTGAGAGAGACATATCCTAGCAGATTCATGGAGGGTGAGAAGTCATTGTTCACTCTGTATGGATATCATAGAGACACTGTACTTTTTGGTCAATGTTTGATTTGTGATTCATCTTGGTCTCTCAAAGTTTTGTTCAAAAAGAATGCGAGCATACAAAGGTAAAACCCTAATATTGATTTATGCCCTTTTGCATGGATCCTTGATAGGATTCAGATAAAAAATTTAAATTTTTCATTGCATATACTGATCCGAAACCTGACAACTAGATCTTACTAGCCATATAAATCAAGTTTAATTAGCTTAAGCTAGCTTAAAATTAGACATTCATGTATTAGAAAGTAATGTTGAATGTAATAATGTTAGTCTTAAATTATAAATTAATTAATTTTATCTATTCCAAATTATTTATAGCTTGAATTATGAAACTATCAATGAAAATGGGGTTAATTGTGATAATGAATTAAAGATATTGCAACTTACTCAAACTAATTTGGATAAAGATGATAAAAAAAACTACCAAAAAAGGCTAGAACAATAACTTCAATATATTGGAATTTTTTCATGAAAGGATGATCTTCTTGCAAAATGTTAAAAATGTTACAATATGTTAACTTGTAAGGGCAATAAGTGTGGTACTTCAACATTATCAAACCATTTTATTAGTTGAAAAAAGAAGCATAATTATAGAAATGTCCCTAAAATGTTTATTAATTAAGAAGGAAAGTCGGCTTTTAGGAAATTTGACCATAAACGTATCCGTGAATGTATTTTATTGTGCATAATTGAATATGATATAAAAAGATTAAGGAGTTTGCTAAGATATGTGATCCAAATGCTAAGGCATATAGTAGATTTACAATTACATCTGATGTCATGAAATTTCATTTAAGTAAGAAGGAAAAGTTAACAAAATTATGGCATGTAATCCTACAGGAATATGTTTAACATCTAATTGTTAGATTGCATGCAATAATGAAGGTTATATATGTATGACTACTAATTTTGTTGATAGTATCAAGAAGTTAGATAACAAATTTCTTTGTTTATGTAAAATAGACACCCCACACATTAGGGTTAAATTAGCTAAGAAAGTATTTAATGCCTTAAAAGATTAGAGCATTAATAGGAAATTGTTTTCTTTTACTTTAAACAATGCATTTGCCAATGATAACATATAAGAAATCTTAAAGCATCAATTAACTTTAAATAATGGTTTATTGTGTGATGGTAACTTTTTATGTGAGATATTATGCTCACATTTTAAAATTTATAGTTCGAGAAGGATTAAAAGTAACAAATATTACATTAAATAAGATAAGGGATAGTGTGAAATATGCAAAAGCATTTAAGGGTAGGATGAAAAATTTTCAAGAATGTGTGAAGGAAGTTAGTAATATATTGATACTAAAGTTAAATTATATCGTGAAGTGCTAACTAGATGGAATTCCACTTTTATCATGTTTGGGAGTGCCATCAAGTACAAGCATGCCTTTGATAACTTTTCCATTGATGATAAACATTACAATATTGTCCCTTAATTAAGGAGTGCATAAAGGGATCAATCATATACAAATTCTTGTGTCCATTTTATGTGATCACCAATTTGATGTCTAGTTCTTTTTATTAAACCTCTAACTTTTACTTTATACAAGTATGGAAAATTGAGTGCTTATTGAGGGAAAACATGGAAAGTCAAGATTAGGTCATCAAAGATATGACTTCTAAGGTGAAGGTGAAATGTGATAAGTATTAGAGTGACTATATTCTTGTGCTTGCACTTGGGACTATTTTTTATCCAAGAATGAAGTTTAATTTGCTAAAGTTTTATTTTTGATACACAAAACTTGACCCTACAACTTGTGCAGAGGAGCTTGCAAATGTAAAGAAATGGTTGTACAAGCTTTATGCATATTATGAGAAAAATAACTCTTATGGTGACTCTCAAAGTTAATCAACCCTTATGCAACCTAAGCACGCCAAAGTGGGAATTGTAACCGGCTTTAACATATTTAATGTAAGTTAACTTTTCTAAATTATTATATAATTTGATGTTTCACTATCATTTTAATGATTTAGTTATATTTCTTTCCATTTTATAATTGATCTAGGAATATTGAATATGAAAGCCAAAATGTCACAAGAAATGGTAAGTCTTATTTAGAACTGTATTTGAATGAGCTAACTTTGCAAATGAATCACTTTCAAAAATTACATATGCTCAGATATTAGAAAGATCATAAGCATCACTTTCGAAACCTTACAAATATGGCTTACGATATTTCAAGCATTCTAATTACTACGATCACATCCAAATCTTCTTTTAATATTGGAGCTTATATTTTTAACAATTATCAATGTTCAATGCTTTAATCTCACTTTCAAGCTCTCATTCACTCAAAATTGATTAAATGATTATGGAAAAGGTGATTATAATATTGAAGGCCCTAGCTAGTCATAGTAATTTCAAATTTATTTCCTTTTAGTAATAGTAATTTGAAATTTCTTTGATTTCTTATTTATTGTCATTATTATATTTCTTCTAAATGTAGATGAAAAAGAGAATGAGGTTGAAGGATTGTCTCATAAAGACTTAAATTATATTGATAAGGATAGAGAGGAAAAAGGTTTTGATATCATTAATTGTTAATTTATGTTTAACACATGTTAATAATTTAAAAATTATTGATTTCTAGTTTAGTAGTTTATACTAATTTCAATTATATTGAATCCTTAGTATTTAATTCAAATCTTTGATTTTTTGTAAAATGAAAATTGAATAAGCACTTCTTCTAGCTAAAAATCAAGTAACTCATAACTCTAAAGTTTAGGAATACTTTGAAAAGGTCTGACAGGAAGATAAAAATTTTAAAAGCAAAAGTAAGAAATGTGGGGGAAAATATATCAAATTCATGCCAAATATGTTTGCTTTTTAATCTTTTAGTATCTTAAGACAACTAGTTACAAAAAAATTAAATGTGTGATAATTTTGTTTTGTAGAATTGTTGGATTTTTCAAGCTACTTAATATTTTATTTTTGTATGGATATGTTCGTTAGGTTGTATGATTCTCATAGATTTAGATATGCATGGATATGGATAAGAGGTAGTGCGATTCCTATCCTATGAATATGTTTATTAATTTTATATGAATTTAAGGATGGATACATATTTTTACAATTTTTTTTGCATTATAATTATGATCTCACTAAAGAACACTTGCTCTAATAACTATAAGGAAACTTATAGCTTTGATACCAACTTTATCATGAACCAAAATTAGGGGTCATGAACAATGCATGATCCTAAAAGAAACATATATACATTAGGCAATGCAAGCCTCTTTCTAACATGATAAGCTCGTATGATATTAATAATTTATGCAATAATAGAGGTACTTACCATTTCATAACATTCACATTTTTAATGGTATTAACATGGACATAATCCTTTTTATTGTCAACATCATGTTCCCATCATTAGCATATTCTATAATCCTATCTTGGACTTTCATCATTTGGTCATTGTTTAAAAATTTCATGGTAAATTATATTTTGCATAGACATAGTCTTTTACAATTTAAACAAATTATGTCATAAATAAAAGCTAGATCTTGCTTGTGGGTTTTGGAGCACTTTCAAGAGTTCAAAACATGTACTCATTACAAAATAACATCTTCAACTTTTTAACCTACAAGAACAATGTGTGCGGCTTGCCACTATATGATACTCATCTATCTATGTTACTAAGGATGATGGACTAGAACTTCAATCCTATCTAAAAAAATAGAAAACATAATAATGAATCATTAATTCAATGAGTAGATAATACACACACTAACAAAAATGTGATAAGCTACGGTATGAGTTTTTTTATGGAAAAATTTAGCATTAATTTAAAGTAACAAGAACTAATAAATTGCAATAGCAATATCAATATCTTCAAAATATAACAAAACAGGAATAAACAAATGAATTTGCAAATAGGCTACATAAAAGCAATTACAAGTTATCAAATATACAACAATATAAATCAATAAGAAATTCCAAACATAAAATGAAAATGAAATCATAACAATTAAAAATCATGTTAAAATAAATATTAAGTGGGAGGTTTCCAATCTATTAAACACACACATATGAGCATATCATAGCATGTCCCTAAAATGACATTGACATTCCCTCATGTTTGGGAGTATCATAGCTTGTCTCGAGTGTAAGATCATACATCCATAGCTCTAGGCATATCATAGTCCATCTTGATAGTGATATCCATTATATCCTCACCTTTAGGCATTTAGGCATATCATAATTTGTCTCCAAGGTGACATCCACTATCCAAGGTGCACCAAGAGTAGTTTCCAACCTATCTCTTCTTGAAAACAAGTTTATAAAACTATAATAATAGGAAAAATTATAGAAAATAATTATTATATTAAAGAAAATTATTTTTTTGGTGAACAATTCTAATTAATATAACTATAGTTAAAACATTTTTTAATCTCATATAAATCCTATCCATTTACAATCCATATAAATTTCATCCATGCACTATCTATGTGCAATTCATCAAGATTTCCAGCCTTAGCATCATAATTTTCATTTCCAAACATATCTTTCATTCCATATTCATAAAACCAAAACTATTTCATCATTGGCGAGTCATACCTTTCAATATTTTTAACAAATGCATCCCAAAAACATTTCACTCTTAATAAAATAACTCACATAAATTATTTAAATCATTGTATCATTATTTTTACATGATTTCTCATAACCATAACTTAAAGGAAGGTTCTTCAAAGTGCTTGTCCCATGAATACTTAAAGCTTTACATATATATAAGGAAGCAAAAAATGTGGATAAAATAAAATAAGTCAATAAATAATGAAATTAATAATTTAAAAACATTGAAGTGGTTAAACAACATAAAAAACATGTTAGAATACATATTTTTTACTCATAACAATGGCTGAAATAGTTGGGTCTAACTCCATTATTCTTCATAGTTAACTAGTGTTTATAGGTAGAACCTTCTAACTTACTACAAGCTTCAAATGATTAGAGCTATTTAATAAATCTGACCTGTTTGGTTCATTTGTGGATAGGATAACAAGAACCGAGTCTAATGGATTGTAGACGTCAAAGTTAGAAGTCCTGGTCCTAGAGTGCTTAGTTTGTGGGCCCAGTGAATGGGTTGCAAACTTTACCTTTTTGTCCCCCCAAAAAACATAAATTTCATCTTTTTTAAGATCTTTTTTAAAAAGGCCCAATTTCTACTTTTTTTTAAATTCACTTAAAATTTTTCTTATTTAACCATTTTTAAGCCAAGTAATTGAATCAAAAGGCAACTTACAAAGAAGAAACAAGAAAAACAAAGTGTTGAATTATTGAAAATAAAATGAAACAAAATCAAAAGAAAATAAGTTGTTTAGTTTAAGTTATTGTTAGTTCTTGATATGCTCTAGTCACATTTGAACTTTTCATTTTGAAATTAATTGTTCATTGTCTCTTTCAATTAATTGAATTCTCAAATCAACAGCCTCTTTTACTATTGATTGTCTTGTTTGATTCTTCAAATTCTATGAACTTTGATTAGTGATATTGATTGCTATATTTGTTGAATCTTATTTGGTTTTGTCTCCTAGTTTTTAAAGAACCATAAGAAGGAAAGAGGGAAAAAGCAGAAAAAGCAATCATGTGTGTAAGCTCATTTGAGGGTAAAAGCCTAAATTAGAGTGCAAGTGTGAGTGTTCTAAAACAAGTGAGTTGTGAGCTCTTGTGAGATCCTTTCTTTTATCTAACCTTTCTTGCAAGTTTATCATTGAATGATATTAGGATGTAATGAGAAAAATATTAATAGGTGCATATGGAAGGATTTACTACAAGTCATAAAAAAATATGATAAGATGCTTAAAAGGCTTGAAAGTAAACAATTTCAAAAGAGCCAACATGGTGAAAGGGATGAAAAAGAAAGAGGAGATAGAAGACAAAATGAGATATATATTGAAGAAGGAGTTGAAAATAAAAATAAAAAAAGTAAAAGAGAAAGAATGTATCATGATAATGTAAAAAGAGATGAAAGAAAAAATGATAGGAGTAAAGGAGATAAGCAAAAAAGTGGTGGAATGGTTTCAAATCTTCAAAGTGGTAAAAAAAATTTTTTTGTTTCAAGGAAAGAATGATACTAAAGCCTACTTAAGGTGGGAAAAGAATATAAAATTAATTTCTACTTGTCACCATTATTCTGAAGAGACAAAAGTGAGACTTGTTATCTATTAATTTAGTGATTTTGCTAACATTTGGTGGGATCAACTTAATTCAGTTAGAAGAAAAAAAGGTGCAAAGCCTATTGCTACTTAGGAAGAGATGAAGGCTATTATGAAGGAAAATTTCATTAATAGCTGCCACTATATTTCTTCATATAAATCTTAGGAGAGGAATGTTGAAAAGAATGAAGACAAAGTAGTTCCATACAAGTCTAAATCTACTTCAAGAATTAAAGGAAAATCATCATCAAACCCTAAAGAAAAAGTATCTAAGAGAAAAGACAAAGTTAAAAAGCTTCAAAAGCATTCCAATGACAAATGCTTCAAATGCTTGAAGCATGGTCATGATGCCTCAAATGCTTGAAGCATGGTCATCATGCCATTAATTGTCCACTCAAGAGCATTAAAAATTCAAAAAGCCTTGGAAGAAAAAATAAAAGAAGAAAGTGAAGAGCAAAAAGAGAACATGTTCCATACAAGATTCAACAATAAGGGTAAGATGTACAATGTAATCATTGATAGTGAAAGTTGTGCTAATGTTACTAATACGTATATGGTAGAAAAGTTGAATTTGCTTACTTTGCTACATCCTACTCTATACAAGTTGCAAGGTTTGAATGATAGTAATGGAATAGAGATTACTCAGCAAGTATTGATTTCTTTTATCCTTAGTAAATGCCAAGATGAGTTGCTATGTGATATTGCTCCTATGAATGCTTACCATTTATTACTTGGAAGATCATGATAATTTGATAAGAAGGTTACACATGATGAAGTTCTCAACACATATAGTTTTAAAATAAATGGAAGGAAAATAAAACTCAATCCTTTAACCCCTAAAAAATTGTATAAGGATCAATTGAGGATGCAAAAGAAAAGAAAGAAAGAAGAAGAAAAGAAAAAGAGAGAAGAAGATGAGAAAAGAGTAGAAATGAAAAAGAGAGAAGAAAATGAGAGAAAAGGGAAAGAAAATAATAGAAAAGGAGAAGAGAATAGAAAAGACTGAGAGCAATAAGAAGAAAAAGAGTGATTATGGAAAGGAAAGTAAGTGAGAAATTCAGTTTAGAGAAAAAGAGAGTGATTGTGTGAGACAAGAAAGAAAAGAAATTGTGAGTTATTAGAAAAACAAGTGAGATAAAGAGCATTTTCTATATTTTTAAGTCAATTGTCTTGAACAAGAATACCTATGAAACTACTAATAGCTGTAAATTTGTTTTTTTAAGTGCTCTTGAATCTTTGAAACAAATGAATATTCAAGGAAAGTTAAAATAAAAGCATGCTTAATTGGTAAAATTCCTTAAAACTTATTCATATGACATCTCATGTAAACAAAGTAACAGTAATAAAGTGGATGATGCTTTGATCCCATCTCTATCTTGCATGATAATTTGTTGAACTTGGACCATAATAATGGTAATTTGCATACAAAATTGTTGAGTTGTGAGAATATCAAGAATTTGTATGTTAATGATAATGATTTGGCTATCCTTTCACATGAACTTGATATTTCTCCACATGTTAGTGATGCTTCAATTGATATTTGTGATGAGATGGATTTTGGAAACTTTTTTATGCATGATAAATCCTTATGTAGGAAGAATAGATTGTGTACACCTAAAACTTCTCTAAGGAAATTGTTTGTGAAAAAGGCTCATGGATGTAATTTGATAAATCATTTTATGATTAGGAAAACTCTTAACATTGTGCTTAATGCATTGAATGAACTTTATGTGTTTTCTAAGTATGGTTTATATGAATGGCTGTCTTTGTTACTTGGTTTGTCTAATGCACTAAGTATTTTTGTGAGCTTAATGAATCATGTTTTCCATACTTCCTTTAATAAAATTATTAGCATTTATCTAGATGAAATTCCTATGATGAGTTTGCATATTTTTATTTTTTTTCTGTGCACGTATATTACTTTCATTTTTTGAATGTTTTTGAGAACAAATTCGTTGTTATTGGTTTTTATTGTTTTTATGAACCTAAAAGATGGATCTTCTTGTTGTTTAAAAACTTAAGGAGTTCGAAAGAGTTGCCACAACTCTATGATGTTCCCATACATCATAAAATCTTGAATAAGCATGTTGAGCAATGTGTATTACAAGTTTTCAGAAAAGAAGGGTTGAATGCTATTCGTAAGAGATGCTCATTTTTTTTGAAAAGTGTTATATTTTTAATACAAGTTTTATGTGGCAAAGTAATAAAAGTGGATATAGGAAAAGCCTTTAAAGATTGGTCTCCACCTAAGTTTGTTGGTGAAATTGAAAGTTTTCATGGTTTGATTAATTTTTGTGGGAAGTTTATAAGGAATCATGTTTTAGATGCTTTCTTTGACAAACTTACTACTATTGATAATTTTATATGCTTTCATGAGACTGATGACTCTAATTTTGTATTTGATCCGGGTGGTTGCTTATTGATGATGTGAATGGAAAAGGAAGTGTCCAAATCCAAGGAATCCTTAAACATCCAAATAGAGATGGTTCACTCCAAGTCTTGAGGAGACAATAATTATTTTCTTAATTTAAATTCTCATGATGAGTTTAATGTGAGTGCTTCTTTTGGTGTTTCTAATCTTTCTCTTTTTGATATAGGTTTTGAAGATTCGAAGACAAATCTTTTTGAAAAAAAGGAGAATGATATGAATATAAAGGGAGTCAATCATAAGGAAGTGAGATAGAAGGAAAGCTTAATCAAATACATTAGAATTATGCCACATCATATCAAGTTGATACTACATCATCACTACATCATCACCACATCATCATTAAGATGGCATCACATTAACCATAATCCACATCATCAAAGAGATAGTACCACATCAATATCACATCAGCCTATTTTTACTATTATTTGATGTTTTGAACTTTAATTCAGCATTTAAGCCTTTAGTTTGTGTTTATTTTGCTTTGGATCATTTTAAAATATTTTGAGCGTTAATTTAGATTGAATGTGTTTTGACGCATTTTACTTGAAAACATTTATCATGTTACTAAGAGTCATTTAGAGCCTTTTTTATTGGGTTTAGATTAGTGAAATAGTTTTGGATTAATATAATATCATTTGAGACTATTTTCAATTAGAGTTTTAAAAAGTTATATAAGAAGACTTATTTCTTATACAAATTAAATTTGAGATTTAGGAGTTTTACAGATTAGAGAATTGGGCTAAGTGCCTTTTTAGGAAAATGTATTCTCTCTTAGGTTCTTGAATGAATTTGTGACTTATCAAAAGAATTTACATCCTTTGTAGCGTGTTCATCATCACTTATCACTTGCATTCTTCATTTTCTAGAGTATGACATGAATACCCTTCTATTTTTGTTTTCAAATTTACTAAATTTTATCCAATACAATTTCACATCACTATCTCAAGGCCCTCCTATTATTGATTCTTATATAATTAAAAACATATATTTAATTCCTATAAGATTAAATTTTTATCAATTTGATTTCTAATTAAAAATTTATATTAATTTAATCCTTGTTAAATTTTAAAAAATTCTCAAATTTAATTCTTCCATACAATATTTTTCCAACTAAAAATTCATAAAAAAGATTAAAATTAAAAAATTTTTAATTTACAAAAATCAAATAAATACAAATTTTTAATTAAAAATAAAATTGATCCAAACTTAATCTTAGGACCAAAATGAATTTTTAATCTTGATTTCTTGTACTCTCCGGGATGCCAAGTCCCTTGTGGGCTAGTTTCCTGTTTCATATATAAAAGTTTCTTTTCAACAAAAAGATGTTGGCCTTACTTTAATAAATAGTAATACTAATAATTAACCGCATTTATTATAATTAAAAAAGCCATTTCTTAATTGTGAAGTTAAAGTAATAACAACAAAATTGCAAACAATATCAAATTGTGCAAATAGTGGAATTAATAGATTAGCCTGACATAGCAAAAGTCCTCATCAAATTAATGCAGAGCAGTTTCATCAAGTCTGAGGAGAATTTATAAAGTAGTTACAAAAGAAATCAATAAACTCAAGCCGCTGAGGGCTCTCATGAAGCAAGGTTTGTTGTCCTACAACCTCCCGTTTGTTGCATCATGGCAGATATCTCCTCATTTTCTTCCATATTGAGCTGAAGTCAATTTACATTCAAAAAACGCCATAACTCAGTCGGGTGGCAGTTGTATTACTTCCAGACAAGCTATTTTTTTTAATAAAAACATGGCAAAATAACCACGATGATTGGATCTTTTCTCCACTAACTTTGAAAATTAAATTCTTATACGATACAAATTTAAAATCAACACTCATCATTCACATAATTAATTATTTTATCAAAGTACATACTTTTTATAATGAATTTTTTAAGTAAAAATCACTATATTATTAATGTTAAATTATCAAATAACTTTTTTCCAAAAACATTTTTAGTCAAAAAGAAAAATTAACATACAATAATATTATAATTTTTATTTAAAAAGTTTTGGTTAATGAATTGGACCAAAAAGTGTTAATTTTAATTTTTGTGTAATTATGTTTTGATTTTCAAATTTTCAAAATTGGTATAAACAAAATTCATCCACTTTAAAATTAAAAGGAGTATTTTGCATTCCTTAGAAAAAAAAAAAATCACAGCCACAGAAAAATGCTTAGTGTGCACGCAGATGGCAACAACCAAACAGTGACACAAGGCATAGATAACCGTATTAAAAAAAATCAAAAAACACATGTAATTCCTTGTATGTCTATGCATAAGAGCATTAAAGAAATGTGTTAGCTCATGTTTAGGAAGCATGTAATAAGTGTCAATTATTGAATTGCAGTACTTTTATTGTGCAACCAAGTTTCATATAGGTGTTGGAGTATCGTGAAGTGTTTGACTCATGTTGTACACAGATACAACTTGGTTGTTAAATTACCCGTGCTTCTAAGTCCAGTGTAAATGTAGCAGCAGCAAATGGAAAGATATTTATCAGGACCCAGTTCTTACTAAACGCTCGAGCTATAACGAGAATGCTTAGAAATGATTTTATTACAACTCTAATGATATTTGTAGAGATCAGAGGTAATGTGAAAAAAAACACAAATCACTCATCCAACCTCTTGATCTTGAACGTCTGTCAAACCCTCTGGTTGGTTACAGGATGTTTTCTCAATAAGCATGGCATATTTGAGATTATGTTCTACTGTATGCACCAAGCATGCGGGTTAAATGTTTTGGGGTCTAGAAATATTGAAAATGTAAGCTCTGATGTTACTGCAAACAGAAAAATAACAAAACCTGCTTGGTAAAATGATTAAAGAAACTTTACCCGTTCTGGCGTTTGCTTCCCATGAATGCGATTGCCTTTGTAGAAAAAACGCATGGTGCTATAGTCCAACTCCTTCCGTTCACAGTAAGTTTTCATTACCCTGATCAAGGGCGTATGGCGTTTCACCGAGAAGTGCAGAAATCGCCCGTCCTACACTTAAATTAATAGTTACAACAAAATTGATATGTAAGCATTTGAAACAATAATAATTTAACGAAAAAAGAGAGAGAGAGTTATTAACAAAACTATAACAAATACTATGTCACATGTATGAACACCAAACAAATTCTTTGGGCATGATACTCATCTAAGAATGATCATTTAAAGCAATACTCCCTCGGAGGAATATAACAAGAACATTAAAAAGAAAGCCATAGCTTGTACTTCTAAATTAAGGGTCCGAGTTTGGAATGTCCTCTCCTTTCGTTTATGAATAAAACAAATTTCAGCAATAGCTTTTGATTGATCAAATGATAAGTACTGCATTCTTCACTACATATAAGCAAAGTAAAGAATCTTACTGTATGCTTCATATAAAACCATGAAGCCAGTAATCTCACATGCACTTTACTTTTGTTTCATTTTTCATCTACAAAATCAAGTAAGCAAACTATTCAAAATTATAAAAAAACATTGTTGTACTTATGAGATGCACATTCTTAGGGCATGGATGTTTATCTAGAACTAATAACTGTAAAATATGTGAAACTATAAACACAGGGACAGACAACTGCAAAAACAGGAAGCCATGCCTTGTATTTCTAATCAAGAATTCATCAGATACTTCAGAACTAAAGTCGACATGGCCTCCATAAAAAGCTAGTGGTTTTAATCAATTAAATGATAACTAGGATTCTTCAGGAGACATAAACCAAACGTTAAAAATCTAGCTGTTTTAATCAATTAAATGATAGCTAGGATTCTTCAGGAGACATAAGCCAAACATTATTCTCTATATATACAAATATCATAGGTAACATAACATAAGGAAAACTAAAAAGTTGCAAGCATATATGTGAGAGCTCATAATGGTATTTTGGCGGTTAAGAAGCAAAAGGAACGGAAGACAACAAAAGAAGATGCAAGGCAAGAAAAGAGAGCTGATTGGATGGTTAAGAGATGACTTCTCACTCCCTCATTTGGAAACTAGGGGCACAAAAATGTTACTATTGTAGGATGTTTGAAAGTTTTGGGGGATTAATTATAATTTCCCATCGCCTTCCCTATCCTTCCCCTCTATTTTACACCATCCAAATATATCATAAGAGTTGGTGATGAGAATCCAAGGGAGATCAATAATAAAGAAGTGAGATAGGATGAGTGCTTAATCAAGTGTATTAGAATTATGCCACATTGTCATCAAGTTGGCGTCACATCATCGCCACATCATCAAGGAGATGGTGCCACATCAGCTATTATCCACATCCTTACCACATCATCAAAGAGATGGCGCCACATCATTGCCACATCAGCCATTATCCTAGTTGGCGTTACTTCAGCTTATTTTCACTGTTATTTGATGTTTTGGGCTTTGACTTAGTATTTGAACCTTTATTTTGTGTTTATTTTGTGTTATGTCATTTTAGACCTTTTTGGGCTTCAATTTAGGCTAAATGTGTTAGATCCATTTTACTTTAAAACATTCACCATGTTACTATGGATAACTATGTTACTTATAGTCATTTAGAGGCCCATTTATTGGATTTAGGTTAATGGACTAGTTTGGGCCAATATGCTATCATTTTGAGTCCATTTTCAATTAGGATTTTAGAAAGTTATATAAGGAGGCTTGTTCCTTATACAAATCAATTTTGAGATTTAATATTTTGAGTTAGAGAATTTGACTGAATGCCTCTCTTGAGTTCTTGAATGAACTTGTGCCTTATCAAAGGGATTTACCCTTTGTGGCATTGATCATCACTGATCAAGGATTCTTCCTTGTGATGTGTTTTTCTTCTTCACTTATCGAAGGATTTACATCCTTTGTAGCGTGTTCATCATCACTTATCGCTCCCATTCTTCATTTTCTGGAGTGTGACGTGAATACCCTTCTATTTTTGATTTCGCATTTGCTAAATTTGGGATAGATCCAACACAATTTCTCATCATTTGGTATTCAAAGAAAGGTTCCCAAATTCAGGTTTCATTTCTTTAATTTCTGTACTATTACGTCACTGTTCATTGTACTATTTATGCTACTGTTCACACTTTTTATATCCTAATTCTTCTTTTCTATCTTGTTTTGATTTGGTTTTTGTATCCATTTCATTTCTGATTTAGTTTGTGTCAAATTCATGTGTTTTGATTCATCATTGTGTCAAATCTGAGTTGTTCTTCAATTCTGCCCTCCATGTGTTTGATAAGTTGTCCAAATCAATTGTAAGTCTGAATTTGCTTTGATACTTAGTCACCTTCTTTGTGTTGTGTTATTTCTTGTTGTTTAGCTCAAAATTTGCTCCAAATATTTGTGCTAGTATATTAAATGAAAGCTGCATTGAACATATTTGTTAAAAGTTCAAAGTGAAGAAGTTCAGCTTGCAATAACCAATTGCCATATTCTAATAGCATAACATCAAGGTGCTATAATTGAATATAGTAATTGATTAAAGCAAAGTAAAGAGCACCAAGTTTGTATTGTGTGATATCCCTGCAATCAGCAAAACTAGTGCTGAATTTGTACTGTTTGTATTGAGTTACAAAGGAGAAACATGTGAAAAAAAAAAAAACAAAAATAGCAAGAAATAAAGGAGAAAAGCCAAGTTAGTGAATCAAAAGATAAATTACAAAGAAGAGGCAAGAAAAATAAAGTGTTGAATTGTTGAAAATAAAGTGAAACAAAATCAAAGGAGAAGAAGTTATTTGCTTGTAATTATTGTTGGTTCTTGATATGCTCTAGTCATATTTGAACTTTTCATTTTGAAATTGATTGTTCATTGTCTTTTTCAATTTTTTGAGTTCTCAAATTAGCACCTTTTCTTTTTTTAAGTCCCAATTTATTCCCTTTTAGTGAAATTTTCATTATTGAGTCTTTGTTTTATTTCTTGTTTTGTTTGATTTTATATATTTGAGTCCTTGTTAGTTTTTATTCTTAGTATTTTCAATCCTTGTTTGACTCTTCAAATTCTGGAACTTTGATTAGTGATACTGATTGCAGCATTTGTTAAATTTTATTTAATTGTGTCTCCTAGTTCTCAAAGAACCACAAGATGAAAAGAGTGATAGAGTGAAAAAAGGCAAGAGTGTGTGAGCTCATTTAAGTATAAAAACTTTTAAAGAATGCAAACACGAGTGTGAGTATTCCAAAACAAGGGAGTTGTGAGCTCCTCTTGTGAGATCCTTTCTTTATCTAACCTTTCTTGCAGGTTTATCATTTAAGGATGTTTGGAGATAGTGGGAAAAATATTGATAAGTGCACATCAGAGAATTTGCTAGAAGCCATAAAAAAATCTAATAAAATACGTAAAAGGCTTGAAAGTAGAAAATCTCAAAAGAGCCAACATGGTGAGAGGGGTGTAAAAGAAAGAGGAGATAAAAGACAAAATGAGAGATATATTGAAGAAGGAGTTGAAAATAAAAATAAAAGGAGTAAAAGAGAAAGAGTGTATCATGATGATGCAAAAAGAGATGAAAGAAGAGATAATAGGAGTGGAGGAGATAGGCAAAAAAGTAGTGGAATGACTTCAGACCTTCAAAGTGGCAAAAAGAAATTTCCTTTGTTTCAAGGAAAGAATGATCCTCAAGCTTACTTAGAGTGGGAAAAGAAAATGAAATCAATTTATGCTTGTTACCATTATTTAGAGGAGAGAAAAGTGAGACTTACTACCTATCAATTTAGTGATTATGCTAATATTTAGTGAGATCAATTTGATTCAGCTAGAAGAAGAAAGGATGCAAAGCCTATTGCTACTTAAGAAGAGATGAAGGTTATTATGAGGAAAAAATTCATTCATGACTATAGTTCTTCGTGTAAATCTTGGGAGAGGATTGTTGAAAAGATTGAAGATAAAATAGTTTCATGCAAGTCTGAATGCTCTTCAAAAATTAAGGAAAAATCATCATCAAAACCTAAGAAAGAAGTATCTAAGAGAAAAGTCAAAGTTGAAAAGCATCAAAAGCATTCCAAGGACAAGTGTTTCAAATGCTTAAAGCATGGTCATCATGCCATTGATTGTCCACTCAAGAGAGCATTAAAGATTCAAAAGGCCTTAGGAGAACAAGCAAAGGAAGAAAGTGAAGATCAAAGGGAGAACATCTTCTACACTAGATTCAACATTAAAGATAAGATGTACAATGTGATCATAGATAGTGAGAGTTGTGCTAATGTTGCTAGTACCTACATGGTAGAGAAGTTGAATTTATCAACTTTGCCACATCCTACTCCATACAAGTTGCAATGGTTAAATGATAGTAATGGAGTAAAGGTGACAAAGCAAGTGTTGGTTTCTTTTATCTTTGGCAAATATCATGATGAGGTGCTATGTGATGTTGCTCCTATGAATGCTTGCCATTTATTACTTGGAAGACCATAACAATTTGATAGGAAGGTTACACATGATGGAATCCTCAATACATACAGCTTTGAAATGAATGGGAGGAGAATAAAACTCAATTCTTTAACCCCGAAACAAGTATATGAAGATCAATTGAGAATGCAAAAGAAAAGAGAGGAAGAAGAAAAGAAAAAGAGAGAAGGAAATGAAGGAAAAAAAGAAGAAAATAATGGAGAGAAGAGAGTAGAAAAGAGTAAGAGCAATGAAAAGAAAAAGAGTGATTGTGAAAAAGAGAGTGATTTTGTAGAAAAAGAGGGAAAACAAAGTTTGAGAGTTATTAGAAAAGCAAGTGGGATAAAGAGTATTTTTTATATTTCTAAACCAATTGTCTTGTACAAGAAAACTTATGAAAATACTAACAATCTTGAATTATTTTGTCAAATACTTGTGATGCTGTTTTGAAAGAATTCCAAGAAGTGCTTCCAAAAGAATCTTCCAAAGAGCTATCATGTGTGAAAAGAAAAATGCTCCAATTGGAAGAAGGTAGCTTTATTGTAATGATTGATATGTTGTCTTGGAAGTATACTCTCATCTCCACTTTGCATAAAAATTTGTTGAGTATTGAAAATATTGGAATTTTGCATGTAAATGATTATGGTCTTCTTAATTCTTCACTCAATGTTGTTATTCCTTTAGTTGATTTTGCTACTCTTGCATTTATTGATGGTGTTTCAAATGTTGAAACTTGTGAGGAAATGATTTTTGGAGACATTTTTGTATATGATAGATTTTTGTATGGAAAGAACATGTGTATGCCTAAGAGTTCTCATAAAAATCTGTTTAGTAGGGAAGTCCATGGACATGATTTAATACAATATTTTGGCATTAAGGATCCCCTTGATATTGTACTTAATTTGTTGCACGACCCTTTTGTGTTCTCTAAATATGGTTTGAAATGGAGATATCATCAAATGTCCTTGAGAAAAGATGTTGGAAAGAAAAATAGTTTCAAAGTAAAACATGATTTCTATGAATGGTTATCTTTGCTTCTTAGTTTGTCTAATGCACCAAGTATTTTTGTGAGCTTAATGAATTATGTTTTGCATACTTCTTTAAATAAATTTGTTAGGATTTATTTAAACAAAATTCTTGGGTTGATTTTTTGTGTTTTTACTTGCTTGTTTTTTGTGAGTTTCTATTACTTTCATGTTTTGAGTATTTTTAATAATAAGTTTGTTAGTGCTAGTTTTTATTGTTATCATGAGCCCAAGGAATGGTTCTTCTTATTTGAAAACTTAAAGAGTTGGAAAAAGTTTCCACATTTATATGATCTTATACATGATGAATTGTATGCTAATTGTGTGAAATACTCATTTTACAAGGAAAGAATTGCTTATTTGAATCATACTGTAAGTGGCATAAGAATAAAGATCAATGAAGTAAGAGTGAAAATAATTAGAAAATGATCTCCACCTAAGTTTGTTGGTGTAATTAAGAGTTTTCATGATTTGATTAATTTTGATGGGAAACTTATAAGGAATCATGTTCTGTGTACTTTCAAAGACAGACTTGATATTATTGATAATTTATATGCTTGCATGAGATTGTTGACACTTATTTTGTATTTGATTCGGGTGGTTGCATGAGTAGAAAAGGAAGTATTCCAAATCCAATAGAATCCTAACTATATCCAAGTGGAATGGTTCACTCCAAGTTATGAAGAGACAATTGTTGTTTTCCTAATTTGAATTCTCATGGTGAGTTTCATATGAGTGCTTCTTTTGGTGATTCTAATCTTTCTCCTTTTCATGTAGGTTTTGAAAATTCGATGACGAATCTTTTTGAAGAGAAGGGGAATGATGAGAATCCAATGGAGGTCAATCATAAAGAAGTGAGATAAGGTGAGTCCTTAATCAAGTGCATTAGAATTGTGTCACATTGTCATCAAGTTAGCGCCACATCATCACCACATCATCAAGGAGATGGTGCCACATCAACCATTATCTACATCCTTGCCACATCATTAAGGAGATGGCGCCACATCATTGCCACATCAGCCATTATCCTAGTTGGCGCCACTTCAGCTTATTTTCATTGTTATTTGATGTTTTGGACTTTGACTTAGTATTTGGATCTTTAGTTTGTGTTTATTTTGTGTTATGTCATTTTAGACCTTTTTAGACTTAGGCTGAATATGTTAGGGCCATTTTACTTTAAAACATTCACCATGTTACTATGGATAACTATGTTACTTATAGTCATTTAGAGGCCCATTTATTGGGTTTAGGTTAATGGATTAGTTTGGGCCAATATGCTATCATTTAAGCCTATTTTTAATTAGAGTTTTAGAAAGCTATATAAGGAGGCTTGTTCCTTATATAAATCAATTTTGAGATTTAATATTTTGAGTTAGAAAATTTGGTTGAATGCCTCTCTTGAGTTCTTGAATGAACTTGTGCCATATCAAAGGGATTCACCCTTTGTAGCGTTGATCATCACTAATCAAGGATTCTTCCTTGTGGCGTGTTTTTCTTCCTCACTTATCAAAGGATTTACATCCTTTGTGGCGTGTTCATCATCACTTATCGCTCTCCTTCTTCGTCTTCTGGAGTGTGGTGTGAATATCCTTCTATTTTTGATTTCGCATTTGCTAAATTTGGGATATATCTAACACAATTTCTCATTTGGGGAGTGAGGGAAGAAAGGAGAGGGGTCTAGTGGAGGTGGTGAGAAAGAGAACGAATAAGAGAGGGTGAACCATGGACATCCAAGAGCTGAGATATATATATATATATATATATATAAAGAAGAAGAAGTGAGTGTCCATAACAGTGCAGGTATTTATATGCGAATGATGGTGGGGGTTGAGTGACTAACGTGTGAAATATGCCTTGCCCATAAAGATTGACTAGCCACATGAGCAACTACAGTGAGGTCTATGCAAAATAGCCGCTTTATCATTTTTTGTCTAAAAATGATGTGTTTCCTTGGTATTTCTCTCTTTTTAGATTACAGGAATGCACAAGTTTATAGTCCACTAAAGGCTCAGGGAAAGCTAGGTAAGACTAAACTCGGTCTTCCACGCGGCCCATCAAACCATGTAGTTGTAATAAAAACTTTTAGAAAGAATAGCACATTCACTTAATAACAATTACAACCGTCATGAAAAAATTTATGCAGAGCTCTATTAAGCAAGTACCATGAAACAATAATCAGTCTTTAAATCAGACAACATGAATAATTATTTAGTAACTGTAAATTCTTTCTCGCTTTGGTATCAGCTACTAAACAAAGTGCCAGTATCATGGTATTAAGTAAAGCTAGTATGAACCACCGCTGCACTTTAAAGTTTCAGCAGAGATGTCATCGATCCTATACTAGAAACTCCGAGATAAAGTGAGAGTCAGGTTCCGACATTAAGGAACTAGGCAAAGTAGACTTTCCAATTATATTCATGAGCTTGGTCATAGGCAAATAGTGGCTTCATCATTATATTATCATCACAAGTTTCGCGCTAAAGTTAAATGACAGATTATCAAGGTCGAGTGATGCGCAATGGAGGTTATATAATATAACACTAATAGTTACTGGTAAACCATATAAGCTGAAAAAATTGTATTCATGATAAGAAATTGGAATAATTATAGCAAATATTTGGCATGCAATTTTCTTGAACTTGTCACTAATGGTATGTTTGGATGAGGGCAAAATGGAATGGAAGGTTATCCTCCACAAAAACAAACTAAAAATGGAAAAATAACCCTTCATTTCCTTTCCTTTTCCTCCTTTGCCTTTACTCCCAAACAGTTCATAACTGCCAACAAGCAAGGGCAAATGGAATTTGTTTATATGTCATGATCTTGAAAATCTCTCTTTGACCTTCCCAAGGAAGGAGAACTACTAGAACGTAAACAGACTTTTCTTCCACCCCATTTAAGAGCACATGGAAAAGTCATCCAAAAGAGAAACAAACATGGATTAAAGCAGATGGATTCTATTCAACAATGATAACAGTGGTACATGGATTAAGCGCATGGTTACTTTAGAGGGAAAAAAAAAAGACAAGAAAAAGCAATGATAGCAATGATACATTAAGGCAGATGGATTCTATCCAACAATTCCAAACCAGACAAGCACACAAACAAAGTAAATCTCAATCAAAGAAACCCACAAGTTCAAGAGAAAATCAAGAACCACAGTAAAATGAAAATAGAATGAAAGGATGTCATACCTGACCCAGGACCTTCAATTTCACACTATCACTAGGCACTTCATCTGGGGCTTTTCTTTTTGTACCTCCACCGTTGCTGGGCAGGCTCATCTGCAGGGATAGGTAGAGCAGAAACAAGAACTCACAGATGGAAACAAACACCACTTACCTTAGGAAAAAACAACCACTGACCAAGACAAAACATATGAAAAAAACTCTTCCTTTTTTTTTTTTTTTAATTTCTACTTAACATTGAAGCACCAAACACGGGTGGAACAAAAGGAACAAGAACTCACTGCATGTGTCTGGCACTATGGTGATTCTCTGGTGGATGAGGTTCTTGGAAAAAATGGCAATAAAATGTTCAATGATGAGCTTTCTTTCTTCTAAAAAAAGTGAAAAACAAAACCTACATACATTGCTGAGTGTGTTTGAAGTGGGAAGCCATTGTGGGTTTCCCAAATAAGTAAAAGGGAGCACATGAAAAGAGCAAAGGGATTTGCCAGAAATGCACATAACTAATGGACAAATTGAGTTTGTTGCTTTCTTCGGTTTCAGACTTTCAGCCTTGGAAATGAGCTGAGCTGATGATGTCGCGAGGAGTATGATGCGTGCGTGTCACGGTGTGGTTAGCTTCATACTATGATTTGCCAACTGGCAAACAAAAACTAGCCTCTGATGAAAAATGATAGACATTTGACTATTCTGTTTGTCTGGAAAATAAAAATAAAGAAAAATTTGAATTTGAATCGAAGAAAAATAATGAGAAAATTTTTTTAATTTTGAGCAAGGGAGTAGAAAAAGGAAGGAGGGAAATTGGTATCTTTTTTGACCAAAAATACCCTCCGACTACCGAGATACACGGGACCAGGGGGTTGGAGAGGTGAAAAACACGGGCAAAAAGGAAGGTGCGTCAGGGCTGGTTCGTTCGGTCCCCGCAGGGTCATATGATATTATTTTAAAATTTTTTATCATATTTTTATTTTTTTAATGTTAAAAATAGTAATTTATTTATTACTAAAATTGCTAATATAATATTAAAGGTGTTGACATCTTGCTTTACATTTAAAGGCAATATTTTATGCGTGTTAAGTTATTTGTGTGTAGTTTATTATTAAAAAATGATGTTAAATTTAACTCAATATCATGTAAATTAGACTATTAATAAATGAAAATATGATATATTATAACAAAAGTATTATAACTAAGAATTTTTATTTTTATTATTAATAAAAAATTTAATAATTTTTTATTAATGTGACAATATATAAGTGAATAGTAATATATAATTTATTTATACTCATAAAAATTAAATTTTAAATCCTAAAAAAAGAAAATTTTAAATATTTAAGAAAAGTTTGTATAAGATTGGGAGTTAAAATGGAGGTGCATGTAATTTTATTAAATTCAAATTTTCATTTTTATTTTTTTCTTCTTTACTTTCAATCAGGATAAAAGAAAAGATAAAAAATCTTAAAATTTTTATTATTCACCATCTTCCTTCTTTGCATTCAAACAAGTTTCAATACTCACTTTATTGCATATTAAGGGATATTGAATTCGGTCAAAGATAGTTTTTGGAGCCAAAATCAAGATAGAAATAACTTTGTTAAGTATTTACCCAAAAAAAAATAACTTTGTTAAGTCAAATCAATTACAAAATAACATATGTAATCGCACTTAAATTCTAATAAAAATAATTGTATTATGTAGGTTAATTTCTTTTTTCCTGAAGATATATATAATATGAATACCTTCACCAAAACACTATTAAAGGATAAATAATGTAAAATTCTCTTTAACCGTGCCTAATGTGCATATCATTTCCTTATTTTATTAAATGAAAGTAACATCTATAAATGACACAAATCAATATATTAAAAAAAAAAAGTTTGAGAAGACGTCACGTAGCAAAATATGTGGCAATTAATGTAATTAAATATTATGATGATTTAAATGATTAGAATAATAATTAATTAATATTATGTTAAATTATATTTACAAACAAAAATTAAAATATAAATTATAAGAATAAAATAATATTTTAAATTACTATGAAGATATATAAAATTCATATTCGTATTTAATAATTATAGAAAATAATGTTGAATTTAAAAAAATACAAATTAATAAGTCGATTTAATATTTTTATTTAATTCATTTTTTGTTATCCATTAAATATTATGATTAAGAATTGAGGTAAATGACTAAGAAAATCTTTACCAATTTAATCAAATGATATGATTAGTTAATTGACTTTTACCATTAGTTAAATATTTAATGCAGGAGACCCATCCATTTGAAATCATCATCATTATATATATATATGTTGATATTTTTTCTCTTGGTTTATAATATCTCAAAATTATATTTATTTTTAATTTATTATATTAATTAATACAATTAAATATAAAATTAAATTAAATTTTAAAATTAAATTAAAATTATAACAAAAATTAAACATAAAATTATATTATTTAAAGAAAATAATGTAATTTTAAGGGGGTATTAAAGATATGGAAACAACATATTAACTAATTTTAACTAAATTATTACATTTTTCAAAAATAATTTAATATTAATATCTTTATTTAACTAACTTTTGATATTATTTAAAATTAAATATAATGATTCGACAAAATTAAGATTTTCCTTTTATTTTCATTTAAGATTATGCTAATTTGGTTGTTTATGACCTTTTATCAATAGAAACTGACTTTTGATTATTGATATTTAAAAAATATACAATAATTATTTTTACAATGATGCTATACCACCCGATAAATAATTCTAAAAAAATGTTTTGAACAAATTTCAGCCATTAAATTCACATCACTAACATAATTATCTATTGTTTCAATAGCAGAACACTTCACTTGACAAGTAATTCCGAAGAATTGTTTCAAACGAACATCAACCGTTGGATTCACATCATTAACATAATTTCCTATTGTATCAATAGCAAACACTTCATTTGTTTCAAAACTAATTTGGAAAATATGTTTTGAAAGAGTCAATGCTTTTCTTATTTTTATGCTCCTGTGATTTTTTTTCGTTAATTTTTATAATCAATTATGGGTATCAAATATCTTTATTAAAAATAAATAGTTATTTAAATAATTAGTATATAATAAGAACTTATCTTTGATTTCCTCTATTTATAGACTATTTATTATACATAAATTTTATAAATACTTTTTTATTTGTATAACTATAACACCTCCAAGAAATTAAAACTTATACTTTATTTGATTTCCATTTAATTATTGATTTATTATAAGTGATATGGTTATGTTGATAGAATGATATGTATTGAGCCTTAAATGATTTAAATGTGATGGATAGATGAAAAATAATTTACATGATGAGGAACCTTGTGAAATATATAAGTTTGATGGTTAATGAGGTTGAGAATTTTTGTAAAAGCACATAGTGTTAGAAGAATTAAGGTAGTAGTCAACTGTTGCCTTTCAAAGTATACTTTGGACTAGCATAATTAACTATAACCCAATATATTCAATTGATGAGTTAAGTCACAAATTCCCTTCTTTTTTTCAAGATACCCCTCAATTCCCTTAATGCCTAAATCACCCTAAGACAATTACCCTTACCCTTACCCTCACTTCATTTCTTCTCATCATTTTCAAAGACTCCCAAGGAGAACACTAGAATTTCCAAAGGCAAATCTTTCAATTCCTTTTAATTTCTACTTCTTGAGGTAAGTAATTTATTAATAGTTGAATCCTTAACAATTAATCTTCCTTTTACTCTTATTTCTTCTTTTAAAATTGAGTTTCCAACATAAATGTTGATAGAAGTTGAGCTAAAAAAATCCTAACACATAATCTCTTGTTTGATTGATGAATAGACACTCCAATCAACTCATCTTATATTCCAAGTCACTTTCCTAAGCCTTATGAGTAATATGCTACTTAAATCTTTCTTCAATCTTCTATTTTTATGAGTTTTGATGTTCTAAAGCATGTTTATTGATTTTATGTGAATATGGTGATTAATTCATCAAATTGGTGAACAAAATGATGGGTTTTGATAAATGGAAGTGATATTTAATGCCTTTGATAAGGTGAATGTGAGTTAGTGAGGACTAAATGTTGATTAAAGGTTATTTATGGTGGATGAACATTGTTCTTATAAGAAAAACCATAAAACACCCTTTTATATTCAACTATGAAGGCCCGAATTGCTCTCTGGGACCTCGACCTTCATAGTCAACTACATAGTTAACTATCCATCTAAGATTTTGTTTTGGACAATGATAGTCAACTATAACTATCCAAAATTGCCTCTAGACCTCTATACTTAACTATATAGCCTATAATAAGTATCAAAGTTCATCTTTAGACACTAACAATTAATTATATAGTCAACTATAACCCAATCAACACAAAAACATACTTTTCCTAAAAATGCAAGGTATTATGCCATAATGTACATGCAATATGAGATTGAATAACCTTAAATACAAATAATGATGAGTACTATGAATGTTAAGCCAACTTGCATGCTTTTTATAATTCAATAATTTTTGTATTAGAAGTTGTTAACCTATGAAACTTGATGAAGCTACTAATTAATGTCGAATGACCATGGTAAGCCATATATAGTTTGGTTTATGGTTGTTATAATGATTCCTTACAAAAGAAATATTATGAACTTTTGTAATTTATGAATTATGAATAATTTAATTATGATTTGAATTATGCCATAATAAGCAGTGAAATGAAGTGATGAGGATGAATTATGTTATGATATAATTAAAGCATTGACATTTATATGTGACCTTATGCACTAAGACTTGTGTGCAAATGGTTGTAAGAGGCTAAGGATGACCTAAAAGGTACAAGGATGGAGTTTGTAAAGGAACAAAGCTGACTCAAGAGGCACAAGGTGAGAAATTGTTAGATATGTTTAATTTATTGAAATTATTACTTTATATTTCAAAATTTCTCTTGCTCAATTCATGATAGGTGTTGCCATAAGGGTAATGGGGTAATTGAATATATGTATGACCATAATGATGGAAAAAAGTGATTTATTCCCTAATAAGGTTCTATGAAATATAGATATTTGTAAATATTCATATGTATTCATTTATAACTCTATCAAGTCTTTTTAGTTCATGTTATATGGATTGTTAGATAGTATATTTCTCACTAAGCCCCATACTTATCATTTTATAGGTTTAATATTTCAAATACATAACAAAATCTTCCACTATCACTTCCACAATAAGTGAGGCACCCTCCTCTAGGTGTTCAATCTCATTTTTTGGTAGATTAGCAACTTATATTAATTGGAAAACTTGTGAATCTATGATAGTGGAATTAAGAAATATATAAAGGGCTAATTCTTATTTTTTTAGATAGGATTTGGATATTATGAACCATATTTTTGTGTATTAAAGTAACTTATGTCTTATTATAAGGTTCATAAGTTAGCTTAACTATTTTATGCTAAATCCTTGAATTGTAAAGAATATTGAAATTCAGATAAATGAATGCTGATTAATTCAATTGAATGTGTTTTATGAATGAATTCCTTATCGTGAATACCAAGAATGTGAATTAGGTGAATGGGATTGGTTGAATGTAATCCCATATTGGTCATAGCTAGGTTAGGTCATGGCAAAAATTGTATCAAAACAAGGTCTAGGATTATTATATAGGGTAATGGTACCTAGTATAAGTTAAATTACTTAATTCCACTTACTACTAAAGGTGTTGATCAAAACTTTATTAATGGTACGGTGCACCAATGTGCAAGATTTTATCTACATTATTTCTTCTTATTTTACACCTTTTCATATGCTACATATGCTTAATTTTATGAAATTGGTCTTGATATGTGATTGGATGTTAGTTTTCTAATATTTTAAAATTGTTCAGTTAATATTGAATTTTTACACTATTTCATAAGAAGTATATTAACTTGACTTATTAGGTTTAGCACAATAAGAAATCAGATATATAATTTGTGCTTTAAAAGACAAGAACACAATTTTACATAACTTTAAATAACTTTCTTCTCTTCTTGGAGTTTCTTTTTTTTTAGCCATAGAAGATTAATTTTATAATTAGTTTAAGGAATTTGAGGCTTATTTCTATTTGGATTATGAGATCCTAAGTTATAATGTTAACTTTTGCTAATTGATTTTCCCCTTTCCCTTATTCTTTATTATAATTGTTTGGAATTTCATGAATTGGATATTAATTTGGTATAATTTATGTTTAATATTGTGATTTCTAATACATATATATTTATGTTAAATTATGGTTAATTAGTCATTATTCTTCATATGGAAATAGAGGGTTAAATGATTAAATCAAAAGTTTCTAATTTAATCTTTCAATTCAGTTAAATTCTATTTTCAAATCAATTTAATTTGGACTTTATAGATTATAGTGGTTACTTAATTCTACTAATCTAATTTGATCAAATCCTAAATGGTTATCTAATATAGAATTCATGAATTACTATAAGGGTTTCAAATAATTCTAAGCTAAAAAATTAATTGAAATCGTCAAATATGTTGTGATATATGATTAACCCACCAAAGAGTTCATAATTCCTTGGATTAATTATGTTTTTGTGTTGATTTTTTATATTGCTTCTACATTCTGTTTCTAATTGTGAATTTTGCTTAATTTTAAATTAAACCCTTCATTTAGTTCTATTTGCATTCCTACATCCTATTTTGTTTTGTTTCCTATATACTACATTCTTAATTTTCATTTTTATCTACATTTATCTTTTTTACTTTTAATGCATAAAAAGGCTTAAATAATTTTGTAATCATAGTTAATAAATCATTGTGATAGAATGTATTAAGTAGATCACTCAACATAGTTTATTACCTTATATTGTAAAGTTTTTATTAAACTAACAATTTCTAATTTTGATTAGATTCAATAACTATCATGCACTCATGTATCACCAATACCATTCCAATCAACCTTACTATATTTGTAGTTTAAAGTGGTGGATAGAACTTAATGAATTTATATGTTCATAATTATGTCTAATAATTTCATAAGTTAGGAATGACATCATTTAATGGATAAGAACATAAGGGACCTGAACCTAAAGATTCCTCTATTGAATCCTAAAATTAAAGTGGTTGTCAAAGGAGGAATGGTAATGATTAGGATATTCTACCTTGGTTTGCTAACTTTCTCTAAATTATAAACCTTTTATAACAAATTGTGGTTTAAATGGCCCAACATCTTAACCATATTGGAAATTGTGAGTAGCACGATCACAATGATCATGAGGCCAAAAAGGAACAAGAAAAGGAGAAAAAGGAGGATTCTATATAAAGGAGGTCCATTACCTTCATATCATTCATAAGTTTATAAAGGTTAAGCCTTCTTATTACTCAAAGGTCCATACCAATTTCTAGCTCAAATAGAATGGCATGAGAAGATATTAAAATGTATTAAATCATGACTTATAAAATTAATAGGGTACCAATTTGATGATGTAACTTATCAATGGTTTGTGGACACAATTAAGCAATAGGGTCCTAACATGGCACTTAAGACTTAGTTAAATTTCTAAGAGATTTTTACCAATTGATTTTTACTAATAAGTATAAGACATGCTCAAGCTTAAGAGTTTAAGAATTTGAAGTAAAGGAACCTCACTATAAGTGAGTATGATACTTAATTCATAAGCTTGTCTTGATATGTGAAGCATTTAATCCCTACTAAAAAGGTTAAAGTGAAGAGATTTGTTAACAAGCTTTAACATTATTACTTTGATCATGTCAATGTTGATGAAAACACCAGTAAAGAACAAGTTATAAATTAAGCCTTCCACCATGATTTTTTGTCTAAAGAAAATAAGGAAAATGAGGCATAAGTTTAGAGCAAAAAGAAAAATAGGTTAAAAGGACCTAAAGCTACTCAACCATCTCAAGGGATGCCCTTTTGAATCCCTTTTATGAGTAAGGGGAACAAATTAGTTACAGTCAACTATATAGTTGACAATGAACACTGAAGTTGCTCTTTAAAACTTCGTAGTTAATTATATAATTGACAATCTATCTAGAATTTTGTCTCTAGAAAAAGGTGTCAACCATAAAATTGATTGACTATGACTATCTAGAGTTGCTTTTAAACCTTTATACTTAACTATATAGTTAACTTTAAGTGTTGGAGTTAACCTATAGACATTAATAGTTGATTATACAATTGACTCTAGCCTTATTTCAACAAAAAAACATACTTTTGCTAAAAATTCAAGCTATTAGTCCATCATGTACATACAAGATTGAATAACCTTAAATAAAAATAATGGAAAGTAATATAAATGTTAAGCCAACTTATATGCTTCTCATAAGTCAAGAATACATGTGTTAGATGTTGTTGACCTATGAAACTTGATGAACCTATTAATTAATGTTGAATAACCATGTAGGCCATGTGTGGCCCAGTTTATGGTTATTATTTTGATTCCTTGAAATTGTTACTTGATATTTGAGAATTTCTCTTGCTTAATTTGTGATAGATGTTACCCTAAAGGTAATTGAATATATATATGGTCATAGTGATGACAAAAGGTGATTTATTCCCTAATCAAAGTTCTATGAAATACAGATGGTTGTAAATATTCACATGTGTCCATTTATAACCCTATCAAGTCTTTTTAACCATGTTATATAGACTATTAAGTAGTATATTTCTCACTAAACCTTATTATTTTATAAGTTTAACATTTCAGAGACATAACAAGATCTTCCATTACCACCATCTCTATAATAAACAAGGCACTCCTTCTTTAAAGATTCAACCTCATCTTTTAGTGAATTGACAGCTTATATTTATTATTACACTTATGAATTTATGATAATGGAATTAAGCAATACATAAAAGGCCAATTCTCTTTTGCTAAGATAAGATTTTGATTATAGACCACATTTTTGTGTAGTTGGAGTAACTTATGTCTTATCACAAGGTTCATAAGTTAGGCTAACCATCTTTTGGAAAAACCATTGAATTGTAAATGAATGAATAATGATTGATTTGATTGTGTTTTCTGAATTGTTATGAATACCAAGAATGTAAATTAGATTGATAGGATTAGTTGAATATAATCCTTTACCGGTTATGGCCAAATTGAGTTATGACAATAACTTTTTTAATATGTATAATTTTTTTAATTATTTTTAATTTTTCAAATTATTAACTATTATCAATTGACTATTACCTTTAATTAGTTCATTAGCTTTTATTTTTAATATTGATATTGATTGACATTTATTAAATAATAGCAAATTATAGCATCCATTTAAAGAAATCATTTAAACATTGGAATATATCAAAAGATGCTAACTTTATGTAATAGAGAAATATATTACCATTCAAAGAAATATATTATCTATTAAATATTTTTAATTATTAACTTCCTTTAATAATATATTTTATAGTTAATCAAATGTTTTGCTAAATATTTGATATTGATTGATATTTCTAATCTTTTTAAAATATTTTCTTAAAATTATTTTCATTATAAGAATACAAATAGTTGATAGTTACAATTAATAATATTTGGTTTTTAATATTATTCATTTACAAAAAGAGTGTAACTATGATCCCATATGGAACAGCTACAAAGTTAAAGGAAACAATGTTTAACAACAATGTGATAAAAATCAAGGTTTGTATCATTTAATTGTGGTACATTTCAAGGTATTACAAAAGAAATGAATATGCTTCCATTAAACTCATGATCCTTGAGTGAGGTATTATTTTAAATTATTCTTTTTAATTAATTTTGAATAATATACACCATGTATTTTTTTACTATTACATTATTGCCATTGGTATTTATCTTATTTTCTTTGCATTATAATTTTTTATAAATTATTCTTAAGATTTAATTTTTTCTTGTATGTTTTTTGTTTAGACTTCAATCATTTAAGCAACTATGTGTCACAACCCACTTGACCATGACCAATGTGGACCTTATTATTGATTTTTATAAGCCTTTCCAATCTTTTTTTTTTATGATCACATAATTACCGAGAAATAGTTTTAACCTAAATTACTCATATTTCAAATTAAAAACATATTTACATAAAAGTTATAATCATTAGCTATTCAAAATGTTTGTAAATTACTATAGAACCTCATATTTCTTTCTATTTAGTTTATTGCTACCAAATTCTACTTGAAATACTCTTATTCTTAGACTATAGGTGGTAGTTGTAAAGCCTTGACTTGAGTATCAATAAAAAAATTTAAAGAAAAAAAATGAGATTTAAAGTTCTAATAAGCAAATAATTTATTTTGTTAGTAATTAAATAACATTGTCAAAAATAAGTTAATTCATACATTTGTTTAATAAATGTCATTGAATAAATGAATAAACAATAAATAACTTGCTTTATATCTCCTAGTTCACCTTATCCATTCACAAACTTAAACTTATTCCTCCTGATGTTTATCAGTTTACAATCAAATGATCTGAATCTAATATATTCATCTCAATTTCATTTTCATCATCTTAATTCAACATTTTGCCAACTTTCTCATATTCACAATTCAATTTCACATCACATTTCTTATTCTTATATTTCCACATCCCGTTACATTTCTTATCAACATCATATGACATTTGTCCTAAATTTCATCATCATTATTCATCAACTTAATCATATAAAGTAAAAATCCAATCTATACTATTGAATCACAATATTTAAATTTAGAAAGAGTAATCATCTCTCAATACATATCCCCCTAAGTTAGAAAGAAAGAGAAGAGAGGACAGAAGATATGGAAGTAGAGAACACAGTCGGACTAGTAAGTTTTATTGATAAAACATAAACTTACAAAGATAGGGGAGGAGGAGAAGAACCAGCAAGCAGAGAGCTTATAGTAAGGCTTTCTAAACGCTTGCTCCTTTACATTTGGGATTCTGCTTATATAAGCAGATATTTGTTCCTATTTCTACAGTAGACTTCTACAGTTTTTACCCGTGGGTAAACAGAAAAATTAAACAGTAAAAGTGCTATAGTAAATTTAACTTTTGTCACCGAAAGAGGAAAAGTGACAGAAAGTAAACTGATTTGTTGGATAATCTAAAGATGCTGTCTTCCACCAGCTGTTGAATTTGTCTCCTGGTGCCGACACTTCTAAACTTGACTCCGGTATTTGCATCTAACGGCTCCAGATTGAGTCTTCTCATCTGATGGCTTAGGTTAGATCTTCAGGACTGACTTCTTCAAGGTCAATGCCGTAGCAGTCATCCTCATTTGATTGAGCATAGTCTTCTTCTTCTTCCTCAGATTCTTCTGAGTGTTGAGACTTTGCAGGGGAGTTGCTTGAAGCTTGAGATTGGACCTCAGCTTTAGATTTCATCATAGTACGAATGTCTTCTAGCTTGGAGAGCCATTCGTCAGGATTTGAGGCTGTTGCAAGGGCAGCCATGAAATTTGATTTGGTTTGGAGGAACTGGTTGGTTCCTTTTCTTGGATCCTTGTTGAACTCAGGATGCCTTTTGAACTATTTTTTTATTTAAGGTTCCTGATAGGATTACGAAAATTAAAAAAAAAAGAAAGTAATTTTGGAAAACTTTAGATTGATAAGTTTAACACGCCACAACCTAAACAGAACCAGTTGAATTCGCCACACTCTAGGAAAGAGAATAGAATGAGAGTGATAAGAATTCAATTAATTCGCCACTAAGTAAGAGATCATACTTAGATAAGAATAGAATTGTAAAGGGCAATCTGAACAAACTTCTCAATTAACTTGAAAATGTGAATACATAGCTTTTTAATAGAATTTAAGCTCATAAATGCTCATTAAGTAATCATAAATTTCTACTTTCTAGTGAAAGACTAAAAGGTTTGGGAAACTCCAAATATAAATGACATTAAAAACAATAAATAACATTAAAATGACATGACTAATTAATAAGAAAAACGTGCAGAAGATAGGTCTTCATATCTGCCCTTTAGAATTCCTTCAAAATGCTTCAATTTCAGCTTCAATTAGCTATTGGGCCCATGCATATACATTTAAGCCCAATTTCTTCAAGTTTCCTCATAGATCAACAATGTAATCCAGCCCACATTAGTGTTTTCCTTCATTGAAATTAAGGACTCCATCCTTTTGGCTCTTGCACGAGTTATTGGGCCAATTGAATTATTGGGTTGGTCTTGCACCTCTTGGTCAGGATCCATGATCTCATCATCTTCCCCTGGCTGAGGAGGATTTGCCCTCAAATCCAACTCCATGTTATCCTCCAAATAAGGAGACAAATCCCTTACATTGAAAGTAGCTGAAACTCCATAATCTCCCGGCAAATCAATCTGGTAGGCATTATTATTTACCTTAGCCAAGACTTTGAAAAGACCATCTACTCTTGGCATAAGTTTAGACTTCCTCTTACTAGGAAATCTCTCCTTGCGAAGGTGAATCCACACAAGATCTCCTGGAACAAATTGAACTTGCTTTCTTCCTTTGTTGGCTGCCTTCTCAAAAACTGCATTCTTCTTCTCAATCTGTTTCTTGATATTTTCATGCATTTTTTTCATCATCTCAGCCTTCTTTTCACCATCCATGCAAAGTCTTTCATTGATAGGCAAAGGTGCTAAATCAAGAGGAGTTAATGGATTAAACCCATAAACCACCTCAAAAGGAGAAAGTTTAGTTGTGCTATGCACACTTCTATTATAAGCAAATTCCACATATGCTAAACAATCATCCCAAGACTTGAGATTCTTGTTAACAACAGTTCTAAGCAAGGAAGAAAGAGTTCAATTCACCACTTCAGTTTAGCCATCTGTTTGAGGATGACAAGCAGTGCTAAAGAGCAGTCTTGTTCCAAGCTTTTTCCACAACGTCTTCCAAAAGTAACTAAAAAATTTAGCATCTCGATCAGACACTATACTTTTAGGAATTCCATGCAAGCAAATAATCTCATGAAAGAATAAATCAGCCACATGAGAAGCATCATCAGTTTTTCTACAAGAAATGAAATGGGCTATTTTAGAGAATCTATTAACAACTACCATAATTGAATCATTTCCCTTTGAAGTTCTTGGCAGCCCAAGCATAAAATCCATGCTCACATCAACCCATGGTTGGTCTGGTACAGGTAGTGGCATATATAAACCATGTGCAGCTTCTTTGCTTTTGGCTTTCTTGCAAGTGACACACCTCTCAATAATGCGATGAACATCTTTGATCAAATTTGGCCAATAAAAGTGCTCTTTGACCATCTCCAATGTCCTTTTCTCTCCAAAATGTCCAGCCAAGCCTCCACCATGTGCTTCTCTCACAAGAAGTTCTCTAATAGAGCAGTTAGGAATAACAAGCCTCCCAGATTTGAATAAGAAACCTTCATGTCTGTAAAACCCCTTAAAAGCCATCTTTTCACAAGCTACATAGATATCAGCAAGAACTGGATCATCTTTGTACTACTCTTTAATGAGTTCAAATCCCATCAACTTAGCATTTAGTAATGAAATTAGAGAATACCTGCGAGAAAGTGCATCAACCACCACATTTGAACTCCCTTTCTTGAATTTGATAATATAAGGAAAAGTCTCCAAGAACTCAACCCACTTGGCATGTCGTCGATCCAAATTTACTTGTCCCTTCAAGTGCTTTAAGGATTCATGATCTGTATGAATAACAAACTCCTTAGGTAACAAATAATGCTGCCATGTTTCAAGGGCTCTAATTAAGGAATAGAACTCCTTGTCATAAGTGGAATAATTCAAACTTCCTCCATTGAGTTTCTCGCTGAAATAAGCAATAGGACGCTTGTCTTGCAGTAGAACAGCCCCTATTCCCACGCCTGAAGCATCGCATTCAAGCTCAAAGGTTTTAGAAAAATCAGGTAGAGCTAAGATTGGTGCTGAACATAGTTTCTCCTTGATCAATGCAAAACTCCTTTGTGCAGCTTCAGTCCACTTAAACTCTCCCTTCTTGATGCATTCAGTCAATGGTGCAAGTATGGTACTGAAATTCTTCACAAACCTCCTATAGAAAGAGGCTAATCCATGAAAACTCCTTACCTCTGAAATGCTTTTTGGAACAGGCCATTCTTTGATAGCTTTCACCTTTTCTTCATCTACTTCAACTCCTTGCTATGAAATAACAAAACCAAGAAAGACAACTCGATCTTGGTAGAATTGGCACTTCTTGATATTGCCATATAATTTTTCTTCTCGTAGTATTTGAAAGACCTTTCTCAAATGATCTATATGTTCAACATGGCTCTTGCTATAAATTAAGATGTCATCAAAATATACCACAACAAAATCACCAATATACTTACGCAGCACATGATTCATTAGTCGCATGAAAGTGCTTGGAGCGTTAGATAATCCAAAAGGCATGACCATCCATTCAAATAACCCATGCTTGGTTTTGAAAGCTGTCTTCCATTCGTCTCCTTCTTTCATCCTGATTTGATTATAACCACTCCTCAAATCAATTTTTGAAAACACCTTAGAGCCATATAACTCATCCAGCATGTCATCCAACCTTGGAATTGGATACCGGTATTTGATTGTGATTTTGTTGATAGCCCTGCTATCCATACACATACGCATGGTTCCATCTTTCTTTGGCACCAATAAAGCTGGTACAGAACAAGGACTCATAGATTCCCGCACATGCCCCTTTTCAAGTAACTCATTTACTTGTCTCTGCATCTCTTTTGCTTCTTCTGGATTCATTCTATAGGCTGGTTTATTTGGTAAGGCAGCCCCTGGAATAAGATCAATTTGGTGCTCAATCCCCCTAATTGGTGGCAACCCCTTTGGCAATTCTTCTGGAAAGACATCTTCATACTCCTTTAATAGTGATTGAATTTATAGGGGTAATGATCCCACAATGTCTGGCTGCACTTCCTTTAACAACAACAAAAAGATAAGGTCTGACTTAAATAAGGTTTTTGTAATCTCGCCCTTCGTTGCAAGTAAGTTAGTCTTGTTCTCCCTTTTTGCCAATAGTTGATCTCTTTGCATCTGTTGAGGACTAAGGGGTACGAGGACAATCTTTTGGCCATCCTTCTCAAAAGCATATGTATTTTTAAATCCATCATGCACAACTCTCCTATCGTACTGCCATGGCCTTCCCAACAACAAATGACTTGCATTCATTGGGACTACATCACATAAAATCTCATCTTTGTAGGATTTTCTAATGGAAAATGGAACTACCACCTGTTTAGTGACTTTTACTTCTCCCACATCATTCAGCCATTGCAACTTGTATGGGTGAGGATGTTTATTTGTGGCCAAATTCAGTTTTTCCACTAAAGTAGTGGAAGCCACATTAGTACAGCTCCCTCCATCAATGATTACTCCACACACCTTATTCCCAATTGTGCACCTAGTGTGAAATATATTTTCCCGCTGCTCATCCTCCAATTTTGCTTGCAAGTTTAATACACGCCTAATTATAAGCATTTCTCCTTCATCAGCATACTCCACACTCTCTTCTCCTAAATATTCATCACCTTCCTCTTCAAATTCTTCATCTTCACTCTCCACCTCACCTTGTGCCCCCTTTATAATCATTAACTTTCGATTTGGACATTCAGAAGCCATGTGTCCATGGCCAAGGCATTTGAAGCATTTGATATCCCTACTTCTTTTAGGTGGATTAGAATCAACTGCTTTCCCTTTCGACAAAGTAGTGGATGATCCGGCAGCCTCCTTATTGCTAAGCTTCTTATTCTCCCATGGCGTAGACGAGTTGGCTATTTTATTACCAACTTGCCTAGTCACATATTGCTTGGTTGAAACTCGCTTCCTTTGTTTTTCCACCTTCACAGCCAATTTGATCACATCCTCCAAGAATACATAAGTTTGTAACTCCACCAAATCTGCAATCTCCCTATTCAACCCACCCAAGAACCTTGCAATGGTTTGTTCTTCAGGTTCTTGCAACTCACATCTAATTTTCAACGTTTCAAACTCCTTCACATAATCTTCCACACACATACCTCCTTGTCTCAAGCCTTGCAATTTGATATAAAGTTCCTGTTTGTAATAGTCAGGAACAAAACGTCGCTGCATCAACCTCTTCATTAATCTCTAACTTCTAACCTCCTCTTCTCCATCCCTCCTACGTTGAGCCTTTAGATTCTCCCACCATAAATTTGCATAGTCAGTGAACTCAAGGGCAGCTAGTTGACATTTTCTTGCCTCTGAGTATTCATGACATTCAAATACTTTTTCGACTCTCTACACCCACTCCAAATATTCCTCTAGTGAACTAGTGCCTTTGAATGGCGAAATTCTCATCTTAATATTGCTTGTTGATTCTATTTGTTGCCTCCTTTGCCTTGGTTGTCTCTCCTCTTCTTCAGCACCAGAATCTCCACCTCCATTACCTCCATTTGGCTCACGATCTCCATTTGGGTTCAGCTTTTCAATTGCTTCAGTCAATCGATTAAGCCGTTGCATCATCTCCTCATAGTTAAGTTGTAGTAGTTCTTGGCTTCGTTGAAGCCCTATGATTTGAGCTTGCTCCAAATTAAGGCCTCTTGGAATTGAAGAATCTCCAGACATGGTGTTTATGGTTGTCGTTTCACTCTCTCACAAGGGTAGGTCACTCTCTAAAGTGTTTACACTCAAGTTAAAAAAATTAGTGTAGATTAGCTGGAAGATGAACCAGCTCTGATACCAACTGATAGGATTACGAAAATTAAAAAAAAAAGAAAGTAATTTTGGAAAACTTTAGATTGATAAGTTTGACACGCCACAACCTAAAGAGAACCAGTTGAATTCGCCACACTCTAGGAAAGAGAACAGAATGAGAGTGATAAGAATTCAATTAATTTGCCACTAAGTAAGAGATCATACTTAGATAAGAATAGAATTGCAAAGGGCAATCTGAACAAACTTCTCAATTAACTTGAAAATGTGAATACATAGCTTTTTAATAGAATTTAAGCTCATAAATGCTCATTAAGTAATCATAAATTTCTACTTTCTAGTGAAAGACTAAAGGGTTTGGGAAACTCCAAATATAAATGACATTAAAAACAATAAATAACATTAAAATGACATGACTAATTAATAAGAAAAACGTGCAGAAGATAGGTTTTCATATCTGCCCTTTAGAATTCCTTCAAAATGCTTTAATTTCAGCTTCAATTAGCTATTGGGCCCATGCATATACACTTAAGCCCAATTTCTTTAAGTTTCCTCATAGATCAGCAATGTAATCTAGCCCACATTAGTGTTTTCCTTCATTGAAATTAAAGACTCCATCCTTTTGGCTCTTGCACGAGTTATTGGGCCAATTGGATTATTGGGTTGGTCTTGCACCTCTTGGTCAGGATCCATGATCTCATCAGTTCCTCCGCCATATAAAAGTATTTGAATTTTGCCCACCATTTGACAAAACTAATTCTCTGGAGAATAAGATAATTTCCTTCAGGATTTTGGGCAAACTGATATTCCCAAAAATAGCACTAAGGAAGGTCAATTCTGAGAAAAAATTGTAAAAAGATAGGAAATTTTCCTTAATTTTCGTAATTAAAATTATCACGAAAAGTTTTCCATCCCTTTTTGATATTTGCTGGAAGAATTTCTTCAATTGGTCCGAAGATGTACCACCATCTTACAAACCAACTAGGAATTTAATACTTGGCATTGCAAAGGAAGAAAATTAGCCAAGAATGCTTATTGATTTTGTTTTGAAAATATAAAGTATTCATCCAGGCTTCCTGGTAATCCCAATATGAATACCCTATAAAATTTGTTTGAAAAGGTTTTTCAAACTTTTTCACCTTGAATGGTTCCAGGCCCTATTCTTGAGAGGTGATGATTTTCTGGATTCTGAAACTCGAATGAGTTATCATATTTGAATTTTTTTTGCTTCTATGATGTTCAATAAACACAAAGCCAGAGTCTTCTAAAATATGTTAGTAGAATTCTCTGGTATGCAAAAAAGATTTTGGCACAAAATGCCAGTTTTTTGGGAAGACCTTTGGAATGAGGTTTAAAGGATTGGAGGCCCAGTATTTGCGTTCTGTGTATAACAGGTTCTAGGAGTTTGATTTTTTGATATATTTGGTTGTAATATTAGGTGGTTTGGGACCAACTGTGGCTACAGATTTGGTTGTGGCAGGAACTATGGATTTGGAGGAAGTTCCTGGTTTGGTAATTTGTTTTTTCTGATTAGCTATAGCCTTCAGAATTTCAGATTGGCTCAGGATAAGCTCTTGGGCCTTTTGGTCTTCTTCGGCTATATCAGCTCAAGATTTTTTCTCTATTTTGAGAGGTTTTTGGATTGAGGCTGCTAAGGCTTGCAGAACCTCTATTTGGAAATCATCATCTTGAAGTGGTCTTGATGATGAGGATTTGGGTTTAGATTTGTTTGAAGAAGTGGCTATTTGTTTAGCCTTTTCTTCAGCGGTGGGTCTCTACTTATTTGGATTAGGAGGATCGAATTTTTTGGATTTCCTCATATTTGCTGGAATTTTTCCTGTAAAAATTCTCGAGTTAAAAAATCAGGGAGAGAATTTGAAGAACCTTTTAAGTGTTCAATTTCAAAATCAAAGACACTTAAAATTCCTTGCCATCTAGCAAAAATTTGTTTAGATACAATATTTTGAACATCCTTTTGTAAAACAGATTTGGCTGAGCTACAATCTATCCTGATTAAGAACTTTTGATTTAAAAGCTCAGATTGGAATTTTTGAACACACAAAACAATTGCTAAAATTTCCTTTTTGGGTGTTGAATAGTTTTGTTGTGCAGAATTTCAATGTTTTGATGCAAATGCAACTACATGCTCTTTGCTATTTAAAATTTATTTTAGAATGCCACCATAGCCTAAATCTAATGCATCAGTTTCAACAATTTTTGGCGCGGTGGGATTTGAAATTTGCAAACAGGGAAGACTTTTGACTTGGTCTTTAACCTGTCTGACTATTTTTGTATGCATGTCAGTCCAAGGAGGAGGACTCTTTTTAAGACGATCATGCAAAGGTTTTATAAGATTGGAAAGGTTTGGGAAGAAATCAAAGACATAATTTAAACAACCCAAAAACCTTTGAAGTTGATTTTTGTCAATTATTTAGTCAGGGAATTTATCAGCAAACTCAATTGATCTTTCAATCAAAGTTATAGTTCCCTGATAAATATGATGACCAAGAAATCGAATTTTCATTTGAAATAAAGAGTATTTAATTTTTGAAACAGCTAAACTATTTCTTTTTGTAATATCAAGAAATATATTGAGATGTTTAAAATGTTGATCAATATTTTTAGAGAAAACTAAAACATCATCAATATAAACCAAGATAAATTTGGAGTAAGGATTATAAATATCATTCATAATCCTTTGAAATTCTGAGGGAGCATTTTTTAAACCAAATGGCATTACGTTCCATTCGTATTGACCAAATGGGACAGTAAATGTTGTTTTATAACGGTCCTCAGGTTTTATTTGAATTTGCCAAAAGCCAGATTTCAAATCAAATTTGGGAAAGATTTTTGTCGAATAAAATCTATTTAGCAAATCCTTTTTGTTTAGGATCGGGTACCGAATCCATTGTAGTGCAGTGTTGAGAAGCTTGTAATTTATCACAAGCCTAGGTGTACCACGTTCGATTTCAGCATTTTTATTGACATAAAAAGCTGCGCAAGACCAAGGACTTTGTGATTTCCTAATGATTCCTTTTTTCAGGAGATCATCTATTTCTTTTCAGCAGTAATCCAGAAGTTCATGGTTCATCTGGATTGGTCTGGCCTTTGTAAGAATTTTCCTTTTAGAAAAATTCTTTTCATATGGTAATTCTACCATATGTTGTTTTCTGTTCCAGAAAGCATTTGGAAGATCAGCACAAACATTGCTAATTATCCTTTTTTCTAAAGATTTGATTTTAGATTGAACAATGGGGTTTTGAAGATGTTGTTCAACCTTTTTGAAAGAAATTTCTTGAGCAAGAAATTTTATTTGTGCTTCTTTACAGTCTATCAAGTTAATCTGTTGATTTTTCTTGACAAACTAGAAAGTTATTTTATCTCTAAGAACTTTTGTTGTAATACCTTTATCTGTAACCTTGTAAGGAATCAAGGCTTGGATAAAAGGATTACCTAAGATAATTTTGCTGGATAAATTCTTCACGAGTAAAAACTCTTGATTTGTTTTGAAAGAAGAATTTATTATTTGAACATCAGATAATTTGAAATTGGTTTCAAGTGGTGATCCGTTTGCAGACCTGATTTTGGCTTTGGTTTTTTCAAAAAATTTCGTTGGAACTAAGCTTTCTTGAATGCAATTAATGTCTGCACCCATATCAAACAAGGCAACTATTTCCAAATTCCAGTCCTTTTTTATCAGGGTAACTGAAATAAAATATTTTAGAACTAGGATTCTGGAAATAGATCCTATGAAATCATCTTTATCACTCTCTTCATCTCCATTGATTTTTTTCTTTTCCTTTTAAAGAAATAGGAGAATCAGGAGTAAACTGAAGATTTTGTAAGATTTCGCCTTGGAGCTTCTGGATTGATTTTAGCTCTTTGACTTCAGTTTTTAACAAATTTATTTCAGAATGTAAGTCCTGTATAGTTACAGGTTTATTTGATTTTGACTTAAATCTGTCTAAAACATTTTTGAAATTGTAGGAAACTGGATTGAAAAACCCTTTTGAAGAGGAAGGTTTATCCAGAGAATTTCTAATCATTTGGAGATATTCTTGCTTCTTTTCACCTTCAGGATAATTACCAATGATGTCAAAAAGCAAGTTTTGCTCGTTACTGAGCATATTTATAGAAAACTCAGTAGATTGGTTCTCAGAAATTTCATCATCCTGAGGAAGACAATCTAGTTACTGAATCAGCTCTCCTTCTTGTTCATATTCTGAGTCAGAACATGCTTCAGCAAGAAGGCTATTTATTTGTTCAAGAACGGGTTCATCTAAACCTAATTGACTTATCCTCCATCCTAACCTACAATATCTAGCTATATGTCCAGGTGATTCACACTTGTAACATACTGGCCTAATATCTTGGGGTTGAGTTGGTAAAGGAAGAGATTTTCTTCTTCTTTGCTGATTGGATGAAGAACGTCTTTCCTTATGACGAGGGTTTGGTGGAGGTTGCAACATTTGCTGCTTTGCCCTCTTTCTATGTTTTGGTTTGAAGGTTTTGGTGCAGGGTAACCCGAATTGTTCACAAAAAGATCCTAATTCTTTCCTATGTTAGGCATTTTCCCTAGCAAGTTATTTTTGAATCTTGTCGTCTTGACAGATTTTCAAGGCTACCTTTTGAGTATGACTAACTAATTCTCTATAAGTTAGTTAGTCATAAGGGATTTGTTCACCATAAAGGCTTCTTATTTCTGATCGGACTTTGTCTCCTAAGGTTATAGGGAGTCTTGCTAAAAACTTTTCTTTCCAAAAAGGTTGGTTACTATCTAGTCTCGTAAAAACTCTGGTAAAGAACATGTCCTTATACCATCTGAAATCAGATAGAGATTTACACCTAAGGTTGGAAAGTAAGTCTCCAGATTTGTCATTCTAGAAGGTTGGATCACCTATGAAATGCCTAATTATTGTGTAGATGAGGGTGTTAACTGCATCAGGAATTGGATTATTATCAGGTCCTAAAAGGATATCCCCATTCATATCCCGTTTAACAGCCTCAAAGATTTGAGTTTTTTCTATTTCTGTGATATGGTCATCCCACCAACCTTTAAGCTGGCCTGAAAAGCTAGAAATCAGGTAATGGCAGATTGTAACATCACCACAGTGGTAGTTAGATTGGTAAGCTACACTAACCATTCCCATTTGTTGTAAGGTGTTTATGATTTTGTATTTAGATTTTCCATCTATGTTCCATTCATAGATGTTATTCCCGCTATAGGAATTCTGAATAACTTTGGGTTTTTCTTCTAACACTAAGTCAAGAGGAGTAGCTCTAGGGTAATACATCTTTTGGGGTTGTCTCCAGTTGTTTTCCCTAGGTTCTTGTTTAATTAGGTTAACTTGGCAATCATCTGAAGATGTTTTAGAATAATTATCAAGGACTCCTACAATTTTTCCTGTAACTGATTTGGCAGACTTAGGTGTTTCAGATTCATTTATGTAAATCTGTCCTAATTTCTGATTTAGTTCTTCTATCATCTGGTTAACCTTGGCTAAGGCTGACTCTCTTGATAGAGGTATTTGTTTTTCAGGAAGGATTTGATAAGGTTTGAAAAGAGGGTTTTCTAAAACCTTCTTAGTTCTAGAGGTTTCACTTGCATGGCTTTCAAAAATGACAGAACTATTTCTACTAGCAGATATCATATGCGTTCCAAGAGATTGGAGATACCTGTTTGTATAGTTGTTTTGCTCTATCACCGAAGCGATGTCTTTGGCCATAGCAGCTTCTCTTTTACGATATTCCTTCGTCTTGAATGGAGATCCAACAATTGGCTTCTTTGGGTCTGTTGTCTGGATTTAGAATGAACTCTTTAGTGGAAGTTCTGCAACGACCTTCTCGCCTTTCGTAGTAGTCCATTCGTGTGTGATAACATTCACAAACCTTGATCCTTTAAAAGGATAATCTATTTGGTTCATTTTTGCATATGGCTCAAACCATTCAAAGAAAGATATATTTTTCTCAAATATTTCCATATGGAGATAATATCTTTCCTGAATTTTTTGCCTTTCTTGACCTTTATATTTATTTAAAAACTAGGTTCTTTGATGAAGGAATTCTTCAGAATAGAATTCTTTCCTCAAAAATTCCTTATCGATTACAAATTCTTTTTCACAATTCATAATAAAATTGGGTCATTAGGGCAGATTTGTGAGGCAGTAGGAGAACCAATAGATCCAGATGTTATGTCACTGTCTGGACCTATTAGTTCACCATCTTTCTCATCTTCTTCAATTTGGATGGTTTAGTCATAAACTGGCCTTGGAATATTTGTACTATTATCAACACCGCGTAAAGCAATGTTGATAGTAGAAGGATTTGAAGAAAAAGATTTTCTAGAAGAAATTGATCCTCTTGAAGACCCAGTTCTTGAAAAGGCTTTAGAACTAATTCTTCCGGAACAAGATCTCTTTGGCCCTTCAACCAAATTTTTCCCTTTGGTCTGATCTGTTTGTGAAGAGGATTCGGCTTCAATGAAGTCCTCGATCCTATTTCTATTTAAAAAGGAAATAGAGGCAGAACCATCTGACATGGTTTTTATCCTCGAGATTACCTTTGCAAGAATCTCCTGGGGTTTAACAGCGTTCTAAAATTCCCAGTTTTTTGGCCAACTTAACTTATCCCATATTGTTTCCATTGGGACAGATAACCTTTGTGGTGTTAGTTTGAAAGAAGATTGTCTCTCCTTTCTGTGTTAGTGGCTTTACGCAAAGTGATGCAAAAGAGTTGTGCAATTTATAATGGATCCAGTAAATGATCACAACAGGGATCTGGCCTGGTTCCATAGTATAATTATGCAATTTGACTTGAAGCTTTAAAAGAGCTTCTGGGAATTGATCTGTCGCAAGGACTATCTTCATTTCTGGAAAACAGTTGAAGTAGATTGGTCCTTGTGATAAGCTGGTTTCAACAACTCCAATAAGGGAATTTTTAAAATTTGTATCCCTTCTATCATGAAGACAGAGAAGGATAGCATTATTAAGCCCTTTTCGAAGAGTTGAAATAGCAGCTATTTGGATACAGCTAATATGTATAAAATTATACTTCTTTCGAAGCTTTTCTGCTTCTTGGCTAGAAAAAAGAGTAAAATTTTTATCATTTGGTTTAACTCCAATAGCTTGCTCAACAATCTTGATGATGTAATCAGTTCTGTTGAAGAAGCTTTAGTTTTTGATTAAATAAAGTTCATGATCTGGGATATTCGGCATTTCCCAGTCATCAAACTTTTGATTTATATTTTCAAATTTGATTACATCCGTAAAAATGGGTTTTCTATTTGATTTTGATCCAGACTGGATCAAAGATTTGTTTGGAGAAAACCGATTTGAAAAAGATCAGATAAATTTGTTTGCCATAAAGATTTGTAAAACAAGGAAATAAACAGCAAATAAGCAGAGAGTGCAGATGAAGCAGATGATGAACAAAAAAGTGAAATGCAGAAAATAAACAATAGATAAAAACAATATATGTATGATCAGGGGGCTAATATCTTAACCGCAGAGTTCCATAAGGATAAATAGGTGAAGTTATCTTTGCTTATGAAGAAGCTTAAATGATTAAAACTAAGCTTTGACTCTTTTGTTCTGGACATTTAGGCCACTGACTTAATGTTCACATGTGAGCAAGGGTGACAGAGGGAACCCATAAATGCCTGTTCGTCGGCCTACCTGGGATTTATGCCCCTTCACGAACACATGTTACTATGTGTGCCAGAGAACATCCAGAAACAAAATCAAAACTTAGGCAGAATCATAAAAACCCATCCATAAGTAGCAGACATGGCTCTCAACTATCCATCCCTACTTCCCCCCTAGGCTCTGATACCAACTGGCCCTGATGAGGCAGAATCACACACACACACACACACACACACATATGCATATATGTAAGACTTACCTTAGCTTTTCACTCCTTTCATAGATCAATTTTCATAACATTACCTAAGGTAAATAAATAGGGCATTCAAGCATACTATCTTAAAATAAGGGCCATACTCTAATATCATACTTGAGTATGTTAAGGTAAAGGTGCCAAACAACCCATATATTCAAGTACTTAAATACAAACCCTTAGGTTAGCAAGGCCAGTATTCGAGTATTATACTTGATTACTACAAAGGTAGAGAACCAAGCTTGTTTTAGTATTCAAGTATAGTATTTGAATACTAACTTTTGATAGGCAGTACTTAAATATTATTTCAAGTATAACTTTTGGAAATTCTAGAAATTCGTTTGAAAGATGCAAAAAACCAGGCATACATTACCTAACTTATCATATGACACTATATTCGCATTTTTCAGTAATTCATACCTTTAACAACAAAATTTCTAGCTTTTACAACACCATTCTACCATAACCATTTCATGCATAACCAAATTAATCAAAAATTTAGGATGATAATCATTATTCAAATTAAAAAAGTACCTTCATACAATATTTAAGTGAATAAATGATTTATTTACCTTTAATTAGGAGAATTGGAGGAGATTAGATAGAAAACTATGAATTTGGATTGATTTCTCTAATCCCTACAAATTTCAAGTTTGAGGATTCAAAATTCCTAGATTCTCCTATTCATTCTCACACTCCATAAATTCCAAATTCAAAACTTAAACTTACCTTGTTAGTAAAGTTGTAAGCACTTATTTCTTGAAATTTCTTGACCAAACTTGAAATCAATTGATGGTTTAAAAGTAGAAATTTAGGGGAAATAATAAGGAAGAGAGAAAAAGAAAAGGAAAGTTAGTCCGAGTGCTATGAGAAATAGGAAAAAGTTAAAAAAGTTAGCCTTTCTAGAAACATAGTGGCATTTTAGAAATTCTAGGCTCCTTTAAGGGCATTTAAGAAATACCCATCTTAACTATCTTCTACATTCTCTATTTCAATTCTAATTTCACACAACAGTAATATTAACTTAATTATACTCATTTTCACATTAAAATCCAATTCTTTAATTATAAATGTTTCTCCTAGACTTTTTCTATAACTTTTCTAATTACTAGTATGTATAAGAAAATTAACAAATAAATAAATAAAGCAACACTTTATAATATCAAGGGTGTAGTAGTTGTTCACTTTTTAATGAATTTGTCCTTGAATTCTTAAGGATAAGCTTTTAGAAGTATAAAATCAAATTAACTTAAATTATAGTCTTACTAAAAAGATATAGATATTTATTCCTCATTTCAACTTCAAATTCTTAGGTAGCTTCCTTAATCCCCATGTCTTTTATAATGGAATATTATAGATGAAATTATCTTAGATCTCAACTTATGAATTTGATAATCTAGAATCTCTATTGGTTATTCTTCAAATGGAAGTTTTAGATCTAGCTAGAGCATTTGGTGTCAAATAACATGAGAAATATCCAATAAGTACTTATGAAGCATAGAGATATGAAAAATTGGATGAATTACATGAATTCATTTGGTAAATCAAGTCGGTACACAATAAATCTAATTTACTAAACAATTGTTTTCCTTTCTTTCCAAATTGCATTACTTCCTTCATAAGAGAAACTTTCAAAAATACAAAACCCTTTCTTAAAACATCAGTTCCTTTCTTCTTTTATCAGCATATGATTTTTGATAATTTTAGGTACTTTTCAATCTATTCCAAATGATATTCACTTTTTTAAGTGCATAAAAAATGACATCAAGTCGAGGAGTTTGGCTTTTCTAGGTTCAAACCATCCTATTGGGGATATGCATTATCTACCATATAACACTTTATATGAAGCCATCTTTATGGAAAAAATAGTAATTATTATTGCATGCAAATTTAATTAGAAGCAAGTATTTCTCCTAACTATCCTCAAACTCAAAAGTGTGTACATAACATATCTTCTAGAATTTGAATAATGCATTTGGATTAATCATTTGTTTAAGGATTAAAAGCAGTGCTGAAGTGTAACTGCAACCTAAAAGCTTGTTAGAAAGATTTCCAAAATTAGGCTATAATTTGAATGCCACGATTAGAGATGATAACAAAAAGGATTCCATGCAATGAAACTATTCTATCTAAATAAAATTAGGCATATTGAACTATAGGGTAATTAGTTTTAATAGAAAGTAAGTAAGCTATCTTGGTTAATCTATGTACCATCACTTAAATTGAGTCAAATCCTTTCTAAGATTTATGAAGACTAATAAGGAAATCTATAGTTACACTTTTCTACTTCCATTCAAGAATAAGAAAAGGTTGATGTAACATAAGGGCTTTTAATGCTTAGCTTTAACTTGCTAATGTTAGTGTATGTCCTAGAAGCCAATCATAGGATGTATTATGTTTTTATTTTAGGCAATTCAATTATTATATTTTATGTTTATATTTCTTTATTTTGTGTAATTTATAACTTAATATAATAATTGTCCTTGGAATAATTTTACTATTCCTAAAATATCCCTAGTCAAGTATTATTACGAAAGGGATAGTAATAATATATCGAGACTAGCATGTATAGTGACTGATGATTATGAATCATGGATATGTGATATCAAGTCAAATACATGAGTACATTGTTAGTGAACAAATGTACTGAACTGGCTTGCAATGAGAAAACTACATGGATTATCATGTGTCATTAGTTATTCTTATGTGGCCATAATACACGTAATCCTTTGACTTGAAGTCACTACAGTTCCTTACATGAGGAGTCACACACTTTGATGTCGTCCTCTATCACCTTTAACCAGGATGTGTTGTAAGACATTGATTAGATGTGCCATGAATCATGTAGAGGGATGTGATGTAAATGGGAATTTTGTTCCTATTACATAATAGGAGTGATATCCTTGGGCCCCTTAATTGAGTGAGACTAAGAAATGAATGGCCATACTCAAATGAATTAATATGAGATATTGATCATTTGTTTAAATTAATCTACTCGGTATCAAGAAATATAAAGTAAACATAAATGAGGATAACGCATTCCATACCTCTAGTTCGATTTGAATATCGTTACAAAAGGGATTATGTTACAAAGTATTGTTCACACATTAAGTAAATATTGAGTTATAGATATTTTTACTACTTGAGTGACAGTGATGTATTACTAGATACCGCTTACTATCCATAGTTCATAAATGGGCTATTACCAACGTAGTAAAAATCTATAAGGTCACATAAAAAGAGTAGGAATGAGACAATAATTAATTGAGCTTTAGTTGAACTAAAATTCAATTAATTGTGCTTATTTTCATGCATATATATATATTATTAAAATAATAATATATTTTCACATAATATATATGATATATTATGTGATATTATTTAATATTAAAGTAATATCAAATAATTATGTTATTAGATATTAGATAATTATATTATGAGATAATATTATTTTCTAATATAAGATAACTATATGCTTTTTTAATATTAGATAATTATATTATGAAATAATATTATTATCTAATAGTGGATAATGGATAAGCCCTATCTCTCCTCACTCTCTCCATGATAAGGATAAGGTGATAGTTGTCAAGTATGATTAGGATTTTTGGAAGCATTATCCTAGTAGGACTAGGAATGTGATTTGCCTTAGTTCTATAAAAGAAACTTGAAGGTAGCACATTGTACGACACATTAGCTACCATTAAACCTTAAATTCACTTAGAAAATGCACCAATCCTAATCGTTGAGAGATAGATGTATCCTAACAGATTCGTGAAGGGTAAGAAGTCTTTGTTCACTTCACATGGATCCTGTAGAGACGCTATACCTTTTAGCTGGTGTTAAATTCGTGATTCATCGCGATCTCTAAAAGTTTTTGTTCAAAACGAATATAAACACATAAAAAGTAAAACGCTAACATTGATTTATTCCTTTCTAGATGGATCCTAGGCAGATTTCAGATCATTTTTTAAAAAAAATTCCACTGCATATGATGATTTGAAATCTAACAGCTAACAATTAAGGAATTTTAACACAAAATTAAGTATATCTAGCTTTATTTCTTTATACTAGAAGTTTTGTTGCAAATCATGATACATTTTTGTTATACAAGGATGCACGGTATAAGAAACGCTATGAGCTTCATAAAGTGATTCATTTCTTTCATGTATAAGATCCCAAAATTGATTCCTGAATTGGATTGTCCCTAGATCATTAATTATTAAATTTGTATTTTGATTTGCTATTGCTTCTTTTTTTCAATGCCAAATATTAAGGATCTTATTTTTATAATTTTTTAATTCTTTCTATTAAAACAAACTGAACTACCACCTAAGCAATAATCACCTCTTAATCCTTAGCTTGAATAGTGCCTTGAATCCTTGAAAATTTTCTTCTTTAAGCATTAACTACCATATTTGTCTTGCTTAGATGATAATGGATAATGCAATTGTAATCTTTTATCAACTCTATCCATTTGCATTGCTTTAAATTTAAATCTTTCTGATCAAATATGCATTTCAAGCTTTTATAATCAGTGCATATTTTATAAAGTTCACTATACAAATAATGATACTAAGTCTTCAATGTGAACACATTTACTGTCATTTCAAGATCATGCATTAGATAGTTTAATTCATGTTTCTTCAATTGCCAAGACATATACATAATCACATTCTCATTTTGCATTAGTACTAACCTAAGCCAATTTGAAAAGCATTGTAATATATTGGAAATCCATCAAATCTTGAAGGAAGTGCCAGAACTAGGATGGAAGTTAACTATTAGAAGTTATTCTTACATTTATCGAATCATTCAAATTTCACTCCTTTCTAGTAAGCTTTATCGATAGAGAAGCTATTTCAGAAAAAATTTCCATGAATCAGTGATAATAAATGGCCATGCTAAGGAAACATTAAATATTAGATACAATGGAGGTTCTAGGCTAAGTTTGAATTGTTTCAAATTTCTATGGATTAACTTAGATGCTAATATGTAACAACCCAAACCCGATTGTGACCGACGTAAAGCCCCTCTACCAATTTCCACCAGCCTATTCTTGACTAACTTCCTTAATTCAAAATAACAAAGCCTTGTATTTATAAGGAATCTAGCAAGAAAAAAAAAGAACTTTCAATAAGATTTTTACAAAAAATGAAGAAATTAGGTATACTTATAGCCCTCCAAAATGAGGATAAGCAAACCTAACTAACTCTATAGAAAAATGGTGCAATGTTTCCCCTTATCTATATACATGAACTGTGCTACCAAAATACTATTAACAAGTTCCTATGAACTTTAACTCTGAGGAAGTGGTGATGGAGGCTTAACTTGGGAATTTGTGAAATAAAATATGGAGGAGTGAGTCCAGGGCTTAATAAGTGAATAATTTATAGAAACAACAATAATGTACAATAACTTACTTACCAGACTATCCTCCTTTAACAAATTATATCATGATCAAACATATTAATAAGTACGAGCCATCAACACTAAGATTATCACATACTCAATTCATTTTTAGTGTATCATATAATGATACCTATGAAAAATGCACTCAACATCATGTTTCATTGAATGGACAAATGGTAAAAGAAATATATTTATTCTCTTTTTGACTCTCAAGTTAACCTTATACCTTATCTTCCTGTTCCATCCTTATTCCTCTTATGCTAACCTTATATCCTACCCACCTTATTATCGGGACTTTTTCATCTAGCATTCATAACACTGCCCCCATCACATTTCTAGCTTTTAATGCTACTTATGGCATGATTCTCAATACAATTTTAACATTAGAGCTCATGCTCCACTCAATGTAATCATAATTCAATTTATTTTACATCATCATACCCTCTTGTATAGCTACAAGCATTTACACATATCATAACTTTCATGCTATATTTTATCATAAACTACTATACCTTTACTACTTATAGACTAAATATCCATGTTAGGCCATTATAAGGTACGGAAACATAAAATAGATTGAATATAGGTTACTATATGATGACCATAATTCTAACCTATGAGTAATGCCTTAGGAATAACTTATAAACTATAGATATATTATGTATGAAACTCTTTTCATATGAAAGTAGGTTCAATCACCCTTCCATAGACTATTTATTTGCCCAAATCAACTAAGTTTGGAAAGAATTATATCTTTTTGAAGTTAGACATAAAAGTTCTCTTTTCTAAATTTAAAAGTTCATGACCTTTACTTACTATTTTAATGATATCTCAAAATATATATATGATTTTGATTTGAAACTAATTCCATTTGAAGGTAGACTCAATTACCTTTAAAACAATAGGTAGTTTGTTTAAAACAAACATAATATAAAGGAGTTATGCCCCTTCAAGGTTAGTATAAAATTCTATAGTTGATGAATCGATTCATCAACCCACAAACCTTTAGACCCCTAGAATCAATTAGTGAATCAATTCATCAACCCTTGGAAGCCCAGAATCGATTAGTTACTCGATTCTGAAGCCCAGTTTCACTTCTAGATCCCTAGAATTGATTGATGAATTGATTCACATATAAAAAATTTAGTTTTCTATGAAATTTCCACTATATAACTGATCCAAAACACCTTATAAAGACATATAATGCACATCAAACCCAAGTATAATCATCAATACACTTATCTAACATCTCATAAAACCTCTTTCCATCATTTATTACTTCCATAACATCAAAATAAGCTAGAATCAAGAAAAGTCACAAATTAACCCATATTTCACATATATCTTCATATAACCTTAAAATCCATGGATTTAGCTAGATTATCTACTCACCTTGTATGGAAGATGATACTAGAAGCTTAGTTTGATGATTTTTCAGCCCTAATCTCATCAAAATTCATGGATTCCATAGTTAGGGCTCAAAGTTCTCCACAAAATCAAATGAACTTCATCAATCAAGAAGAAATGGGATGGATTCTTGATGAAAACATTATTCTTACCTTGATCGGAGGAACAAATCAATAAGATTTGAAGTCTTCTTGCTAAGAGAAATTCTTGTAGAGAAAGATGGAAAAGTGAGAGGAGTGAGGAGAATAAAAAGAATATAGGGCTTAGAGATGAAATGGGGAAAAATAAGGTCTTAGGGGCATTTTCAAAAAAATGCTCTTAAACCTCTTCCATACTCATATATTCACTTACATTAGTATATAACTTACATCTCAAGATTCTAATAAACTTTCCCCAATAAAATTTCACCCGAACTACATTCTCATATTCTTATTTTTATTAATTCTATTTTATTTCCTATTTCACACATAATATTCTTAATTCACCTAAATTTACTAATTGCATTAACTTTTTCAACCTCATATCAAAATTTTTAATTTATTTATAAGTAAGGAGGGAGTAACACAATATAAGAAATCACATGCCTTAAAAATTGGAGAACTTCACAAAAAGTTAATGATATCGAAGAATTTACAAAATAATAAAAATGATGAACATGTTATTGTTCATTCTTAGAATTGAAAAGAATATCATCAATGAATATAATTATAAATTTATTAAGGAAAGATTTGAAAATCCTATTCATAAGATCTATGAAGGCTATTGGAACATTAGTAAAGTTAAAAGACATGACATCAAATTCATAATGATATATTGAGTTTTGAAGGTTGTTTTAAGAACGTCTTCTTTTTGAATTTTCAATTGGTGGTAGTTAAAATGAAAATCAATCTTGGAGAAGCATTTTGCACCTTGCAACTAATCAAATAGATAATTGATTTAAGGCAATAGACATTTATTTTCAATTGTGACTTTGTTCAATTAATGGAAATCAATGTAAAAACATAAAGTTCTATCTTTCTTCTTAAAAAACAAAATTAGGGTATCTTATAAAGATGAACTAGGATGGATAAAAGTCTTATCGATTAATTCTTGTAATTTTTTCTTAAGTTCTTTCAATTTAATCAAAGCCATTCGATAAGGTGGAAAGAAAATTGGATTAGTGTTAGGAGTAACTTTGATCTTGAATTCTATTTCATGATTTAGAGGCAAATTGGGTAGATTTTCTAAGAACACATCTAAGAGTTCAAAGATAATAGGTACATTTGTGATTTCAGGAGAAAGTTGATTAAGATTTTGAATAATAACAAGATATACAAAACATCTACTGTGGATAAGCTTATAAGCCTTCATACTAAAGATGATTCTAATAATCCGAGAACATTTTTCTCCTTGAAATACAACAAGAGAGGCTTCCTCTATAACAAAAGTTACTATTCTGTTAAGCAATCCATCTGAGCTTAATATTTAGATAATTAATCTATACTAAGTTGATATCATAATCTACTATTTCTAAAAGAATCAAATCAATAGGCATAATTTGATCATGAACATGAATAGAGCAATTATCTATAAACTTAGTAGCAATCAAAGTTCTATCTACTGGTGTTGATACAAATAATGAGTACAATAATCTAATAAGTGGTCTATTCAATAATGAGGCAAATTTCACAAAAATAAAGAATGTGCAACTCTTGGATCTAACAAAGCATAAGCTAATAGATATCATAATCTACCATTTTTAAAAGAATCAAATCTAAAAGCATAATTTGATCATTGATACAAATAGGGTAATTATCTATAAATTGAGTAGCAATCAAAGTTCTATCTACTGGTGTTGGTACAAACAATAAGTATGTAATCTACTAAGTGGTTTGTTTAATAATAAGGTAAATTCCACATAAACAAAGGAATGTGTAACTCTTGGGTTTAATAAAGCATAAGCTAATAGATTTGTAATAGAAAGTGTACTTGTGACAATAGCATTAGAGGCCCGTGCCTCTTGATCGGTCAAAGTGAAAACTCTAGCTTGGTTTCCTAACTATGTTTCCCTCTAATATTACCATTACCATTAGAACCTTGTGACATTTGAGGTTTGAGAGATACTAGTTAAGTTATAGATGAATGTTGTTGAGGGAAGAATAGTTCATACTATAGCTTGGAGGATTATCTAGATAATTTCTTTTTTATTTTTTATGGTTTAACTAACCAAACTGGAAGCAAGCACTATTCATTTTATTACATAATTCGAAATGCTTGTTATCATATTAGACACATCAAGGTAGTTCTTCATAGAAATTGCTTCTACCTTGACATATTCCCCTACCAAAGTTAGTAAGAGCTTTAAAACGAGATGAATATGTTGAAGGATTAGCATGATCTTTTTCTCTAGAAGGTAAATTGGAAGCACTTCTAGGATAAAAGGTTGGAACAAATGGACTTCTATCATTGTAAAGAGTATGATATGGAGGCATCCTTCTAACATTGGTTAAATGATTAAAACCCTTGAACTTACTATGCTTTCTTTTGGATTATACCTTCTTTCTTCATGATCTTTTATCCAATATTTAGCTTTTAATGCTTGATTAATAATATATTGGAAAATAATATCTTTTGTAATATGAGTGACATTAAAAATTTGATTATAAAGGCCATAACTAAACATCTAAGCTTTCATTTTTTTCAATATATATTAGATATCCTATATAGTGAGATAGGTGAATGAACTAAGTGTAATATCCTGAATTTTCAATTCTATTATTTGAATCTCTAATTCTAAGGTCGTAGAAACGAAGAGCACGTTTGAGTTAGCTTGGTGGGTGAATCTTAAGTTGAAAGGAATTAAGTGTAAGGGTAAATGAAATTTTGAAGGAAAAAGGATAGTGGGAAAAGAATTTATTTTCCTAAACAGTATAGATGATCAGAGGAGGTTGAAAAATCCTAAAATGGGAAGTTGTCTAAGTCTGACAGTGTAAGGAATTTTAAACAGATAGAGATCCTATGGACTAAATTGCAAAAGTGCAGAATCGGGTGTGGTTAAAGTGGAAATAACCAAGAATTTAGGATCTAACATGAATAACCAAGATTTTAGGGTGTGATATGTGATTTTATTTAGTGTGGCCAATAGACACATGACAAGTGTGGCCAATAGACACATGACAAGTGTGGCCAATAGACACATGACAAGTGTGGCCAATAGACACATGGCAAGTGTGGCCAATGGACTTATGGACAAGTGTCCTTATTAGAAGAAAATGGCAAGAATGCCCTTGAAGCTTCATGAAAGCTCCTTCTTCTCCATTTCTCCCAAAAGCTGCAGAAATTTCCATGAGAGCAAGCTTAAAACGTGCAGGAGAGAGAGAGAAAGAGAGAGAAAGTTTCTTTTGAGTTTTTCACCTAAAAATAGTGAGATTTAAGCTTAGTGGTAGAAGGGAAAGTTGCTCTTCTCATCAAGCTCTATCCATTGGTGTGCTTAGGTTAAAGAAAAGCTCAAGTTTGATCAAGTTTGGGGAGCTCTAAGTAAGGATTTTCAAGTTGTAGCAAGAGGTAAAGTTGTTCTCCTCTAAAAGCTCTTTATTGTGCTCTTGTTAGTTTTCTTGAAATCTTGATGTTGGTGTGGTCAAAGGTGGTTGAACATGGAGTTTAGGATGATTTGAACATGTTTAATGGTGTTTTAGATGTTGTTATGTTGATCTATGGCTTTGGTTTGGTGTAAAAATAGCAAGAAATATGATGTACACATTTGGGTTTTAGAGGCATAATGGTGCATGTGTAGTGTTGGCATGATATGTTTAGAACTTGGCTAAATTGATGAAGTTAAATTGGTTTCTATGAATTTATGAAGCTTATGGAAGATGAAACTTTGAGTTGTGAAGGTGTTTGTGTGCATTTTTCCTTTTGAGAAGCTAAAACTATAAATATGAAAAAGAAGGAAGGAAGGAGTTTTAGCTGTTTAATGTGTTTTCAGAGGATCAGTGAAGTACACGGGGTAGAACACAGCCCGTGTTGTACCCCGTGTTCTTCGTCGAAACTGATCAGCGTGTTACACGGGGTGCAACACTCCCCGTGTTTACCTCAGGACTGAAGGACAGTAAGGTACACGGGGTAGAACACGTCCCGTGTTCACCCCCGTGTTCTTGGTCGAGTAGCCCCGAAGTGAACCAATAAGGAACACGGCCCTGAACACGGGGTATGGGACCCCCGTGTTCTTTGTTAAGTGAACTTTTTGGCTTTAAATTCTTCATGTTTTGCATGGCTTTACCCCTGGGTCCTTTTCTAATGTTCATATGTGTCATTTCAAGGCTTGAAAGCAAAGTATAGAGCATCTAAGTATGCATTTAATTAAGTGGAGAAAGTAAAGAATACATGAGGATTAGGGAAAGTGGTGATGTTCTAATAAGAAACTATGATATGTATTTGTATAGACTGAGGAGTGCCAACTTGCAAAGGCAAGAGGAAGTGTAAAGAAGTTTTTAGTGAGAGCAAAGGGAACATCACATTGGAAGCTTGTGAAAGGTAGCTAGCTTTATCCTTAAGCTCTGTTTTCTATTTATATGATTTTCGGTATATTTTGCCATTATATGGAATGTGTATGAAATAGCTGTGTGGTGTATACCCCGGGAAGACAGTGTGATACTGTGTGAGTAAGGCCTATGGCCCGAGTTTTCCCCAGGATGGTAATGAAAATTGCTGTGTGCGGTACCTATGGCCTTTAGAGTACCTCGGGAAGACAGTGTGATACTGTGTTAGGCCCTTGGCTCGGGAACCCCGGGAAGACAGCGTGATGCTGTATATGAGGCCTAGGTACGATTATCTGTGATGGCCATCTAGATATTGATATGAGTCCTCGAATGGGCTTGATGATTGTTATGTACAGTGTATGTTTCTTACAATGATATGGTATTGAATAAGATGAAAATGTTTAAATGATTTCGAAACGTATGATTTATTTGCTTAAGGATCTGGAATGGCTTGAAATGTCTTTATGGCAATAGCTAGCTACTGGGAAACTTTGTTTCTTATGTTTTCTGTTTTGTGACTAACCATTCCAGGTGATGCTTCCAAAGGCTCTCATGATAAAGGGCAATGATGTTTGAAGTTGTAAATAATTGCATAGTTGGTGACATTGTATGTGATGGATGTATGTTTTTTGTAAATGGAACTCTTTTTGTATAGTTATATGACTTTTGCTCATGTGTATAAAGTACAGAAATTTGTGATATTGTGAGCTAGTTCAGAGTAGAAGGCAAATTAATATGCAATAATTATCTATTAAATAAGGAATAAGGCGTTGATAAGTAAGGGAGTTACACTAAGAGATATATTTGTTAACAAACATTAATCCTTGTTTCAAATGTTCAAATACATGAACTTTAGCTCTACGAATACTAAGAGGAAGGAATTAATCAATAAATAGTTGTTGAAAAGGCAAGTCATGTCAAGGGTGGTAAGGATAACTCTTTATTTTTTATGGTATTGATAAACTAGAACTAATCAACATCTTCTAATCTATAACTAACAAGCGATAAAGAATTAGAACAAGACAACATTTTACTATATCACTTAATTTGAGCCAGAAACTAATAAAGGTCAATATCAAGATTATTCTAGTGAAATAAGGAGGTTTTAATTTATTAGACTCATGGATGATGGAAATTTTATTAGTGAGGCTCTCTTTTGGAGGAGTGGCTTCTTTATCTTTCTTATAATTAGAGGCTTGATCCTCTTACTTTCAATGGGTTCTTGCTCTTTTTCTTTATGGAGAACTTGTGTCACATTGGATAATAGTTATTGGTGAAAAGTGACAACCCATAGAGGAATATTTTGGTCATTATTTTCCCTGTGTATGCCATTATGAGACAATGACCTTTTAGATGATTCTTCATCCATTAAATCACAAGGTTGATAACAATGTTTAATTTATATTTAAGTATTCCTATAAGTAATCATCTTAGCAATTGTCCTATAAAAGCTCCAATACTATCATTATACACTTTAAGGTTTGTCAAAATGGTATTAATGGTACATATTCTTGAGCACTCATGTATTACTAATATAATTTCGACCAACACCTAAATAAGTAACCATAATTGTATCCTATTAATCATATTCTAAACTCATTATCCTACTTAATTTCTAGATTTTGCTCTGATATTAACTTTGTCTAACCCTTATGGTTGTTGTTGTGAATTCCAAAAGTGAAGAGGCACTTCCACATTTATTAGAGGGTCCAATGACAAGAGTTAAGGCTAAAAAGATCAAGAAAGGATTTCAAAGGCTTATGGAAAGAGTTTGGATGCTTGAAGAAGTTAGATTAAAAGGAACAACAAAATTATAAGGTGCATTATAACTAATTAGCCTTAAGTGATATGAATTCCAAGGAATGATCCCACATTACCACCATATCATTAAGAGGTGGAGTCACATTAATGCCATATCAGCCATAATCCATGTCATTGCCACATCATCAAGAAGATGGTGTCACATTATTGGCACATCAGCCATAGTCCTAATTGGCACTACCTCATCCTATTTTCTATTATTTGGTATTTTAGGCTTTAATATAGTATTTGGGCTTTTAATTTATATTTATTTTGTACTACATCATTTTAGAATATTTTGGGCCTATTGGGTGTTATTTGAACCCATTTTTCAATTAAGATTTTAGAGAGTCAATAAGGAGGCTTGTTCTTTATTCTAACAGATTTTGACTTTTGAGAAGATAGTAAGTTGATTACTTATGAGAGTTTCCTTTCTAAGTTCTTGTATGAACTTGAAGACTTACCAAAGGGAATTCAAGCTTTGTGGCATCAAATATATCTCTTATTGCTTCCAATTTCTTCCTCTTTTCTGAAGCATGGCGAGAATACCCTTTCTTTTTTTATGATTGCATTTGATTTGGGATAGGTCCAACACAATTTCACATCATTTTGGCATCAAAGCAAGGTTCCTAAATTTAGTTTAATTTCTTTTCAATTTTTAATTACTATTCATATTACTATTTTGTGTACTATTCACCATATTGTTACGGTACTGTTCATGCAATCCATGTCTTAATTCTTCATTTCTATCTTGTTTTGATATTTTTTTGTATCTATTTCATTTCTGATTTGGTTGTGTTAAATTGATGTATTTTATTTCATCCTTATGTCAAGTCTGAATTGTTCTTTAGTTTTATCATCTACGTGTTTGATAAATTGTTCAAGTCAATTATAAGTTTGAATTTTTTTTTTATACTTAGTTACTTTCTTTGTTTTGTGTTATTTCTTATTGTTTAGTGCAAAATTTGGTCCAAATATTTATGCTAGTCTAGTGAATGAAAGGTGCATTGAATATGTTTGTTAAAAGTTTAAAGTGAAGAAGTTTAACTTGCAATAACCAATTGCTATTTTCTAATAGCACAACATCAAAGTACTATAATTGAATATAGTGATTGATTAAAGCAAAGTAAAGAGCTCTAAGTTTGAATTGTGTGAAAACTCTTGTAATCAACATATATAGTGTTGCATAGTGAATTTATATTTGAAGTAAAAATAAATGCAAGAACAAAATAAAGAATGGTACTAAGTAATTGTAAGTTAGAAAGTAAAAACAAGTGACAAGAAAAAAATAGCAAGAAACAAAGGAGAAAAGTTAAGTTAGTGAATCAAAAGGTAACTTACAAAGAAGATGCACAAAAAACAAAGTACTGAATTGTTGAAAATAAAGTGAAATAAAATCAAAAGAGAAGAAGTTATCTTCTTGTAGTTATTATTGGTTCTTGATATGCTCTAGTCATATTTGAACTTCTCATTTTGAAATTGATTATTCGTTGTCTCTTTTAAGTTCTTTTGTTCTTAAATTAATATCTCTTATTTTTTTTTCTATTCCTCATTTTCATTATTTTGTGTGATTAATTGTTTCCTTTCTTGAAGTCCAATTATATTAATTCCATGCTGCCATGTTGTTATTGTGCTGTTAACTTTTGTTGACATTCAATTTAAGATAGTGATAGCCATAATTATTGGATTTCTACTGATTGTGTCTATTTAGTTCCAAAAGAACCACAAGAAAGGAAAAAAAGAAGTGGGAAAAGGCAAGAATGTATGAGTTAATTTGAGGGTAAAAGCCTAAATTAAAGTCAAATACAAGTGTAAGTGCCAATAAATCAAGTGAGAAGTATGATTTTATGAAGTCTTTTCTTTATTTAACCTTTCTTACAGGTTTAAACATTAAGGATGACGGGTGGAAGTGATAGCTCTACACACCAACCTGAAAATTTAGATTTTACTATGAGAGCTATGTTTCAACACTTTGAAACATTGAATGCGCAACTTGCTAACATGAATGAAAGCATTAGAGGGATGGAAGGAGAAAGAAGATAAAATGATAGGCATGTGGAAGATGAAGGAGTTGAAATTTTTGAAGGTGGAAGTGAGAGATCAGATGGTTCAAATGAAAAGGAGAGAAGAAAAGGTGAAAGGAGGCATGTTAGAAAAGAATGAGATAAGCAAAGAGGAAGAGTAGATAACAACCTTGATAGCATTAAAATGAAAATCCTATCATTCCAAGGAAGAAATGATCCAAAAGCTTACTTTAAGTGGGAAAAGAAGATGGAATTGATATTCGATTGCCACAATTATTTGGAGGAAAAGAAGGTGAAGCTTACTATTATGAAATTCTCTGATTATGCCATTACTTAGTGGGATAAATTGATGATAGATGTAAGGAGATAGTGGAAAAGACCTATTACAACTTGGGAAGACTTGAAATTTATCATGAAAAGAAGATTTGTCCTTAGTTATTACCAAAAAGATTTACACCAAAAATTGCAAAGTTTGATTCAAGGGGCTAAGAGTGTTGAAGATTATCACAAGAAAATGGAAGTCACTATGACTAAAGCCAATGTGGAAGAAAGTCAAGAAGCAACTATGGCTAGATTTCTCCATGGATTGAATAGAGACATTGCTAATGTGGTAGAGTTACAACACTATGCATCCTTAGAAGAGTTAGTATACTTGGTTATGAAAATAGAAAGGCAACTCAAAAGAAGGAACTCATCTAAATATAATTTACAATCAAACTCTCCATGGAAGCCTTGGGACAAGAAGAATGATGAAAAGGAAGAAAGAGGAAGCAAGTTCAAATATTTCTCTTCAAAATTAAAAGATGAATCTTCTAAAGGAAAAATAAAATGGAGAAGAATTATAAACATTCCAACATGAAGTGTTTCAAATGCTTGGGAAGAGGACATATTGTTAGTAATTGTCCAAACAAAAGGCTTATGGTGATTAAAGACAATAGGGAATGGGATTTTACAAGTGAGAAAGAACAAGCTACTTCATTTGATGAAGATAGTGTTAATAATAAGGATCATTTTCATGGAGGTGCATTGGTGAGTAGGAAAGCTTTAAATGTGCAAATAAAAGAGGAAAGTGAGAATCAAAGAAAAATGCTTTTTCATACAAGGTGCAACATCCAAGGGAAGGCTTGCCAAGTTATCATTGATTGTGGGAGTTGTGCTAATGTGGCTAGTACTACCTTAGTTGAAAAGTTGAGTTTATCCACTCTACAGCATCCTACCCCTTACAAGCTACAATGGTTAAATGAAAATTGGGAGTTGAAAGTGAATAAATAAGTGCTAGTTTCCTTTTCTATTAGGAGGTGCCATGATGAAATTTTTTGTGATGTGATTCCTATGCATGCTTGCCATCTTTTACTTAGAAGGCCATGACAATTTAGTAGACAAGTTACTCATGATGTTGTTCTCAATAAATATAAGCTTGTGAAATATGGAAAAAAATTCTCCCTTAGCCTTTAACTCCAAAACAAGTTTATAAAGATCAAATGATGATGCAAAAAAAGAGAGAAGAGGAAGAAAAAGAGAAAAAGAGTGTTGACCAGAATGAGAAAGGTAAAAAGAACAAGAGTGTGAGTGAAAAGAAAGAGAGAAAACATGAGAGAGGAGAGTCATCAAAACAAGGAAAAGAAAAGTTAAGTGTGTTTGCTAAGGCAAGTAATGTGAGGAGTGCTTATTATGCTTCTAAACCAATATTCCTTCTCATGTACAAGGAAGCCAATGTAAACACTAATTAAAATAACTTTGCTTTACCTTATTCTATTTCATTTATTTAGTAGGAATTTGATGATGTATTCCCAAAGGAGGCTCCAAAAGACTTACCACCCAGAAGGGATATTGAGCACCAAATTAATTTCATTTTGGGAGATTTAATTCCAAACCATTCTACATATAAGACTAATTTAGAAGAAGAAAAAGAAATTCAAAGACAAGTGGAGGACCTCATGTCAAAGGGATACATAAGGGAAAGCATAAGCCCATGTGTTGTACCAGTCTTGTTGGTACCCAAGAAGGATGGAACTTAAAGAATGTGTGTTGATTGCCAGCCAATTAATATAATCACTATCAAGTATAGATATCCTAGCCTTAGACTTGATGATATTCTTGATGAATTGCATAGGTCTTATGTGTTTTCAAAAATTGATTTGAAACAAGGGTATTATCAAATAAGGATGAAACAAGGTGATGAATGAAAAAGTACTTTTAAAACAAAACATGGTTTATATGAGTGGCTTGTAATGCCCTTCGATTTGTCTAATGCATCAAGCACTTTTATAAGATTAATAAATCATGTTTTATGTCTTTTTTTAAAAAAAATTGTGGTTGTATATTTTAATGATATCTTTATATATAGCAAGAGTATGGATGAGCATGTGTTACATTTAAAATCTATTTTACAAGTTTTGAAAGATGAAAAATTACATGCAAATATGGAAAAATGCTCATTTTGTTTGGAAAAAAATTGTATTCTTAGGTAATGTTGTTAGTGCTAAGGAAATTTAAATGAATCAAGAAAAAGTGAGAGCAATTAGGAAATGACCTACCCCTAAAAGTATAAGTGAGGTAAGAAATTTTTATGGATTGGCTAGCTTTTATAGAAGATTTGTATAATATCCTAAATTTAAATTTAATAATTATTTATCCATTTGATCAATATTTAATTTTAAATTATTTTTTTATTAAAGATCCTAGGATATTGAAATGATATTTATGAGAGTATTTGAAGTTTACTTATTTATCTTTAATCATTAGTTAAAATGATTTTTTTTGGGAAAGGCGCAAGAATTTATTGAAATAACTTTTGTATATGGTCAATTATTTTTGTGAATTGAGGAATATTTAAACAATTACTTAAGAATTTCCAAATTTATCAAAATATGATAAACACATCTTTATATATATATTGGAAATGAGTTAAAAAAAAAAAGGAAAATCCAGCAGCTTCTTTCTCAATTTTTGTGCCTGGCTGCTGTCGTTTATCTATTTCTACATTTTTCTGCACATTTCTCTCAACTTTCTCTCTCCTGGCCCGGTCCTTCTTTCTTCATTTTTCTACACAAGTCTTCTGTATTTTATTTTTCCACGTATATATGTATCTGTTTGAAAAGTCAGCAACTCCTCTATATATATATATATATATATATATATATATATATATATATTTTCTTTCATACCGCCTCTTATGTTTGGTTTTGACAACCTTGTCCCTCTCTCCGGAACATGGAAACGCTGCTTGCTGCTGTCCTCTCTCTCGTTGACTCTCTCTCTCTAGCCTTTCCCAGCATGGCGTCACCGTCGTTGGGCGGTGAGAATCATCACGTGATGCTGCTGCCGTTGTGAGTCATGTTCCACCCCAGCTCCATTTTTCCGTGCGGGAGCTGCTGCTTGGGACAGCAGCTTCTACCAATGAAGGAAGCTGCATCTGTGGGACCGTAGGTAGGTTAGCTTTCACGAGCTCTGTTTCTACATGTGTATTACAAGGCTTCTTATCAGTGGCATCACTTGTTGCTGTGTGATACTGGTGGTGGTTCCCCTGGTCATCCGTAGTACCGTAATTCTGTGTTAGTTAGCGGCTGCAATTCTCTTCAACCATAAACGCCATTGTTTCACTTTTCCGGCAAGAATCACCATTTTCCAGTGCCGACGACTTACTTAGGGCCCAGTAAGATCTTTTATGCAATAAATTTCTCTACTTATTGTTTTGAGGAGATTTGAAAGTAGTTTCATTTTTGCGGGACACAATAACCCATGTGGAATAAAAATATGATTCTTAGGATAGAGAATTCTAAAGTAGAATATCATTCTATTTTGTTGTTGTATTGTTTTGACAGATTTACATATATATTAAAGAAACTCACTTACATGGTTGATATATATATATATATATATATATACCTGAGAGGTGTACTTTTTATATTATTGTTGGGATGATTTAGATATAAAATAAAGTATTTTGTTTTACTATTATAGCATAGTAGTACAAGAATGAAAGGAAACCTATTTTTAAATATTATGGGTTCTTGTTAGATTCTAGAAAATAATATTTTTATGTTATAGAAAAATAAAATATTATAATTAAAGTTTTTTTAAGAAAATTATATTTTAAGAATATGTAAACTTTGAACTTGCTTTGGAAAGTCTTTATCTTACATTATTTAAACACTTGATATAACAATGGTGAAATAATAATAATTTGAGAAGAAAAAGAGTAAACTTGAAATATTTATAAATTATTCTTATGAATTGTAATATTAGGAGAAAAATTAAAAGGTGGATATGGATGCCTCGAAAATTTCAAGAATGGATCAATATTATCGAATGAGTATGTATCTCACCATCACTTTTATCTAGATAATATACAATTCAAATATTGTAAATGATATTTCTTCTATTGATAATATAGATTTTATATTTACTATATAAATTTAGTTTTGTGATATAAGGATAATTAGTTACCCATGAACGATAATTGACCAAAGCGTGCAGCGAAAGTAGGGTTATGTCCTTGTTAGCCAATTACTAATTGATGCATGAGCCGGATAGTAAATTTCTAACGAATAGTTGAAAAGCATAGAAATGGCCTTGAAATGAGGTAAAGGTTACATGTATGACTACTGTAATTATTACGTGATGTTCTATGATATTGAAATTTTTACTTGTGGATAGATATCCTTGTTTAACATGATTGTGATGGCTTAATGTGAATGAGATGAATTATTTGTGTTTAGCCTTAATGGCTATACATGATTGTGATATCTACTCAGAGTAGGTAGTTTATAGTATCGAGTTATATGCCAGAGAACTTAAGTTACGGGCATAGCCTTGTCTATTTCAGAAGTATAGAAAAATATGAGTTTGTTAATATTTTAATTTAATACATATTTAACTTACAAATATTTGGTTAAATATTGGTAGATATATGTTCACTAGGTTCTTAGAACTCATTTTATTTTAATTTAATGTTTTTAGGATAAATAAGTGCCTTCAATTTTTTTTGTTACATCTATGGAGATCTAAGACTGTCTTGCTAAGAGATTTGATAGTTAGGATCAGAGTTAATAATTATTATAAGGATTTGTTGGATGATAATGTGTGCTGTATTAATTATAGGTGGATAAGTCTGAATTGAATTGTATTATGCATATATTGGTTTTACCATATCTAGATAATACAGATTTTGTACTTTAGGGCATGTGACCCTCAAGGAGTGTACAAAATCTTAAAATAAATATTTAAGTCCCTATAAACTTTAGGAACTCCCATTAGGTAAAAAGAGTAAAAATTCTTAAGGCTTGTAGAAATTGATAACGGAATCCACGTCGATCATGATCGCTGCCCCTTGAATAAGTTAGTAAAAAAGAATGTTAAGTTTCATTAGGGAGAAGAGCAAGAGAGTGCATTTAGCATGTTGAAAGATAGATTGAGTTCAACCCTTTTACTTGCTCTTCCAAATTTTACTAAAACATTTGAAATTGAATGCGATGCCTCTAATATGGGTATTAGAGCTATTTTAATGCAGGAAAAGAAGCCCATTACTTACTTTAGTAAGAAGTTAAGTGGAACAGCTCTTAATTATCCTACTTATGACAAGGAGCTTTATGCTTTGGTTCGTGCTTTAGAGATTTGGCAACACTATTTATGGCCAAAAGAGTTCATGATTCACACAGATCATGAGTCCTTGAAATACTTAAAAAGCCAAGGAAAGCTAAATAGGAGGCATGTAAGGAAGATTAAATTTATTGAAACATTCCTATATGTCATACAATACAAGCAAGGTAAAGATAATGTGGTTGTCGATGCATTATAATAAAGGTATCTTTTTATCTCTACTTTTCAATCCAAGCTATTAGGTTTTAAACACATTAAAGATTTGTATAGGAATGATCCTGATTTTGCCACTATTTTTAAAGCTTGTGAAAAGAAATTCCTTGAGAAATTTTATGGGCATAAAGGTTTCTTGTTTAAAGAGAATAAACTATGTGTGCCTAGAGAATCTCTTAGGGAATTGCTTGTGAGAGAGGCTCATGGTGGAAGTCTTATAAGTCATTTTGGGATTAGAAAAACTCTAGACATATTGAGTGACCATTTCTTTTGGCCTAGCATAAAACATGATGTAAAAAAATATTGTGTTGATTGTATTACATGTAAAAAGGCTAAGTCTAGAGTTTTACCTTATGGTCTTTATACTCCACTTCCTATTCCTAATAAACCTTGGACTAATATTTCTATGGACTTTGTGTTGGTTTACTAAGGAGAAAGAATGACAAAGATTTTGTGTTTGTTGTTATTGATAGCTTTTCAAAAATGACCTATTTTATACCTTGTTACAGATGAATGATGCCATGACTATAGCAAATCTTTTCTTTAAAGAAGTTATGAGATTGCATAGAGTGTCAAGGAGCATTGTTTCATATAGAGATACTAAGTTCTTGAGCTACTTTTGGAAAGTCTTGTGAGTTAAGTTGGCGACAAAGTTACTTTTTTCAACAACTTGTCATTCTAAAACCGATGGATAAACTGAGGTAGTGAATAGAACAATAAGTACTTTATTACGATCCTTAATTCAAAAGAACTTAAAAAGTTAAGAGGAATACTTGCCTTAGGTTGAGTTTGCATATAAAAAAAATGTTCACATTACTACTAACTTTTCTCCTTTTGAAATAGTATATGGCTTTAATCCTTTAACTCCTTTAGATTTGATGCCTTTACCTATTGATGAAAGGTCAAGTTTAGATAGGAAAAGGAAAGCGGATGTGATTCATAAGTTACATGAGTAAGCCAAATTGAATATTGGGAAAAAGACACAATAATATGCCAAACAAGTTAACAAAGGGTGAAAGAAGGTAGTATTTCAACTAAGAGATTGGGTATGGATCCATATAAGGAAGGAAAGATTTCCAGTATAAAGAAAAAACAAATTGCAAACAAGAGGAAACGGTCCCTTTCAAATGGTGGAAAAGATTAATAAAAATGTTTACAAATTGGATTTACCAGGTGAATACAATGTTTGTGCCTCTTTTAATGTTATTGATTTTTCTCCTTTTGATGCAGGATTTTAAAATTTAAGGATGAATCATTTTGAAGAAAGGGGGATGATGTGAATTCCAAAAGTGAAGAGTCACTTCCACATTTATTGGAGGGTCCAATGACAAGAACTAAGGCTAAGAAGATCAAGAAAGGATTTTAAGGGCTTATGGAAAGAGTTTGGATGTTTGAAAAAGCTAGATTAGAAGGGAACAACAAAGTTATAAGGTGCATTATAGCTAATCAACCCTAAGTAATATGAATTCTAAGGAGTGATCCCACATCACCGCCACATCATCAAGAGGTGGAGCCACATTAGCGCCACAATCCATGTCATTGCCACATCATCAAGAAGATAGTACCACATCATTACCATATCAGCCATAGTCCTAATTGGCACCATCTCATCCTATTTTCTATTATTTGGTGTTTTGCGCTTTAATATGGCATTTTAGTTTTTAATTTATATTTATTTTGTGCTACATCACTTTAGAATATTTTGGGCCTATTTGGTGTTATTTGAGTCCATTTTTCAATTAGGATTTTAGAGAGTCAATAAGAAGGCTTATTTCTTATTCTAGTAGATTTTAACTTTTGAGAAGATAGCAAGCCAATTACTTATAAGAGTTTCCTCTCTAAGTTCTTGTATGAACTTGAAGACTTATCAAAGGAAATTCAATCTTTGTAACATCAAATATATCTCTTATTACTTCCAATTTCTTTCTCTTTTCTGAAGCATGGCGAGAATAGATTTCATTTTTTTATGATTGCATTTGATTTGGGATAGATCCAACACAATTTCACATTAGTTGTGACCAACATAAACTCCATTAGTAGTTTCTACAAGGTTGTCTAATTCTATTCTGATATCATCACATAATTACTAATAAATAGTTTTTAACTTAAATTACTCATTTTTCAAATTGAAAACATATTTACACAAAAGATCTGGTTATTAGCTATTCAAAATATTTATAAACTACTATAGAACTCCACCTTTCTTTCTGATGAAATAAACGGATCTTGAATTGGATTTGAAACAATAAAAATGAAAAAAGATGGAGGATGGGCACCACAATTACGGATTGATAAATCGAAGGAAAGATCGCCATAAGAGGAGACTTCTTGATAGATCAAGGATAATTGATTCACTGAAGAACCTAAGAGTCATAAGCTCTTAATATCAAATTGTATTCAAAACTGAATAAAAATATGTTTACAAAAGTTTATATATGACCAGCCCCCATAAGCAAACTCTAATGTGCCTTGTACACTAACAAGCCCAATTCTAAGTGACCCAAATAAAATAACAAGTCTTCATGTCAAAATAAATCTAAAAACATGTCTCGGCCCATAAGGCCCATTTATTACAAAAATGCTAAACTAACTAAATGCTAATGGATTCTTTGGAGCCCAAGTCTTCCAAATACACGCAATTGAGCATCTTAGACTCTTCTAACTCTAAATTGGGCCTTCTTTCAAATATGGTAGCAACCATCTTCTCTAGATCTTCATTAATCCTCTTTACCTTTACTCTTGTCATTGGTCCTTGAAGCTCTTCCAATGCTTTCAAGCCTTTGTCTTCAATGAGCCTTCTTAGATTCTCATCAACCCTTCCTTCTTTAAGAGAATTCGACCTCGAATTTGACTCTTCATCACCTACATCAAAGAGAGATAAATTAGATACATTAAAAGTAGCACTTACACCATACTCACCTGGTAAGTTCAGTTTGTATGCATTATCCTCAATTCTCTCTAAGACTTGGAATGGTCCATCCCTTCTTAGTTGAAACTTTGACTTTCTTTGCATGGGAAACCTTTCCTTGCGCATATGTACCCAAAACCAATCTCCGGGTTCAAATACCACTTTCTTTCTTCTCTTGTTGGCATATTTTGCTTGCTGCTCTACTTTCTTTTCAATTTGAGCCTTCACCTTTTCATGCAACTTCTTAACAAATTCAGCTTTGGCATTGCCATCCATATGCACTAAAGATGAAATGTTAGGCAGTGGCAGCAAATCAAGTGGGGTGAGGGGATTAAGTCCATAAACAACCTTAAATGGTGAATGCATGGTAGTTGAATGAAATGTCCTATTATATGCAAATTCAATGTGAGGCAAGCATTCTTCCCATGATTTGAGATTCTTTCTTACCATAGCCCTAAGAAGAGTAGTTAAGGTACGGTTTACTACCTTTGTTTGTCCATATGTTTGTGGGTGACGTGGTAGAAAATAGAAGTTTGGTTCCAAGCTTTTGTCATAGGGTCCTCCAGAAGTGACTCAAAAACTTAGAATCTCTATCCGAAACTATACTTCTTGGCAAGCCATGCAACCTCACAATCTCCTTGAAGTACAAGTCCGCAACATGCGTAGTATTATCTACTTTCCTACATGGAACAAAATGAGCCATTTTTTAGAAGCAGTCCACAACCACAAATATGGAGTCCTTACCATTCTTTGTCCTTAGCAAACCTACAATGAAATCCATAGAAACATCAGCCCAAGGGTAATCCGAAATAGATAATGGAGTATAAAGGCCATGGGGTTGTACCTTGGATTTAGCCCTCTTGCACATAATACACTTTTTGCAGAATTGATAAACACTATGTTTCATTCCAGGCCAAAAGAAGTGTTCTTCCAAAATTATGAAGGTTTTAGGTTCACCAAAGTGCCCCATCAAACCACCCTCATGGGCTTCTTTTACAAGCAAGTCACAAATTGAGCATTTAGGAACACACAATTTATTCCCCTTAAACAGATACCCCTCATGCTTATAAAACCCATCATGAGCCCCCTTTTCACACAACACATATAAACCAGCAAAATCAGCATCATCCACATAAAGTTCCTTTACACGTTCAAATTCAAGCAATTTTGCATCAAGCATAGAAAGCAAAGCATAATGCCTAGCTAAAGCATCGGCCACTACATTCATATAAACCATGCTTTATTTTGAAGATATTTTTCCATGCATTCCTTATTCCACAGCAAAGTGGATAAAATCCTCCCATTAAACCATGCTTGGAAAACACATAAGGATCTAACAACACATAAAGCATAATATCAAGAGTACCTTTAATATGAAAATATTTTATCAATTTATATCCATAGGCTTCTTTACCAAACAGATTTCTTAGAGAACTCTTGGACACATACATGTTGTTCTCCCCACACAAAAATCTATCATGAATAAAATTGTCTCCAAAAATCATTTTCTCACAAGCATCAACATTTGAAACACCTTCACTAGATAGAAGAGTAGCAAAATCAATTAAAGGAATAACAACATCAAGTGAAGAACTAGGAAAACCATAATCATTTGCATGTAAAATTCCAATGCTTTCAACACCCAATAAATTTTTGTGCAAAGGAGAGATAAAGGTGTACCTCCAAGACAACATATCAACCATCACAATAATGTTATCTTGTTCCAATTGGAGCATTTTCCTTCTCAAGCATGGTAACTCTTTTGAAGATTCTCTTGGAAGCACTTCTTGAGATTCTTTCAAATAAAAATCTTCAAATTCCTACAAAAGAGTAGAAACACTACTAGGTAAAGCATTGTTAACAAAATGATCAATCAATTCATCATGAGAACTTTCTTTACACAAAAGTAGATACATAGGCCGAGAAGCCAACAAAGCTTTCCTCACTTCTTTTTCTCTCATAAACAAATTTTCTCTCCTTTCACACTCACTTTTCTCTTCACTTTTCTCTTCACTTTTCTCTTCACACTCTTCTTTCTCACTTGCAAGTGTCCTTACTTTTTTTCCTTTCTTTTTAAGTTTGCCCTCAAACTCACTTTTTTTCTTCACTTGTAGTGTGTGATGATGGAGATGAACTCTCACTTGAGATCTCACCATTCTCTCTCAAAATCATGGTCTTCTTGTTCGGACATTGGGATGCAATGTGACCTTTCTAAGGCATTTAAAGCATTTGATTTCCTTATGCCGAGAAGTAGAAGAAGCAGAAGCATTAGTAGAATTAAAAGAAGTTTTAGATGAGGATTTACCACCTTGGACAGCCACATCCTTAGTTGAAGTTCCCTCCTTCTTCACTCCTTCCTTCCATCCTTTTGAGTTGTAGGAAGAGGTGTTTTTCTTCAAAGTCCCTTTTCTTTTGAGTTATGCTTCTACTTTGATAGCTTGGTGAACCAAATCTTCAAGTTCTACATAGGGATAAAGTTCCACTATGTCATAGATATCATGGTTCAACCCATTCAAGAAACGGGCCATTGTTGCTTCTCTTTCTTCAACTACATTGGCTCTTATCATTGCAACTTCCATTTCCTTGTAATAGTCATCAACACTTCTCCCACCTTGCCTCAAACCTTGAAACTTTGTATGAAGCTTCCTATTATAGTATGTAGGAACAAATCTCTTGCGCATTAGGTTCTTCATTTCATTCCATGTGACTACGAGTTCTTCATGATATCTCCTTCGCTCCTTTTGAATTTGATCCCACCACACCAAGGTATAGTCATGGAGCTCTAGGGAAGCTACCTTCACTTTCTTTTCCTCACTATAGTCATGGCATGAGAATACTTACTCTATCTTCAACTCCCACTCTAAGTATGCTTCAACATCATTCCTTTCATGAAAACTAGGAATCTTCATTTTAACTCCACCAATCCTCTCATTTTCTCTCACTCTTCCATCTCCTTCTCTCCTCCTCCTATCATTCCTCATCTCTCTATCATCTCTCCTATCTCTTCTTCTATCATACCTCCTCTCTTCATCATCCCTCCTATCTCTCCTCCTATCATATGTCCTCTCTTCATCATCTCTAGGAGAACTACTAGAATCTTCATGGGCATGTGGAGAATGGTCACGTTCTTGCCTTCTTGCATTATTTGCCATGGTTTCTTGAATATTTCTTATGGTTTCATTTTGCCTATCGAACATTCTTTCAAATTTTTGTGCAAGTCCTTCAATTTGTCTTCTAACAGCTAAGGGCTTAGGTGAGGGAGGAATGCTTTCACCACTTGATCCACCTTCATGAGACATGTCTACAAAACAGAAATATTAATGTAATAAAAGGTCCTCTCCACTCGCTAAGTGTTTCACTCAAAAGATGTTCACTCATGTTTCACTCAAAATTGGCTTTTGTGTAAGGATTTCTCTCTTACCTTTTTCCTCTCAAGTGTTCTTAAGAGTTCTTAATGAAGTCAACCTTCAATCCACACAATCAACCACAACCAAGTGACAATCAATCAGCAAGACATAAGTGAAGCCAATAAAGACAATCAAGAAAAACTAAACAAGAAATAAGCACACTAAGGAAAATAGAATGCAAACAAGACAAGAATGGAGACAAGAAAGCAAACAAAAAGTAAATTAGAGAAGAATGCAAAGAAGACAATAATGGAGAAATTAGACAAGACTATGTAATGTTAAATAATAGCTAAGTTGTTCCAAAAAATTTCTGGTATGGAATAAATCAAAAAATAAGCAAAAGCAAGCTTAAAATTGCAAGAAAGTGGCATTCAAGAAGCACTTTTGTGTGCTGCAAAAAAATTTTTTACCTTTTTTTTTCATTTTTTTTGCTGCAGATTTTTCTTCTTCTTCTTCTTTTTTTTTTACACAATAGTTGTACCCCTTTTCAAATTGAATCACATAATTTTCAACTAGCCATTATTGATAAACTTGTAAAAACAAGCAAAAATATGGAATATTCATTTTTGAGACAGCAAATAAATTCAATCCAATTGAACCAGAATTTTGGAAAGAAGTAGTAAACAAGGAATTAGAATTGATTGTATTCACAATTCCCTTTAAATCAAGCTATTGTTTAACACCAAATACCAAACTAACAGAATTTCACAAGATTGAACAAATTCAAAATCAAGAACATGTGATGAACACGAAGAACACAAGTGCAGAAAACTAACAATTGTTTATGAATTTAGCTATTCTAATTACCAAGAAACAAGAATCCAGTAATAAAATAATTGTTGCAACAAGATTTAGGAAAGATTGTACCAAAAAAATGATGAAACCCTAACTGTGTGAACAGTGATAGCATGAATAGTACGGACACGTGAACAGTGTCGACTTGCAAAAAACAGAAACAATGAACAGTGCGGATGAACAGTGCGTGAACAGTATCCTCAAATCCAATTCCAACCAAAGCTCTGATACCAATTGATGAAATAAACGGATCTTGAATTGGATTTGAAACAATAAAAATGGAAAAAGATGGAGGATGGGCGCCATAATCACGGATTGATAAGTCGAAGGAAAGATCGCTACAAGAGGAGGCCTCTTGATAAGATCAAGGATAATTGGCTCACTGAAGAACTTAAGAGTCACAAGCTTTCAATCTCAAATTGTATTCAAAACTGAATAAAAATATTTTTACAAAAACTTATATATGACCAGCCCCCATAAGCAAACCCTAATAGGCCTTGTACACTAACAAACCCAATTTTAAGTGACCCAAATAAAATAACAAGTTTTCATGTCAAAATAAATCTAAAAACAAGTCTCGACCCATAAGGCCCATTTATTACAAAAATGCTAAACTAACTAAATGCTAATGGATTCATTGGAGCCCAAGTCTTCCAAATACACGCAATTGAGCATCTTGGACTCTTCTAACTCCAAATTGGGCCTTCTTTCAAATATGGCAGCAACCATCTTCTCTAGATCTTCATTAATCCTCTTTACCTTTACTCTTGTCATTGGTCCTTAAAGCTCTTCCAATGCCTTCAAGCCTTTGTCTTCAATGAGCCTTCTTAGATTCTCATCACTTTCTATTCTATATTCTATTTAGTATTATGGTTACTTAGTTCTACTTGAGATATTTCTATTATTGGACAATAGGTGGTGGTTAAGGAGCTTCGACTTGAGCTATAATATCCTAAATTAAAATTTAAAATTTTATTAATTTTAATGCTTGCGGATGATTATTAATTTATTTGACTAATATCTAGTTTTAAATTTATTTTTCACATTAAAGATTCTAGAATATTAAAAATGATACCTATGATAATATTTGAAATTTGTTTATTTTTTATATGGCCATTATTAATTTAAGATTATTTTAAAATAATTTTCATAAGGAATTTTTTACAAATTGAAAATGCTTTAGTGATTATGGATGCAAGCATTTACAAAATAAATTGTTATATTTAATAAATTATTTTTTATAATTGTTGAAGTTTGAAATATATTTACTTTTAAATGGTCATTATTAGCTTAAGGTTTTTTAAAATATTTTATGAATATTTTCTTATGAGTTGAAAATAATAATTATAGGTACAAAGCCTTATGAATACAATTGTTAAATTATTTTTAGAAGTTATGGAAAATTTAAATAATTATTTTAGAATTTTTAAATATATTTCTATATTAAGGAAATGTTAAACAAATTCAATTTTATGAAAATAAGTTTTCTATTAATAGATCAATAGCTAGAGTATTTTAAATTTAAAATGGATGGCTAGGATTTTATGAAATCATTTGGAGGGCTGAAATTAAAAAGGGAGTTAGATTATGGTGTGTCGCAATGCGCAGAATACAAACTTATAACTCACTTCTTAGCATTTTCTTTCTCCTTTTATTTCTTTCTATTAAGTTGATTCTTTCTTTTTATTTCATAAAAAAAATCTAGTTTTCCTTCTCTTTTCCCACATGCCATTGATTTCCTTCTTTCCTCTTTCCCTTACTAACTTTTTTTTTCTTTTTCTTAGTTCCCTTTTCCTTTCCCATCCGCTCTTTGTTTTCTCCCTTTCATTCTTCTCTCTTCCTTTCAACCATCTTTTGACATAGCATTCAGCTTTTTCTCCACATGAGCTCATCTATGGCAGGTAGCTGCTTGCTATAACAACAAGAAAACTGCAAATCACGATGGGGGAAGCATGGGTTGGCTTCTCCCCTGTGTGTTTCTTTTCACCACGTAGCTATAGTTTTATTTTCCCTAAGCAGTATGTTGTTGTGCTTCTATTTTAGAAGTTGCTATTTTGCCAATTGGAAGCTTTGTGATGGGAAAATGGATTTGCTAAAAAGAGCTCAAATGGCAATGTGCTTCTAGTGATTCATGTGGCTTTTTGGCAACCACCATTCATTCCCATTGTTAGTGAGTTGTTAGCTATCTTCTTCTGGTGAGATCAATTTTGCACTTGAATCAAAAAGAAAAAATATTTCATGTCTTTTATGCATATGATAACATAGATGAAAAATGTGTTCTTTATGCTTTAAAATGACAAAGGATTATGTTTGTGATATTTTTAAGGTATTATACTTGATGATTTTGGATGATTTGGAATTGACCTAGAAAAATCCATTTCTATGTATTTTCAGATAAACAATGATATCTTAAAAAAGGTACAATTTTTACACTCTAAAGTGTTGAAAATATATGAGTAAAATTCTTTTTGAGTACTAATTCCTAATGTTTTCAATTGGGAAAAGATTATCCAAAGTCCATTTATGCATAAAGAATATGATAATAACTTAGAAAAATAAGAGCTTTATATATAGATTGCTAGAATGGTATGAATATAACATTTTTATAGCATAAAATTTTAATATTTCTTTTGTTTCATATTTGGATAAAAAACTTTCATTTTATCATCCTACTTGGATAACACTAATAAAATAATGACTTAAAGCTCGAGAATATTATACTTAGAGTATATTTATATTATAAAGTTAACATTTTGGTATTCAGGGTTGATTCTAATAAATGCTTAAAATGTGGTGTTTGATTACAAAAGCCGATACTATGAAATGCAAGAAGTTGGTAATAAGGAATATTATTATATTATGACATGCAAGTTAGATTTGTAATGCTTGGAAAGAAAAATAATTAGTATTCTTGTATGCGTAATATTATTATTATACATGGTGAATTAGGAAAATGAAAGGAAGACAAAGATTAACCACTATAAGCTCCTACAAGAGATTTATTTGTGTTTAAGCCTTAATGGCTATTTATTAGTGTAATATCTACCCGAAATGGATGGTATATGATATGATGATGAAATATAATAACAAATAGTTGAGATGTCTATAAATTGTGAATGAAATACAAAATTAAGTCATGTGCAGGAAAACTCCCATTTTGGAACATGGTTTCATATGTTTCAGCAATCCAAGAAATATAGGTTTGTTAATATTTAATATTAGTACATGATTATCTTGCGAATGTTAATTATTAAATTAATCTCCTGAAAAAGTAGTGGTCGGTATATGCTAATTAAGTTCTTGTAACTCACTCCATTTTATTTCAATGATTTTAGGTCGAAATTAATATATTTGAATTTTATTGCAAAATGGAGATTCAAGACCACCTGAGTAGAAGATTTGATAGTTAAGATTCTTTTTAGATTAGGATTAGTATTTGAAATAGAGATGTTGTTGATCCATCAATTGTTATGTTAAATTTGTATTTGTGTATATCTCTTGAGATTGTATAGTATCATGTATATGTTGATATTGTTATATCTAGAAATATACAAATTTTATATTTTAGGGTGTGTGGCCTTTGGGAGGTATCTAAAAACAAGAAATGCTTTATTTTTTTTTTGCAAAAATTTAAATTGAATTTTAAGTCTTCTTAAAAATTTAAAGATTTATGTTGGATAAATTAGAGAAATTAATGTTAAGGCTTGTAGAAACCAGTATCAGGATCTACATCGGTCACAGTTAGGTCAGGTTGTGACATGAGCATCTATAAAACAATTTAAAGAAAAATAATAAAACTTAAAAGTCCTAATAAGCAAATAATTTAATTTATTAGGAATTAAATAACATCATTAAACATAAGTCAATCCACACATTTAATTAATAAATGTCATTTAATAAGTTAATTAATTAATAAATAATAAGTAACCTGCCTTGTACTTTTAATCCATCTTATACGTTCATAAACAAAATTTTATTTTTCCCAATGTTTATTAATTCAAAATCAAATGATTCAAATTTGATATATTCATCTTAATTTCTTTTTCATCATCTTAATTCAACAATCTATCAAGTTTCTTATCATTACAAATCATCAACTCAATCATATAAAGTAGGAATCCAATCTATATTACTGAATCACAATATTTTAATTTAAAAAGAGTTATCACCTCTTAATACATACATACATACATACATACATACATACATACATACATACATACATATATATATATATATATATAAGACTTACTTTAGCTTTTCACTCCTTTTATTATTCAATTTCCATGACATTATCCAACGTACTCAAATAGGGTATTCAATTTTAGTAATCTAAAACAGGGGCCATACCCTAGTATTATACTCGAGTATATTAAGGTAAGGCGCTAGACAACCTTTATATTTGAGCATGCTTCTCACATATGAGGCTTTAGGTTAGTAAGGGAGTATTCAAATATCATACTTGATTACTACAAGGTAGAGAGCTAAGCTTGTTTCATTTGATAGGCAATATTTAAATACTATATTTGAGTATAACTTCTAGAAATTATTTTTGCAAGATGGAGAAAACTAGCTACATATTACCTAACTTATCATGCAACATTATATTTACATTTTTCAGCACACCATGCCTCAAATAATAAAGTTTTCAGCTCTTACAACAACATTCCACCACGACCATTTCATGCATAAACAAATTGATTAAGAATTTAGAAAGACAATCATTATTCAAATTTGAAAAATAATAATACAATATCTAAATAAGTAGATTATCTATTCTAGCTAGGAGAATTAGAGGAGATTAGGTAGAAGACTATGAATTTGGATTGATTTCTCTATTCCTTACAACATTCAAAGTTTGAGGATTCAAAATCCCTAGTTTTTCTCATTCATTCTCACACTCTATAAATTCCAAAATCAAAACTCAAAATTACTGTATTAGTGAAGTTGTAAGCACTTCTGTCTTGAAATTTCTTAACCAAACTTAAAATCAATTAGTGGCTTAGAAGTAAAAACTCAAGGAAAATGATGAAGAAGAAAGAAAAAGAAAGGAAGGGTTGATGCTACTAAGAAAAATGGGAGAAAACTTAAGGAAATTGGGCTTTCTATAAATAGAGTAGCATTTTAGTAATATAGGCTCATTTAGGAGTATTTTAGGAAATGCTCATATTAAATCTCCTCCACACTCCTTATGTCAATTCTAATTTCACATAACTCTAATATTAACTTAAATATACTCATTTTCATATTACAATTTGATAACTTTCCTAATTAATAATACATATACGAAAATTATCAAATAAATAAATAAAATAAAATTTTATAATTGTAAGGGTGTAATATTATTTTATGAAATTTGATTTGAAGATTTAAAGATGTGCTAACTAAAGGTGATGTATATATGATATGAAACTTTATGATTGACATTGTTGATAATTGAGAAAAGTTTGCCTAGTTAACATTAATGCCTTTTAAATTTCAAACTTTGATTACCAAATTTGAAGATACAAATATTCCTTTCCATAAACTTAAACTTACACCCTATAAGCATATTATGTGTGCAAGTGAGAATTGGATATATCTTTTTAATATGCAATACATGCACATACACACTTTTAAAAATTATATATATACACACACACACACACACACTTTTAGTAATTTTATATGTTTTAGATGATTTTTCATATTGTTTTTATTCTTATTTGTATTCTTTTGTTATAGATTTAATTGGCTACATTTATTCTATTGGCTCTATTGAAGACAAGCCATATAATAACATTCCTAGGAAAAAAATTAATATTAATATTGCAAATATAAAGTAAAAAATAATAGTTTAATTTTAATAAATAATTATAATTATTTAATATTTCTTTTACATATATATATATATATATATATATATATATATATATATATTCATAAGCTTTAATTTAATTGTTAATTTTATCATACAATGTATTAATTAAAACTACAAGCATCAAAATTTGACACATGTGCTTTTTAATATTAACACTTTGTAAACTTTTTCTTCTTATAATTTTTAATGGGATATTCCATAGTAAAGTTGGTTAAATGAAATTAGATGAAATCTATTTACGATCAAAAATTGCACCAATTGATTTGACCTTCATAAAGTGGATCCTTAAAGCAAATAAATGAAGTTTGAACCTTCATAGATAAAAATGCGGTAGTAAAAATAAGTAAATGCAAATGAATTATGAATCTTTATTATTAATTAGGGTGAAGTACAAAAGGATATCAAGTACAAGGACTCTAATGAAAGACTCATCATAAAAATGGGGATTTCATAAACTATAAAGGGCAATTAAATGTAACTTTCACTATTCAATTAATTGTAAATGAAGGAACAAAGATCCTTTATGGTAAATTTTATGGAATTATAAAAGGGATGCAAAGGCATAGGGGCTTTAATAGAGGAATTCAAAAATTATAACTATAATAATAACAACAGAGTGCTAGGTTGTTTAGCAAAGTGCCAAAAGACAAAAATAGAGTGCATGTTTGATTAATGATAAATGCCAAGGGCCCTTTGTTTGTTGTGCTAATGGTATCATATTCAAGAGGTCATTCATTAAATAAGCTGAAGGGTGGTTATTTTCTGGTTGTTACTCTATATATTTCCTAAGTTCCCATTATATGAGAAGTGGTCCATTTTTTAGGAACATGTGCTCGTAACTACTTCTTCTATAACCATTTATCCAAATAGCCTTCTCGATCTAATACCATTTGGAGTAGCCACTTGGTAACCATCTATCTCAATGACCTTTTTGGCATACCTAAATTTCAATTTAGCTAAGTGTAAATAATCAAATTTAGTCAAACTTTTTTACCACTAGTTTCAGCTTGCTTTTTTTAAGCTAAATTCGATGCCTTCACTTTGATATAGTCATTTGGTTGAAAATTCACTAAATGGCTATAAGAAAATTATTGATGAGTAAAATATAATTTTTTCATATTTTTATTAATTGAATTCTCAATGAGGATAAAGTGTTATATTATTCATGTTTTCTTAAATTACTAGTGATAGTAACATTTTGGATTTTTTTGAATAACATTATTTTAAAAACTAGCAATGTAAATAGAGATACACACACATAAATACATATAATAATTTATGTAAATATATAATTGATATTTAGTAAATCTTAAAAAATTTTGGGTGTCTTGGTAAGATATTTTACCATCTTAATTACCTTTTACACATGACTTCATTATGTAATTAATACACTTATGATAAAATTTTACTACTACTTAATTTATTGTGCAAAAATTTTGTTACCAAATTGGAATTTCATTGTTCAAGCTTTTGTTATAATTAATACATTGTAATTAATAGAACTAAATGCAACATCAAATTAACATTTAAAATTTAATTAATTGTAATTAATTTAAATTAGATTTAGTTTATATTGTAAGTTGATAAATATTTGATAATAATCTCAAAATACTTTTTAATTGCAATAATGATTTCTTTAAATAATCAATATAAATTTGATAAATTTTTATTATCAATTAATTTATTTTGATGTAGTTCTAAAAAGCAATCATTTAAGTTTTAGTCTAACTAATTTTCTAATCAACAACATTGGATGCAATATTAAATTGAAATTCATATTTATAACAAATGTTAGATGGTAATCAAATACAATCAAACTTCTTACTAAAATATTTTAGTATCTAGTCATATTATATATTACAATTTGGATTTCAAAATTCTTATTTACAATGTTTTAAAGATATAACCTCTTCTTCTAACTAATTTTCAAAATTATTTTAATATCTTATTATTAATATTAATTAATTAACTAATTTGCTTACTATCAAAAAATGCACTAATTGATTTGATCTTTGCAAAATAGATCCTTAAACAAACAAATGAAGCTTGAACCTTTATAGATGAAAAAGTTGTAGTAAAAGCAAGTAAATGTAAATGAATTATGAATCTTTATTACTAATTAGGGTGAAGTACAAAAGGACATCAAGTATAAGGACTTCAACAAAGAAGTCACAACATGATTTCATTATGTAATTAACATGCTTATGATAAAATTTCACTACTATTTAATTTATTGTGCAAAAATTTTGTTACCAAATTGGAATTTCATCATTTAAGCTTTGTTATAATTAATATATTGTAATTAATAGAATTAAATTAAAATTAAAATTTTAATTAATTGCAATTAGTTTAAATCAAATTTGGTTTATATTATAAGTTGATAAAGATTTGATAATAGTCCTAATTACTTTTTAATCATAATAATGATTTCTTTAAATAATCAACATAATAAATTTTTATTATCAATTAATTTATTTTGATGTAGTTCTAAAAAGCAATCATGTAAGTTTTATCATAATTAATTTTCTAATCAACAAAATTGAATGCAATATTAAATCAAAATTCATATTTATGACACTTGTTAGATGTTAATTGAATACAATCAAATTTCTTACTAAAATATTTTAGTATCTAGTCATGTTATATATTACAATTCGGATTTCAAAATTCATATTTACAATGTTTTTAAGGTATAACTTCTTCTTTTAATTTTTAATAAACAAGTGATATTGTTATAACCTTTTAATTAATTTTTAAACTTCATATTAATATATTATTATTAATTTTAGTTAATTAATTAATTTTTTTATGATTGAAAATTATATTAATTGATTTAACTTTTGCAAAGTGAATCCTTATAATAAACAGATGAAGTTTGAACTTTTATAGATGAAAAAGTGCTAGTGAAAGTAAGTAGATGTAAATTAACTACAAATTTTTATTACTAATTAAGGTGAAGTACAAAAGAGTAATAAGTATGAGGATTTCAACAAGGGACTCACAACTTGATTTCATTATGTAATTAATATACTTATGATAAAATTTTACTACTAATTAATTTATTGTGCAAAAATTTTGTTACTAAATTGGAATTTCATCATTTAAGCTTTTGTTATAATTAATATATTGTAATCAATAAAATTAAATGCATCATTAAATTAAAATTTAAAATTTAATTAACTGCAATTAATTTAAATCAGATTTGGTTTATATTGTAAGCTAATAAAGATTTTATAATAGTCTCAATTACTTTTTAATCGCAATAATGATTTCTTTAAATAATCAACATAATTTTGACAAATTTTTATTATCAATTAAATCATTTTGATGTAGTTCTAAAAACCAATCATTTAATTTTTGTATAATTAATTTTCTAATCAACAAAATTAAATGCCATATTAAATCAAAATTCATATTTATAAAAACTATTAGATGTTAATCGAATACAATCAAAACAATCAAATTTCTTACTAAAATATTTTAGTATCTAGTCAATATTATACATTACAATCCAAATTTCAAAATTCATATTTATAATGTTTTTAAGATATAACCTCTTCTTTAAATATTAATAAACAAGAGATATTGTTATAACATTTTTAATTAATTTTCAAAATTCATATTAATATATTATTCATATTAATTAATTAATTTATTTATTTATGGTCGAAAATTGCACTAATTGATTTGATTTTTGCAAAGTGAATCCTTATAACAAACAAATGAACTTTGAACTTAAGATAGTGAAAGCAAGTAAATGTAAATAAACTATGAATCTTTACTGCTAGTTAGGGTGAAGAATAAAAGGGCATCAAATATGAGGATTTCAATAAAGGACTCACAAAAAAATAAGGAGTTTATAAACTATAAAGAATAATTAAATATAACTTTTATTATTCAAATAATTGCAAATGAAGGAATGATAACCCTTTAAGGTAAATCTTAAGGAAGTACAAATGCAAAGGCATAGGGACTTTAATGGAAGAGTTACAACAAAAAAGTAGGGCTCCAAAATTACAACTACAACTAATAATGGCAAAGTGCTAGGTTGTTTGGCAAAGTGCCAAAAGACAAATGTAAAGTGCGTGATTGATTTTTTATAATAGCCAAGGGGCCTTTGTTTATTGTGCTAATGGTATTGTATTAAAGAGGTCGTTCATTGAACAACATGAAGGGTGGTTATTTTCCAATTGTTACTTACACATATTTCCTAAACTCCCACTATGTGAGGAGCAGTGTGTTTTTTAAGAATATGTGTTAGTAACTACTTTTTCTTGTAATTGCTTATCCCAATAGCCTTCTTCGTCTAATAATCCACTTGGAGTAACCACTTGCTAACTATTTATTTCAATGACCTCCTTGGCATACCCAAATTTCAATTTAACTAAGTGTAAACAATCAATTTTAGTCCAACTTATTTGCGACTAGTTTCAGTTTGCTTTCTTTAAACGAATTAGATGCCTTCATTTTGACATAGTCATTTGGTTGAAAATTTACAAAATGGCTATAACAAAATCATTGGTGAGTAAAATATAAATTTTTATATTTATGTAAATTGATGTCTAGAATTTTCAATAGGGACAAGAAAAATATATTGATCATGTTTCCTTAAATTATTAGTGATAGTAGCATTTTGAAAATTTTTTTAAATAACATTATTTTAAAAACTAGCAATGTACATAGAGACACACACATATACATACATATAATAATTTATATAAATATATAATTGATATTTAGTAAATCTTAAATAATTTTTGGGTGTTTAAACATGATTTCATTATGTAATTAATATACTTATGATAAAATTTTATTACTAATTAATTTATTGTGCTAAAATTTTATTACTAAATTAAAATTTCTTCCTTAAAGCTTTTGTTATAATTAATATATTATAATTAATAGAATTAAATGTGATATTAAATTAAATTTTAAATTTTAAATTTTAATTAATTTCAATTAATTTAAATCAGATTGTAAATCGATAAAGATTTGACAATATCTTGATTACTTGTTAATTGTCCTAATGATTTCTTTAAATAATCAGCATAATTTTGATAAATTTTTATTGTCAGTTAATTTATTTTGATGAAATTCTAAAAAATAATCATTTAAATTTTAGTATAAATAATTTAAAATCAACAAAAATGAATACAATATTAAATCAAAATTTATATTTACAACAACGGTTACATGTTTATTGAATACAATCAGATTCCTTAGTAAAATATTTTAGTATCTAGTCATATTATATATTACAATTTAGCTTTCAAAATTCATATTTACAACATTTTTAAGATATAACCTCTTCTTTTAATTTTAATAAACAAGAGATATTGTTAAAATATTTTTAATTAATTTTCAAAATTCAAATTAATAGATTATTAATATTAATTAATTAATTCAAGAGGATCTTAATAAACAATATTAATAGCATAAATATATAAATGAATAATAAAAAAATAATATGATAAGAGATATATAGTTGATATTTAGCGGTAAGCATATAATAATTTTTACATTGTGAAGTTTAACAAATATTATATATCTCATACACTTAACAATATCCCTTTTTTTCTCTAATACAAAGATATAGTAAGGAACATGTTTTTTTCATTATTATTGGTTATGGAAAAATTATAAGTAATAAGTTTATTTACATTAATTTGTTTTTAAGCAATATTATTTTTAAACTATAGAGAATATTATTATGAACTAGTTAAAACATAATTTAATAAAGCTTTTATTATTTTTTATTTTTAGAGGTAGTTCTAAAATCTATATCATATTTCGTATAACGTATTTTTTTAATCAAATGAAGATGATAAGAATTATTTTATTGAAATTTTATATCATGATAAATTATGTATTATTGAAATAATTTATTTGAATTACTATAATATTTTATGATATGCCAGGCCCTCACCTAGTTGTGCTTTAAAAATGTGAATATGACTCTCTCACCTTTATTAAATTATGTTAAAGACTATTTTTATTTGTTTAATTCTTTAAAAACACATTGTCCTTTCCTGAAATATTCAGAAATTATATTGACATCCTATATCATTTGAAAATTTACAGTTAACAAACGGATGTTAAATACATCATCTTTTTTTGTTAATTAGAATTTACTTCATGTTAATCAAACTTTCCTGTTAACTTTAAGTATAAAAAAATAAAGACTTAAACAAAGTATAAATTTTATGAAATCATCTCTTCCGGATTGGTCCATTTTTTTACTCAAATTCGTTATACTATCATTAGACTCAGAGGAAATAGACATCGATGTGCAGCAGAATACAAAGGAATTATAAACTAGATACAATGATTCAGTGACTCATACAAGCATTGGGAGTAAAAATTCAAGTTGTAGAAAGTAAAATATAGGAGCTTGATTTGAGTATTGTGCAGCGATGTTTTAATTCTAAATTTTATACAATATATATATGTGTGTGTATAAATCATTATACAATGAGTTAATATCTCATACAAGGATTTGAGCTTAAATCCGACAAAATCCATAATTATCGAGAGTTAAAGAAAATTTAAGATAAAACACTGTATTTAAACTCTAATTTTATACACTAATACATGAGTATTGTGCAAGCGATGTTTTAATTTTAAATTTTATACAATATGTGTGTATGTGTGTGCGTGTGTGGATTCAAGCTTGAATTCGACAGAATCCATAATTATCGAGAGTTAAAGAAAATCTAAGATAAAACACCGTATTTAAACTCTAATTTTATACACAATACACAAAGACAAAACGCTTTGTGATTTGAATATTATACGACAACTTGAATTTAAGTTCTATATAGAATATATAAGATCAAACCGCATTGTGAACGCTATACAATTATTTGGCTTAATATGTGCGTGTTATACAATGATTCGAGTTAAAGTTCTATATGTGTGTGTGTGTATAAATCATTATACAATGAGTTAATATCTCATACAAGGATTTGAGCTTGAATCCGATAGAATCCATAATTATCGAGAGTTAAAGAAAATCTAAGATAAAACACCATATTTAAACTCTAATTTTATACACAATACACAAAGACAAACTGCTTTCGTGATTTGAGTACTATACGACAACTTGAATTTAAGTTCTATATAGAATATATAAGATTAGAGTGCATTGTGAACGCTATACAATTATTTGGCTTAATATGTGTGTGTTATACAATGATTCGAGTTAAAGTTCTATACAAGAATTTGAGATTAAATCCTCGTTAAAATGATTTGAGTTTATTCTAATGTATTTACTATGTACACATACTTTGTTCTAATCTTTTGATATAAGAAAATATATCCTTGATCTTGATTTCAGATCATATCATTTATCTTTGATCTGTCTATTTATTTATACATATTATGAAAAGAGTTTTTTTTTTTGGGGGAGGGGAGGGATTATTATTATTATTATTATTATTATTATTATTATTATTATTATGAACACATGTTGGGCTGTGAGAAAAAATTTTCTCACCTAATACTATTTTTATATTTCATTTTTTTTCACTCGTACCATTTATGATTTAAATACTATTAAATATTATAAATTTAATACAATATAATTTTTTAGGGTAAACATATTTTAAATAATTTAATTATTTTATCTAATTAAATTAATTTATTTTATTATATATTTTATTTTTAATTTTGATTACTTTCAAATTTAAGTGTTGTTTCTCTTTTTTTTTATTTGTTACATTTCATTTTTTTATTTTTAATGTCTATTTCTGTTATTTATAACTTAGTCATTAATATTATTAAATAATATAAATAAAATATTATATATTTTATTTTTAAATTTACATAAATATTTTAAACAAATTAAAATTTTATTATAAAAATTATTAATTGAATTAATTAAATATATATTCTATTTTTAATAACAATATTTCAAGACTAAAACTAAATTTATTTGTTTATATTTTATCAATGTTTCCTTGATATTAATATTAAAATACCAGTGAAATTAAATGCATATCAATTAGAATTTTATTAAGGCTTTATACCTTATGTACTATTTCATATATTATTTTTTCATATTTTTTCACTTGTATTATTTACAATTCAAATATTACTAAGCAATATGAATTTAACACAACAAATTTTTTATGATAAAAATATTTTAAATAAGTTAAAATTTTTATTTAATTGAATTAATTTATTTTACTATATGTTTGAACTTTAATTCTAATTATTTTATAACTCAAGCATTGTTTCTCTACTTTTTATTTATTAGATTTCATGCTTTTCTATTTTTAATGTCTACTTCTATTACTTATAACTTAGACATTAATATCACTAAATTATATATATATATATATATATATATATATATATATATATATATATATATATATATATATATATATGTATGTATGTATGTATGTATGTATGTATGTATGTATAACATTACATATTTTATATTTTAATTTTTATAAATATTCTAAATAAATTAAAATTTTAGTGTAGAAATTAATTAATTGCATATTCTATTTTCCAAATACAATAATTGAAGATTAAAATCAAATTTATTTATTTAAATTTTTTCACATTTTTTATATCAATTGAGATTTTGTTAAAATTTTATATTTCATGCATTATTTGCACTTATATTATTTACAACTTATTTACTATTGAGTAATTTAAATTTATCATAGTATAATTTTTTTACAGTCAAGATATTTTAAATAAATTAAAATTTTAATTTAATTAAATTAATTTATTTTAAAATATACTTTATTTTTAAGTCTATTGTTCATTAATTTAGACATCATTTTTCTTATTTTTATTTATTTCATTTCATGTATATATGTTCAAGAATTGTTAACTCAGTTGGATTTTTTTAATGGATATATATGTTTTATATATGTGTAATTAACAATAATATCATAAATTATTTGTTATCGTAAGAGTTAACTCAAATTAAAGTGAGTAAATAAAATTTAAGTTTAAATGGTTCTAAATTATCTCGTGGGCTTTTATATGTAGAGATTTAACAATCTTGTTTCTTATTTATAATGAGCAAATTAGGAATAAAAAAAATAAATAAGAGGTTATGATCTCCAAATTATGTATAAGAGTTTGATTTTTTGATATCTCATTATTTGAAAATAAAGAGAGATTTTCTCTTTCTACTAACTTGGAAGATCAATAATTATGAAATCATAATTCTATTAATTTTCATGAATTTTAAGTATGCTTTCACCTTAAGTATATTCTTTTTAATGATTAAACAAGAAAAGTTCAAATTTTAATAATGAATTTTTATTATCATCATAATTAAAATTTTTTCTATCAATAATTGATATCAAAGTCATGTTAAATTATTAAGAAATATATTTATCAGTTTGGCTTAAGTTTTATGATCTATGCAAGAGTGTTGCAACTTGATGTTTCATATAAGAAAAATGCATGTACTGAAATCAGAACATATTCGTATTGTTTAACATCAAGTCAAATCATATATAAAAGCTGTTTGATTGTTGCGATTTGAATGATATCGGATTCCGTACATGTTAATTGTGATTTCATCAAATCTATCTAACGTGCAGTTTTAAAAGTTCTGATATATAAAAACATCTTTATGGATTCAGAAATAAGTTTTGAATTGTTTATATATATGAACGATTTGATTGATGTTTATATAATCGTTATATATTGTTTGTTTATATAAAGCGGAGATTCTGCCTTGTTTATATAGATATTTTCTGAATCTCCAATTTTTTTTAAATACTGCTATTGAAGTTTAAGACATAATGTTTTGAATGTTAATGTGTGTGTATATATATATATATATATATTTATAAATTCTATTTCGGATTGAAATATATGCATTTATGTATTATATATTTATGAATTTAAATTCAAATTTTAGCATATTTTATCCTTTATTTTTAAGTGTATAATATTGTAAATTAATTGATTGAATTAATATTTTACTAAAGTAACCTTTTTTTGTATAGATTGATTAATTTGAAATATAAAAATGATTATGTGTTTGGGTTTTATATAGGCAATGATCGACCCCAAAAAAAGGTTGTTACTTAGTCAAAATTCAAACACACCTATGATTATAAATATGTAACAATTTTCAAGTTTTCCATGTAAATATTAAGTTGGTCCAAAGAAAGGCTTATTATTTGATAGGAATTTATTGTCAATATGTGATTACTACACCAAGGGTACTATTTATAAGTTGATTTTTTTTGTCCAAAGACTAAAATTTAATGTTATGCTAGGTATCTTATAATTAGACTTGCCATTATTTAAATTTGTTAATCACATTAAATTCAAATTTTGACTGCGAACTTGTTATTTTTTTGATTTTGTTCTTTATGTAGTGAATGCTTCTGCTGCTTTAATATTTACAAATATTAAATGCATCCTTATATTTAATGACACAAACTTTAAAAATTGGAAAGAGAATGTCATAATTATTCTTGGTTACATGGATTTAGACCTTACTTTTCAAGTTAAACAACTCCTTACTCTTATAGAAGCAAATTCCTCTAATGCTAAGAAGGATTTGGAGAAATGGGAATACTCAAATTGCATGAGTCTTATAGTCATAAAATTTGCAATTCTAAAAACTTTCAAGGGCACAATGTCTAAGGAGAATGATATTAAATTATTCCTTAAAGAACTTGAGAAACATTTTTCCAAAATTGAAAAGGCGGAGACAAGTACCCTTTTAAGGAGTCTTGTTTCCATGAGATAAAAAGGTGAAAGGACCATCAGGGAGTACATTTTGCAAATGTCATATCTTACATTAAAACTAAAAATACTTAAGTTAGAGTTGCTTGAGAACTTGCTTATGTATTTAGTTCTTGTCTCTCTTCTTATACAATTCAATCAATTCAAGGTCAGTTATAACTAGCAAAAAGAGAAATGAACTCTTAATGAGCTTATTCACATTGTGTATAAGAAGAAGAGAGATTGAAGCAAGAAAAGACTGAAAGTGCCTATCTAACTTCAATCTCTAAAGACAATAATAAGAAAAGGAAGAAAGATAAAGAAGTTGTAGTTGCTCTATCACAAAAGAAGCAACATAAGAAATAGAAGGGCAAACTAAGGAATTTGTTTGCTAATTCTATGAAAATACTTCTCATAAGAAGAAATAATGTATCAAATATCATATTTGGTGTGTAAAGAAAGGTACACTTCTTAATTTAGTTTGTTTTGAGGTTAATTTAACTGTAGTACTAGAACAAACTTGGTGGATTGATTTTGGTACTACTACTCACATAAGTGTGTTTATGCAAGGTTGCCTAAGTTTTTGAAAGTTAAGTGTGTTGATGTGTGTCCTAGGAGCTAATCATAGAGATGATTGCAATATTACACAATATATTACGTTTCGTTTTGGCAATATAATTATTATATTTTGTTTTATTTTATTTTGTGCAAATTATAACTTAAGTATAATAATTATCCTTGGAATAGCTTTACTATTCCTAAAATACCCATAATCAAATATTATTACGAAAAGAATAGTAATAATACATTGATACTAGTATGTATAATGACTAATAATTATGAATCATGGATATGTGATATCAAGTTAATACATGAGTACATTGTTGGTGAATAATGTACTGGACTGACCCACTTTGAGAATATTGCATGGATAAATGTGTCATTAGTTATTCTTATATGATCACAAAATGCGTATAGTCCTTTGACTTGAAGTCACTACGGTTCCCTACATGAGGAATTACTCACTTTGATGTCGTTCTATGTCACTTTTAATCGGGATGATGAGTATGACGTTGATTAGGTGTGTCACAAATCATATAGAAAGAAGTAAGTGATGTAGATGAGATTTTATTATTCTTGTATGAAAGAAAAATATCCTTGGGCTCCTTGATTGAATGAAACTTAGAAATGCATAGCTATGCTTAATTGGATTAATATGTGATATTGATCATTTGTTTTAAGTCTACTCAGTATCAAGAAATATAAATTGAATATTGACGAGGATGACACACTCCATGCCTCTAGTTCTATTTAGATATTGTTACAAAAGGGATTATGATGCAAAATATTGATCATATATTAGGTAAATGTCGAATCATAGACATTCTTACAACTTAAGTGGCATTGATGTATTGTTAGATATCGCTTACTGTTTATGGCCCAAAATGAGTCATTATCAACATAGTAAGAACTTATAAGGTCACACAAAAGGAGTAGGAATAAGACAATAATTAATTGAGTTTTAGTTGGACTAAAATTTAATTAATTGAACTTATTTTCGTGCATATATATATTATTAATATAATATATATTTATTCATATAATATATATATTATATATTATGTGATATTATTTGATATTAAAGTAATATCGAATAATTATATTATTAGATATTAAATAATTATATTATGAGATAACAATATTATTATCTAATATAAGATAATTATATGCCAATTTAATATTAGATAATTATATTATGAGATAATAATATTATTATTTAATATTAGATAATTAATAGACAAGTCCTATCTCTCCTCACTCTCTCTAGGATAAGGATAAGGTGATAGTTATTTAGTGTGATTAGAATTTTTGAAGCATTATCCTAGTAGGACTAGGATTGTGATATGCCTTAGTTCTATAAAAGGACTTAAAGGCAGCACATTACATAACACACATTAGCTTCAATCAAACCTTAAATCACTCTAGAAAATGTCTAAACCCAATCCTAGTGAGAGAAAAAAATCCTAGCAGTTTCGTGGAAGGGAGAAATCATTATTCACTTCATATGGATACCGTAGAGACGCTGTATCTTTTGGCTAGCATTTGATTCATCTTGGTCTTTCAAGGATTTGTTCAGAAAGAATAGGAGCACAAATAAAATAAAATCCTGATACTAGTTTATGACTTTTGCATGGATCCTAAGAAGGTTTTGGATCAAAATTTTAAAATTTTACTGCGTATGTTGATCTGAATCTTAACAGAGTGATGGTGAAAGATACATCCATATAGGTGATGGCAAGCCAATCAAAGTTAAGGCAATTAGGACTTTTAGATTTTTGTTAAAGATTGTATTTTATTTTAATTTGAATTAGACTTACATTGTACCATCATTTAGACTAAATTTAGTTCTATTTTTGTATTGCATAAATTTAGTTACTTTTATTCTTTTAGAAATAGTCAATTTAGTCTTTTTTATAATTCAAAGCTTATAGGTTCTAGTTCTTTATTTGGATATGATAATTTTTGTATGCTTGATACAATTACCTCATTTAATGAAACCTTATATGTTAATTCGCATAGCACTAAAAGGAAATTAACCAATGAGAATTCTGCATCACTCTAGCATAAACATATAGGACACATCTCTAAACAAAGAATTGAAACACTTATATCAAATGGAATTCTTGATCCTTTTAATATGTTAGACTTTGAAGTTTGTTTTGAGTGCATTAAAGGGAAATAGAAAAATATAAGGAGAGTAGGTGCCAAAAAATCTTCAAATGTCTTAGAACCAAGATATAAAAACATTTATAGGCCATTTCTTATAGCTTTTTAGAATGGTCACAATATTTTATTACATTCATAGACAATTTTTCATGTTATGGATACTTTTATCTCATTCATGAGAAGTCTCAAGTATTAAACATGCGGTGCTTGCTATGGTGCCCCTAGAGGTTTGGTACCTGGGGTGGTGTGGCAAAATACAAGTCACTGGATGAGATTACAAAAATCTTAGCATTGACTTAGTAATCTCATCCAATGACCTGTATTTTGCCACACCACTCCGGGTACCAAACCCCTAGGGGCACCTTAGAATTCACCTAAACATGTTCAAGGCTTTTAAAAATGAAGTTGAGAATTAACTCAACAAAAGGATTAAAGGAATCAAGTCTGATTGTGGTGGTGAATAATATAGTAGATATGATAGGCCAGATGAACAACATCCAAGACTACTTGTGATAGGGAAAACAATGGGGGTAGCTCGATCTTCACGACATAGGTAGTTCAAAAAAATAAAAAACAATGTAAAAAAAGGATATAAGCACCACACTCCAGAATTAAGGACGGGGAATTAAGAGTGATAAGCTCTAATTTAGGTGGTTCAATGACTTGACGAATGCAAGTAGCTAACTAACGCTATAAGGAATGTGACATGCTACTTAGACTACTTGTCCAACCATGAACATGAGTTAACCAATCCATATAATAACACACTTAGGTTGAAGAACAAATTAGGGGCTTTTATGAATTTGAATCACCAATCTTATAAAGGAAGATTGACAAAACAATATTTTATAAGAGCAAAAGAAGATAAATTTCTCACACTTTAGAGAAAAAATACTCAATTTAGTATTGTATTCATTAACTATTGAATTCTAAGTTACATAGATTCCTATTTATACTGCTCTTAGAAAAATACAAATAGTAAATGCTCTACTTAGGAAAATACAAAACTTTGACTATCATTAAATTAAAAATAAAAATTATCCTCAGATTTTTCTTATTTGTTACACTCTAAATTAAGAAAATATCTCCTGATTTGCTACATTCCATATTGGAAATACGTCTAAATTCGTTGCACTCCATATTAGGAAGACATGTCCAAATTCATTGCATTCTATATTTAGAAAATATCTCCAAATTTGTTGCACCCCATATTAGGAAAATATATCTAAATTCGTTGCATTCTGTATTAGGAAATTATCTCCTAATTTGTTGCACTCCATATTGAAAAAATATGTCTAGATTTGTTGCACTCCAGATATCTTTAGATTTTTGGGGCTTGGATAAGCAAAACTTCAACTCTATTTGCTTTTTCTACTTGGGCTCCTTGGGCTAGAATTGCATTCACATAGACTCCAATTGCTTCTTGTATCCTTTTGAGCCTTCCTCTTGTCATTGGGCCTTTACTTAGATTCAAGTCCTTTTCTACTTGAACTTGATCATGCAAAGCGTTGGACTAGTTCAAATCATTCTTCCCCTCTTGAAAAGGAGTCATCATTGACTCTTCAAGATCTACATCAAAATAAGGAGAAAGGTCTAAAACATTGAAGGTAGTACTAATTCCATACTCGCCAAGCAATTAAAGCTTGTAAGCATTATTATTAATTCTCTTAAGGACTCGAAAAGGTCCATCTCCTCTAGGCATGAGTTTAGATTTTCTTTTCTCTAGAAATCTCTCCTTTCTTAAGTGCAACTAGACCAAGTCTCTAGGCTAAAAAATTATTTGCTTTCTTCCTTTATTGGCATAGTTTACATATTGTTAAGTTATCCTTTCAATGTTTTTGACATGCCTTTTCATTGATTTGTTTAACAAACTCATCATATTTCTTACCATCCATGTTGGCTCTTTCCTGCAAAGGTAAAGAAATCAAATCAATAGGTGCAAGAGGATTAAAGCCATAAATAATTTCAAAGGGCGAATATTTAGTAGTGGATTGAACAATCCTATTGTAAGCAAACTCAATGTGTGGTAGACACTCCTCCCAATTCTTCAAGTTTTTCTTGATAATTGTTCTCAATAAAGAAGAAAATGTCTTATTCACAACCTCAATTTGTCCATCAGTTTGTGGATGGCATGTTGTAGAAAATAACAACTTTGTCCCAAGCTTGCTCTATAAGGTTTTCCAAAAATAGATTAGGAATTTAGCATCTTGATCAGATACAACAATTTTTGGCACCCATGCAACCTCACAACTTCCCTAAAGAATAAATTAGCAATGTTAGAAGCATCATTAACTTTATAACATGGAATGAAGTGTGCCATTTTAGAAAATCTATCTACAAAAACAAAAATAGAGTCTCTCCTCCTCTTAGATGTAGGCAATCCTAAAACAAAATCCATAGAAATATCTTTCCAAGGTACATCCGGAATAGGGAAAGGAGTATACAATGATTTAATTTAAATTTTACTTTATAACATACAATGCATTTTCTCATAAATTTCTTAACATGCCTGCACATCCTAGGCCAATAAAAATGTTCATTTAGAATAACAAATGTATTTGCAATGCTAAAATTCTCATGAGAACTCTAGAATGCACCTTTTTCAATAATGTCACATGCAATGAATAATTTGGGGTGCAAAGTTTGTCAATGTAAAATAAGAAGCCATCATGTAAAAAAAATTTGTTCCAACCAACACCTAGTTTACAATGACTAAAGGCCTCACCAAAATCAACATCATTAGTATACAATTCTTTAATAAATTTAAAACCAAGAATCTTAGCATTTAACATGGAAAGAAGAACATACCTTCATGATAAAGCATTAGCAATAATATTTTCTTTACCTTTCTTATTTTTAATCCTATAGGGAAATGATTCAATGAATTCAATCCATTTATCATGCCTATGATTCAGCTTACTTTGGCTCTTTACATTTTTGAGAGCTTCATGATCAGAATGTATAACAAACTCTTTAGGCCACAAACAATGTTGCCAAGTTTTTAACACTTTAACTAATGTATACAACTCTTTATCATAAGTTGGATAATTAAGAGTGGGTCTATTTAGTTTTTCACTAAAGTATATAATGGGCTTACCTTCTTGCATGAGTACACCTCCAGTGCCAATTCCACTAGCATTGCATTCAATTTCAAAAGTCTTACAAAAATTTAGAAGTGTTAGTGAAAGCGCACTAGTGAGCTTCTCCTTGATGACTTTGAAGGCTTTCTCTTGAGTTTTCCTCCACTTAAAAGGAGTGTTCTTTTTAGTCAATTCACTCAATAGGGTAGCCAATGTGCTGAAATCCTTCATGAACCTCCTATAAAAGCTTGCAAGTCAATAGAAGCTTTTCACTTGTCCAATAACGGTAGGGGTTAGCCATTCTTAGATTGCTTTGATCTTCTCTTCATTCACTTTTATACCTTTACTACTTACAACATAGCTAAGAAAATAACTTTATCTATGCAAAAGTCACATTTGTTTAAATTTTCAAACAATCTTTCCTTTCTTAGAACATCTAAAATTTGTTTAAGGTGATCCACATGTTCATCTAAGGTTCTGCTATATACAAGAATGTCATCAAAATAAACTACTACAAATTTACCAATGTAAGATCGCAAGACATGGTTCTTTAACCTCATGAATGTACTAGGTGCATTAGTTAATGTTTAGACTTAAATGCTATTTTCCATTCACCTCCTTCTTTCATTCTTATTTGATGATAGCCACTTTTTAAATCAATTTTAGAGATGGTAGAACCAGTCAATTCATCAAGCATATCATCTAACCTAGGAATACGATGACGATATCTTACCATTACATTGTTAATGGCTTTACAATCAAAGCACATCATCCATGTACTATCCTTTTTAGGCACAAGTAATATTGGAACTGCACAAGGACTAAGGCTTTCTCTCACATATCCCTTGTTCATTAACTATTAAACTTGTTTTTGGATTTCCTTAGCCTCTTCAAGATTTGTGCAATATGTTGGATAGTTAGGCAAAGATGCTCCAGGAATGAAATCAATTTGATGTTCTATCCCTCTAATTTGTGGTAAACTTGGAGGTACCTGATCGGGAAAGATATCTTCATACTCCTAGAAAAGAGATAAAACAATACTAGGCAATACAGAGGTTAAGTGTTCAACGTAGCCTCTTTGTGTACACGTAGCCTCTTTGTACACAAGTACTAGGAGGTTTTGCTGAAAAAACAAAGCTTGTTTAATCTCACTCTTTTTTGTCATTAGTAAGCTCTTCTCTCCTTTTCCTTTCAATTTTTCTTTTCTTTCTTTCTTCTCTCTTAGTTGGCTCTCTTTTTCTAGCTTTTTCTCACTTTTATTTTCGCTTTCTTCCTTTTGATTTTCTTTCTTACTCTTGCTCTATTTTTTCTTTTCTTTTTTAATTTGATCTTCTAATATTTACTTTTGTGACATAAGAAGAAGGGTTATAGGTTCCCCTCGAAGTACAAAAGAATAATGGTTTGAAAATTCATCATGTATGACTCATGTATCATATTGCCAGGGTCTACTTAATAAGAGATGACATGCTTTCATAGGTACAATATTACATAGAACTTCATCTCTATATTTGCCAATAGAAAACAAAACTTTCACTTGTTTTGTCACCTTCATTTCACGACATTTATTCAACCATTAGAGTTTGTAGGGACAGTTGTACTTGAGTGTAGGTAGGCTTAACTTCTCCACTAGTTCAATGCTTGCCACATTGCTACAACTTCCGCCATTAATGATTACACTACATACCTTGTCTTAGATTAGGTAGCGTGTGTGGAACAAGTTCTCTGTATAGTTATTTTCTTCCCCCATTGTTTGAATGTTGAGTGCTTTTCTAGCCATTAGGAGTTCTTCTTCTTCTACACTTTCTCCATCATCATTAGATAGCTTCTCTTCCTCCTCAATGGTTGCTTCTTCAATCTCCCAATCATCATCATGGTGGTTGATGATCATAGTGTGCTTGTTAGGACACTGACTTGAAATATGTCCTCTCCCTTAACACTTGAAGCACTGTATGTCATAGTTTCTTGTTAGGTTAAGTTTTGCTTAAGCTTTCTTAGGTTTTGGCTTCTTAGTTTTCTTTGAATCGGCGTTTTTAAAATTTCAAGCAAAAAAGGTGTCTTTCTTTGAGATGTTCCTCTATAAGTTAAAGGAATTTGAATGAGTTTTTTTTAGCATTATTTCTTCTTTTAAGTTATTGTTCAACCTTGATGACTTAATGTACCATCTTTTGAAGTTTTACATGGTGATACATCTCCATAGCATCAATTATGTCATGATTTAGTCCATGCAAGAAATAATCCATTGTTGTCTCTTGATCCTCCACTATGTTAGCTCTAATCATGGCAATCTCTATCTCTTTATGGTATTTATTTACACTCCTTGATCCTTGTGTGAGGTGTTGCAACTTGTTGTAAAGCTCTCTATGGTAGTAGGATGGAATGAACCATCTCTTCATGATTATCTTCATCTCTTCCCATATGGGTGTTCTCTATATTGAACTCTCTCTTTTTGCATATGATCCCACCAAATAAGGGCATAATCAGTAAATTTAAGAGCTATAAGTTTTACCTTTTTCCTTTCAAAATAGTTATAGCATGAGAAAATCCATTCAACTCGTATCTCCCACTCCAAATATGCCTTCGGATCATTTTTGCCTTGAAATGAAGGAACTTTAATTTTAATTCCTCCAAAGTTTTCTTCTCTATTTTTTATGCCTCCTTGGTTCTTCTCAATTAAGCCTCCTCCTTCTTGGTTGGTAATCATCATATTTGTCTTCCTCATCCCGACTCTCTGCATCTCTATGAGATTGTTCATCTTGCCCTCGATTGTTTTGAAAGTTTTGTTGTGTGATAACTTAATTCTCCATTTGTTCCAACCGGTCATGAATCCCTTCTAACTTCCTATTAAACAACCTTTCAAGATGGCTCACCAATGCTTGCATTTGGATCGAGGCTAATCCTACTTGTGGAATATCTTCTTGATTTCCTGCCATGTTAGAAGAAAAAAAAGATAGAATATTTAATCTTACAAATTCTCTCAATTAAGTGTTTTCACTCTTCGCTTGATAATCTCACAAACTCACAATCCCTTAATATTTTCCTAAGCTCTTATGTAACTTAAATCCTTGTGAGTGATTCAATAATGCCAATTTCTCAGCTTTAACTAAGCACTTGAAAGTAGATAGTTAGAATAGGTTATAAAATAAGGGGTAAGGTCTGTTAAGCTAAAAAATGTAAAAAGGGAGTTCCTTATTTGTATAAAATAATTTTTATCCTAACTATATAATTTTACAAATCTGAAAATTCAAATTGTGCGGAATTAAATTATTAATTCTTTTTTTCTTGAATAATTTTTGTTTTCACAATTTTTTCTTTCTTTTTTTAAATTTTTTTAAGAATTACTTGTTTTTCTTTTTTTTTGCTTGAATTTTTTTCTTTTTTTACATGAAATTATCTTTTTCTTTTTCTTTTCACTTCTCTTCTTTTTTATATGTGGCATAACAAAATAAAGTAGATGGTTAGAATATGTCATAAAATAAGGGATAGGGTCTGTTAAGCTAAAAAATATAAAAAAGGAGTTCCTTATTTGTGTAAAATAATGTTTATCTCAACTATACAATTCTACAAATTTGAAAATTCAAATTGTAAGGAACTAAATTATCAATTCTTTTTTTCTTGAATAATTTTTGTTTTCACAATTTTTTTTCTCTTTTTTTAATTTTTTTTAGGAATTGCTTTTTTTTCTTTTTTTCGCTTGAATTTTTTTCTTTTTTTTTCACTACTTTTTTTTTTATATGTTGCAGAACAAAAGAATAAGATTAAACACCTATCATGTCAACCAGTAGCTTTGATACTAAATGATAGGGAAAACAATAGGGATGGCCTAATTTTCATAGCATAGGTAGTTCAAGAAAATAGAAAATAATATAAAAAAAGGATATGATCACCACACTCCAAAATTAAGAAAGGGAAATTGGGAGTGATAAATTTTGATTTGGGTGGTTCAATGACCTAACGAATGCAAGTAGTCAACCAATGCTATAAGAAATCTGACTTGCTATTTAGATCACTTATCCAACCACGAACACAAGTTAATCAATCCACATAACAACGCACCTAGGTTGAAGCATAAATTAAGGGCTTTTATGAATTTGAATCACCAATTTATAAAGGAATATTGACAAAGCAAGGTTTCAGAAGAGCAAAAGAAGATAAATTTCTCACACTTTGGAGAAGAAACACTTAATTTCGTATTATATTCATCAACTACTGAATTCTAAGTTACATAGATTCCTATTTATACTACTCTTAGAAAAGTACAAATAGTAAATGCTATGCTTAGGAAAATACAAAGATTTAACTATTATTAAATTAAAAATGAAAATTATCCTCAAATTTTCTTTATTTGTTACATTCCAAATTAAGAAAATATCTCCTGATTTATTGTACTCCATATTGGAAATATGTTCACATTCATTGCATTCCATATTAATAAGACATGTCTAGATTCATTGCATTCGATATTTGGAAAATATCTCTAGATTTGTTGTACTCCATATTAGGAAAATATGTTTAAATTCATTGCATTCCATATTAGGAAATTATCTCATGATTTGTTGCATTTCATATTAAGAAAATATGTCTAGATTTGTTGTACTCCAAATATCTTCAAATTTCTTAAGCTTGGATAAACAACACTTTAGCATTATTTGTTTCTTCTACTTGGGCTCCTTGGGCTAGAATTGCATTCACATGGGCTCTAATTGCTTTTTATATCCTTTTGAGCCTTCCTCTTGTCATTGAGCCTTTACTTAGAGTTAAGTCCTTCTCTACTTAAGCTTAATTATGCAAAGTGCTAGACTGGTTCATATCAACCTAACAAATTCCTAGAAGAGTGTAATTAGTTATAATGCCTTACCAAATTCACTTTAAGGAAGGTATTAAAGATAACAGCTTACTTTCTAAACAGATTTCCAAGCAAGACAACGATCAAAACCCTTTATGAACTATGAATGAGAAAAAAGCCTAGTATTAAAAAAATTTATATATTTAGGGTTGTCTAGCTGAGGCAAGGCTGTATAGGCCAAGTGAAAAGAAACTAAACTAAAAAATGATAAATAATTATTATGTTAGTTACTCTGAACAATCTTAGGGATATAAGTTTCATGATCCCATAATTAGATCCTTCTTTGAGACGAAAAATGCCCAATTCTTTAGGGGAGAGATAAAGTTAAAAACTTTGAAAAGGAATTTGTTTATTTTCCTATAGTTAACATTAATCATGATCAAGCTTTTATTCTTGACATTACTCAAGAAGTAACTCCAAAACCATAAAATAATATTGAAAATCTCCTTAATCAAGATCAATAGGTTATTCCCAAGGACTCAACAACCTAAAGAACAAATGTCGTTAAGGAAATCCACTAGATAGAGGAGAAATGCAATTCTAGATGATTACATTATTTTTCTTCAAGAACATGAGGTATATATTGGAATGGTGGAAGATGATCCAATCTACTTCTATCAAGCCATTAAAAGTTTTAACTCTCAAAAGTAGATTGATGCCATGAGTAAGGAAATGAAGTCCATAAGAGACAATGATGTTTGTGATCTTGTGCCATTACTTGAAGGTGTGAAACCCATTGACTACAAATGGATATTTAAGACTAAGAGGGATTTAGAAGATAATGTGGAAAGATATAAAGCACATCTTGTCGCTAAAGGCTTTACTCAAAAGGAAGACATTGATTTATAGAGATTTTCTCCCTAATTTCTTCACAAGATTCTTTTAGAATTATAATGACACTTGTGGTACATTTTGATCTTGAGTTACATCAGATAGATGTCAAAATAACATTTCTTAATGGTGATCTTGATGAAATAATCTATATGGTGCAGCTTTCAAAACTTTATTTCAGGAGATTTAAAATAGATGGTTTGCAAATTAAAGAAATCCATCTATGGACTTAAGCAGACTTCCCATCAATGGTGTTATAAGTTTCATCAAATTGTCATCTCTTTTGGATTTGAGATGAATGTAGTTAATGGTTGTATATACCACAAGTTTAATAGGAATAAGCATATTTTTCTGGTTTTATATGTTAATGACATATTGGTTGCTAGCAATGATATAGGCTTATTACATGAAACTAAAAGATTTCTATTAAAGCAATTTAAGATGAAAGATCTGGGTGATGCCTCTTTTAGGTTAGGAATATAGATACACTAAGATCACTCTCGAGGTACTCTTGGGTTATGACAAAAGAGCTATATTAAGAAGGTTCTTAAGAGATTTGGTATGTAGGATTGCAAACTAGATGACACCCTTATCACTAAGGAAACAAATTCAATTTGGATTAATACCCAAAGAAAGATTTTGAATTTAAAAAAATGGAAAAGATTCCTTATACTTTAGCTGTAGGGAGTCTAATGTATGCTTAGATTTGCATGCGTCCAAATATTGTATGCATTATTGGGATGTTAGACAGATACTTAAGCAATCTAAGAATAGATCATTAGAAAGAAACTAAAAGGGTCATACGATATCTTTAGAGAAAAAGCATTACATGATCATATATAAAAGATTAGATTAGTTAGAGATCACTGGGTATTCCAACTTTGATTTTGCAAGATGCCAAGATAGTCATAAATTCACTTCAAGTTATATCTACTTGTTTGTTAAAGAAGCTATTTCTTAGGAAACTACTAAGTATAGCTTCTTCCACCATGGCAGTTAAACTTATAGCATATTATGAGGCATCCAATCATAGGACATGGGCATATAATTTTGTCACTAGGCTACAAATTATGGATGGTATTAAAAGATTATTAAATTCATTTTGCGATAGTAAGCCAGCTATGCTGTATTCCAATAACAATAAGAGTTTGTCAAAGTCAAAGCACATAGACAAAAGTTGCTAGTTATTAAAGAAAGAGTTCAAGATGGTCAGATATTTATGGAGCATATTGGAATAAATGTAATGGTTAGAGATTTACTTACTAAGGGTTTACCATCCCTGGTCTTTCATAAATAGACTGCTCATAGAGATGTTGTATCACTTAATGATGTACTATTTTAATGAGAGTTTATATTTATGGTTATTTACTACAATATAAAGATTATGTGGAGTTACACTCTAATCTTGTTTAGTTTAATTTTAGTAAGGGATAAGGTGGACCAATTGAAAATAGGCATGTTAAGATCATAGTGCATGTAATTTTCATGCTACACATCCATTCTTGCTCCATGTCATTGATTGTACCAAATGTTGCTTTGGTCATGTATTGATATGATTGATGGATTGGATTGATTAGAGATGATTCTATTAATGATAGCAATTTTTGATTTCATAAGGCTATATTATAATACATAATTGTAAAGTATTATGTATATATATATACATAAAGACTTGTTTGGCAAATAGCTTTTGAATGACTTTTAGCTAATTTAATCATTTTTACCTGGTTGACTTGTTAATAAACTGATTTAAGTGTTTAACAATTAGTTAACTAAATTAGTTGATTACCTTTCAAAAAGTCATTTTGCATTATCCCCAATTCTCTCTAAGACTTGGAATGGTCTATCTTCTCTCGGTTGAAACTTTGACTTCCTTTGCACGGGAAACCTCTCCTTGTGCATATGTACCCAAACCTAATCTTTGGGTTCAAATACCACTTTCTTTCTTCCCTTGTTGGCATATTTTGCTTGCTGCTCTACTTTCTTTTCAATTTGAGCCTTCGCCTTTTCATGCAACTTCTTAAGAAATTTAGCTTCAATATTACCATCCATATGCACTAAAGATGAAATGTTAGGCAGTGGCAGCAAATCAAGTGGGGTGAGGGGATTAAATCCATAAACAATCTTAAATGGTGAATGCATGGTAGTTGAATGAAATGTCCTATTATATGCAAATTCAATGTGAGGCAAGCATTCTTCCCATGATTTGAGATTCTTTCTTACCATAGCCCTAAGAAGAGTAGTTAAGGTACGGTTTACTACCTCTGTTTGTCCATCTGTCTGTGGGTGACATGTGGTAGAAAATAGAAGTTTGGTTCCAAGCTTTTGCCATAGGGTCCTCCAGAAGTGACTCAAAAACTTAGAATCTCTATCCGAAACTATGCTTCTTGGCAAGTCATGCAACCTCACAATCTCCTTGAAGTACAGGTTCGTAACATGTGTAGCATCATCTACTTTCCTACATGGAACAAAATGAGCCATCTTTGAGAAGCGGTCCATAACCACAAATATGGAGTCCTTACCATTTTTTTCCTTAGCAAACCAACAATGAAATCCATAGAAACATCAGTCCAAGGGTAATCTAAAATAGGTAATGGAGTATAAAGGCCATGGGGTTGTACCTTGGATTTATCCCTTTTGCACACAATACACTTTTTGCAGAATTGATAAACACCATGTTTCATTCTAAGCCAAAAGAAGTGTTCTTACAAGATTATTAAGGTTTTAAGTTCACCAAAGTGCCCCATCAAACCACCCTCATGGGCTTCTTTTACAAGTAAGTCACAAATTGAGCATTTAGGCACACACAATTTTTTCCCCTTAAACAGATACCTCTTATGCTTATAAAACCCATCATGAGCTACCTTTTCACAAAACATATATAATCCAACAAAGTCAGCATCATGCACATAAAGTTCCTTTACATGTTCAAATCCAAGCAATTTCATATCAAGCATAGAAAGCAAAGCATAACGCCTAGATAAAGCATCGACCACTACATTCATTTTACCTTGCTTATGCTTAATAACATAAGGAAACTATTCTAGGAACTCTACCCACTTAGCATGCCTTTTATTTAATTTTCCTTGACTCTTGAGATATTTCAATGATTCATGGTCACTATGGATCACAAACTCTTTAGGTAGAAGATAATGTTGCCATGTTTGAAGTGCCCTAATCAAAGCATAAAATTCTTTATCATAAGTAGGATACTTCAAACATGTTCCATTAAGCTTTTCACTAAGGTAAGCAATGGGGTGCCCATCTTGCATCAAAACAATGCCTATCCCTACGTTAGATGCATCACACTCCAATTCAAATGATTTAGCAAAATTAGGAAGCGCAAGTATGGGTGCATGCAAATATTGAAAAATGTACATTTTGTAAAGATCATGTAGTTTTTCTTAGCTTTATGGTTAATTTCAAAGGTGTGCATATGGATGAGGAAAAGGTTAAAGCCATAAAAGATTGGTTAACCTTTAGGACCATGAGTGAAGTGAGGAGCTTCCATGGGTTAGCAAGCTTTTATAGGCATTTTGTGAAAGATTTTAGCACCATTGCTACACCTTTAAATGACGTTGTCAAATACAACACATGCTCATCAAAAGATTTGCTGTAAACTAAGATATCATCAAAGTAAACAACAACAAATTTGCCTAAGAAGTTTCTAAGTACATGATTGATTAAATGCATGAAGGTATTAGGTGCATTAGTTAACCCAAATGGCATAACCAACCATTCATTCAACCTATATTTAGTCTTAAAAGCTATTTTCCATTCATTCCTCTCCCTTATTCTTATTTGGTGATATCCACTCTTAAGATCAATCTTAGAAAAGTAACAAGCACCAAACAATTCATTAAGTAAATAATCCAAATGGGGTATGGGGTGTCTATACTTTATAGTGATATTGTTAATGGCATGGTAATCAGTGCACATCTTCTAGCTTCCATCTTTCTTGGGTACTAGGATGATTGGTATAGCATAAGGGCTTAGGCTTTCCTTCACCCATCCTTTCTCTAGCAATCCTTCTACTTGTTTTTGGATCTCTTGAGTTTCTTGAGGATTGCTTTTATATGTAGGTTGGTTGGGCAATGTTGCTCTTGCAATTAAGTCAATTTGATGTTCTATCCCTTTAATTGAAGGTAGGCCATAAGGCACTTCCTTGGGGAAGACATCTTCAAATTCCTGCAAAAGAGAAGAAACACCACTAGGCAAAGCATTGTTAGCAAAAAAATCAATCAATTCATCATGAGGACTTTCTTTACACAAAAGTAGATACATAGGCCGAGAGGCCAACAAAGCTTTCCTCACTTCTTTTTCTCTCACAAACAAATTTTCTCTCCTTTCACACTAACTTTTCTTTTCACTCTCGTCTTTCTCACTTGTAAGTGTCCTCACTTTTTCTCCTTTCTTTTTAAGTTTGCCCTCAAACTCACTCTTTTTCTTTTCAGTTTTTCTCTCATCTTTTCTTTCTTGCTCTCTTTTCAACCTCATAGTTGTTTGATCCTCACACATTTAACAAGGAGTCATGGGTACTAAAGTGATTTTGCACCCTTTATGTACAAATGTGAACTTGTTGGAACGACCATCATGAATAGCTTTCTTGTTAAATTGCCAAGGTCTTCCCACGAGGATATGGCTTGCTTCCATAGGTACTACATCACACAAGACTTCATTCTCATACTTTCCAATAGAAAAAGTAATCAAAACTTGCCTATTAACAACTAATTCCCCTTCATCACTCAACCATTGTAGCTTATTGGGCTTGGGATGAGGAATAGTAGTGAGACACAATTTCTCAAGAAGCCTAACACTAGCCACATTGATACAACTACTACCATTAACAATAAGAGAACAAACCTTCCCAAGTCCAAGCATCTTGAATGAAAAATATTTTTTCTTTGTGTAATGTCATCCTCCTTAGCTAAACTACCCAAGAGACACCTTACCATAAGTAAGTCTCTCTCGTGGCAAAAAACCTTACACTCACTATCTTCTTCACTTGGAGCATGTGATGATGGAGATGAACTAGCACTTGAGATCTCACCATTCTCTTTCAAAATCATGGTCTTCTTGTTTGGACATTGGGATGCAATCTAGCCTTTTCCAAGGCATTTGAAGCATTTGATTTCCCTATGCCAAGAAGTAGAGGAAGCAGAAGTATTAATAGAATTAAAAGAAGTTTTAGACGAGGATTTACCGCCTTGGATAGCTGCATTCTTAGTTGAAGTTCCCTCCTTTTTTACTCCTTCCTTTCATCCTTTTGAGTTGTAAGAAGAGATGCCTTTCTTCAAAGTCCCCTTTCTTTTAAGTTGTGCTTCTACTTTGATAGTTTGGTGAACCAAATCTTCAAGTTCTACATAGGGATGGAGTTCCACTATATCACGGATATCATGATTCAACCCATTCAAGAAATAGGCCATTGTTGCTTCTCTTTCTTCAATTACATTAGCTCTTATCATGGCAACTTCCATTTCTTTGTAATAGTCATCAACACTTTTTCCACCTTGCCTCAAACCTTGAAGCTTTGTATGAAGCTCCCTATTGTAGTATGTAGGAACAAATCTCTTGCATATTAGGTTCTTCATTTTAATCCAAGTGACTACAAGTTCCTCATCATATCTCCTTCCCTCCCTTTGAATTTGATCCCATCACACCAAGGTATAGTCATAGAACTCTAGGGAAGCTACCTTCACTTTCTTTTCCTCACTGTAGTCATGGCATGAGAATACTTGCTCTATCTTCAACTCCCACTCTAAGTATGCTTCAACATCATTCCTTCCATGAAAACTAGGAATCTTTATTTTAACTCCATCAATTCTCTCATTTTCTCTCACTCTCTTGTCATTTCTCCTCTCTCTATTATCTCTCCTATCTCTCCTCCTATCATACATGTAATGTCCTAAATTTTTAATTTTATCATTTGAATCTCTAAATTCTAAGGCTGTAGAAATGAAGGGCACGTTTAAATTAGCTTGGTATGTGAATTCCAAGTTAAAAGGTGTTAAGTGTAATGTAACGAAAATTTTGAAGGAAAGGGAACAATAGGAAAGGAATTAATTTCCCTAAATACTATAGATGATCAGAGAAGGTTAGAAAACCCTAGAAATGGGAATTGTCTAAGTCTGACAACGTGAGAAATTTTAAATGGACAGAAACCCTATGGATTAAATTGTAAAAGTGCAAAATCGGGTATGAGTTAAAGTGTGAACAACCAAAAATTTGGGATCTAATATGTAATTTTATTTAGTGTGGCCAATAGACACATGACAAGTGTCATTTTTAGAAGAAAATGGCAAGAATAGCCTTACTAATTGGTGGGAAAGGACCAAAATACCCTTGAAAATTTCAAAAATGACCAAAATATCCTTTAAGCTTCATGAAAACTATTTCTCCTTCTCCTTTCTTCTCCATTGTCGTGAGCCACCTCCATGGAAACTCCAAAATCATCAGCTAGAGAGAAGGAAGAGAGAGAAATTTTCATTTAACTTTTTTACCTAAAAATAGTGAGATTTAGGCTTAGGTGTAGAAGATAAAGTTGCTCCTCTCATTAAGCTCTATCACATGGTGTATTTAGGTTGAAGAAACCTCCAAAGTTGATCAAGTTTGGTCAGCTCCAAGTGGGGATTTTCAAGTTGCTCCAAGAGGTAAAAATGTTCTCCTTTAAAAGGTCTTTAATGTACTCTTTTTAGTTTCTTGAAATTTTGATATTGGTGTGGTCAAAGGAGGTTGATCATTATGGCTTTGGTTTGGTGTAAAAATAGCAAGAAATCATGATGTACAAATTAGGATTTTAGAGGCATAATGATGTATGTATGGAATTGGCATGATTTGTTCGAAATTTAGCTAAATTGATGAAATTAGAATAATTCTTATGAATTATAGAGCCTACGGAAGATGAAATTTTGAATTATGAAAGTTTATGTGAAAATCCCCTTTTGAAAGCCAAAACCGTGAGCATGGGAAAGGAAGAAGGGAAGAAGTTTTAGCCATTTAATTGTGTTTTTTGGGAAGTTTGGAATAATGTATTATAATGAAATTTAGGAGGTATTGGAATGTACATTAAAAATTTGGACACTTCCTTTATGGTTTAGTGTATGTGGAGGAAGTGAAGAATGCATGAAGTTTAAGAAAAATGATGGTTTTCTAATAACAATTATAATGTGTATTTATGTAGAGAAAGAAAAGTGGCAAGTTGGAAAGGCAAAGGGATTGTAGAGAAATTTCTAAGTGAGGCCAAAGAATTATCACTATTTGAAGCTTTTAAAAAGTAGCTAACTTTATCCTTAAGCTCTGTTTTCCATTTATATGTTTTATGTATTTTATGCCATTGTATGGAATGTGTATGAAATTGCTATGTGTGCATCCCGAAAAAATAGTAAAATATTGTATGTGAGGCCTATGGCTCGAGTTCCCTGGGATGATAATGAAATTGCTGTGTGCGGTACCTACAGCCTGAGTGCTGTGTGTGTAAGGCCTAGGTACGATTGTCTGTGATAGCCATCTTGACTGTGATGCAAGTTTCTTACAATAGTATAGAATGGTGTGATAAATGATTATTTAATTTTGGAAATGTATGATTTACTTGCTTAAGGATCTGGAATGGCTTAATATGTTTTTCTTGCAATAGCTAGCTACTGTGAAACTTTGTTTCTTATGTTTCTATATTGTTTACTAACCATTCTAGGTGATGCTTCCAAAGGCCCTCTTGACAAGGAAGAATAATATTTTAAAGTTGTATTAGAATGTTCATAGAGTTTGTGATATTAGTATGTATTGGATATATGTTTTGTAAATTAAAATTTCTGTATAATTATATGACCCTTGTCTATGTTGTATGAAATACATGAATTTGATGTATTATGAACTAGTTTGGATTGGTAAGCTTTTAATATGCAATGTGTGTGAAGTTAGAAAATGACCAAATGAATAGTAAATGACCAAATGAACAGTGAACTCGTAGTGCAGTAAGCTGAGTATGTTTGCAGGGATTTTTGGATGAGTTCTGATGCTCTAAAAATTATGAGAAAATTCAGGAGTGAACTTCATTTATGTATCATCTTCTGTGACAAAATTAAGCTTAAAATAAGCTCATTTGCTATGGGAAATTATTACACGTTTTGGACTGCCCTGTTCCCATCACAGTGCTGAATACAAATTGTAACTTAGTATTACGAAGTATTAAATGGATGATTTTTTATCTAAAAATTTTATGGAAAGTATTTAACATGTTTATAAATTCCCATACCAAATTTGAGCTTAATCGGAGTTGATTTACCGCCTGAACTAAGGGCTTACTTTTACAGTTGTAAATTCTGGACAGCACTAGAATAGGAACACTTTGCTGTGAATTTTGAAAAGTCAAATGATGTCTAAATTTTGTCAAATTTTTAGAGGATGAATCCAACACGTGAAAAGTTTATAGGAATAAATTTAATGATTTTTGGAGTTCTGCAAAGTAGTTTTTCATATTTTTGAAGTTGGTCTAATAATTTTGGAAATGCACAGAAAATTTCTGAAACTTAGAATCTATAATATTTTGTTTCACAGAATCTTAAATTGACTTCAAAAAGACCTAATTGTACAATAATTGCCTATTTAATTAGGATTAAGGTGTTAATAAGTAAAGGAGTTACAATACCTCTTCTCTTCATCATCCTTGCCATCTCTTCTTCTTTCTCTTAGAGAACTACTAGAATCTCTATGGACATGTGGAGAATGGTCACGTGCCTACCTTCTTGCATTATTTGCCATCATTTCTTGAATATTCCTTATGGTTTCATTCTACCTCTTAAACATTCTTTTAAATCTTTGTGCAAGTCCTTCAATTTGCAATCTGACAACCAAGGACTTAGGTGAGAGAAGAGTGCTCTCATTACTTGATCCTCCTTCATGAGACATGTCTATAAAATAAAAAGGTTAATGTAATAAAAGATCCTCTCCACTCGCTAAGTGTTTTACTCAATAGATGTCCACTCATGTTTTACTCAAAATTAGCTTTTGTGTAAACATTTCTCTCTTGCCTTTTTCCCCTGAAGTGTTCTCAAGAGTTCTTAAGAAAGTCAACCTCCAATCTACACAATCAACCACAACTAAGTGATAATTAATTAACAAGACACAAGTGAAGCCAACAAAAGAAAACTTTAAGATAAAACTAAGGAAGCCAACAAAGACAATAAAAAAAAACTAAACAAGAAATAAGCACACTAAAGAAAACAAAGTGCAAACAAGACAAGAATAGAGAAATTAGAGGAGATTATGTAACATTAAATAATAGCTAAGTTGTTCCCAAAATTTTCTAGTATGGAATCAATCATAAACTAAGCAAAAGTAAATTGAAAATTGCAAGAAAGTGGCACCCAAGAAGCACTTTTGTGTGCTGTAGATTTTTTTTTGCTGCACAATAGTTATACCCCTTTTTCAAATTGAGTCACACAATTTTCAATTAGCCACTAATGATGAACTTGCAAGAATAAGCAAGAATATGAGAATGTTCATATTTGAGACAGCAGAAATTCAATCTAATTGAATCAGAATTTTAGAAAGAAACAGTAAACATGGAATTAGAATTGATTGTATTCACAATTTTCATCAAATTAAACTATTATTTAACACTAAACACGAAACTAATAGAATTTCACAAGATTGGACAAATTCAAAATCAAGGACATGTGATGAACACAAGTGCAGAAAATTAACAATTGGCTATGAATTTAGCTATTCTAATCACCAAGAAACAAGAATCTAGCAATAAAACAAGTGTTGCAACAAGATTTAGGGAAGATTGTACCAAGAATTGATGAAACCCTAAGCTATATGAAGAGTACGACATGTGAACAGTGTTGTGAAACCCTGAACTAGATGAATAATACCGTGAGTAGTAATCATGAATAGTGTCGATGAACAGTATTTCATGAAACAGTGTCGTGATGAATAGTACTCTTCAAGTCTAACTCCAACCAAAGCTCATAATACCAATTGATGATAAAGACAGATCTTGAATTGAATTTCAAACAACAAAAAAATAGAATAGATGGAGGATGGTGCCACAATCACAAGATTGATAAGCCAAATGAATGATTGCCACATGAGTCTTGGCCTCTTGATAAGATCGGAAATAATCAGCTCACTTAAGAACCTAAGAGTCACACCTCTCACAAGAGTGCTAAATCTCAAATTGCATTTAAAATTGAATAAAAATATGTTTACAAGAGCTTATATATGTCCAGCCCTCATAAGCCATAATGGGCTTCTTGTGCTAACAAGCCCAATTCTAATTAAACTAAATAAAATAACAAGTTTTCATGTTAAAATAAATCCAAAAATAAGCCTTAGCCCACATGGCCCATTTATTGCAAAAATACTAAACTAAATTAAGTAAATGCTAATGGATTCCATTGGAGCCCATATCTTCCAATTACACACAATTGACTATCTTGGACTCTTCTAGCTCCAAATTAGGCCTTCTTTCAAATAGGGCAGCAATCATCTTCTCTAAGTCTCCCTTTATCCTATTTGCCTTTGCCCTTGTCATTGGTCCTTGAAGCTCTTCCAATGCCTTCAAGCCTTTGTCTTCAATGGGTTTTCTTCGATCCTCATCAATATTACTTTCACTATTGGGATTTTTTTGGAATGCAGCTTCCTCACTTATTTATCAATGATTTGTATAGGTCTTTCTTCATAAACTACTTTATGACCTAGTTCTATTAATACTTCTTTCAATACATGAGATTCATTTAGAACATATTTTCTTAACATTGATATATGAAAAATTGGATGAATTGCTTTCATGTTTCTAGTAGTTCCAATTAGTAAGCAACCTTTCCAATTTGCTTAATGATTTCATACAGATCGATATACCTTAGGGTTAACTTTTAGTGCGAACCCAGGAAGGTATAAAACTTATGAACCCACAGCCAATCTGAATATACTTACCCTAAGAACACTAAGAATCAAGCTTGGTGATCCACTTGAACCCTTGAGTACAGAAAACAAGGACCCAAAGTGTTGATGATGCCACAAGGTTGATCAAGCCTTGATAAGTCAAAAGTTTAATGAAGAACCACAGAGAAAACTCCTCTCAAATCTAGAAAAGGATAACTTTCATTTAGCAAAAGTCTTATTACAAAAGATGTGGAGATATGATATTTATAAACCACTTAGCTTGGGAAAAGAAAAACCTAGAAATATAACTAATTAGCTCAGCCCATTATGAAAATAAAAAGACATATTGCCTAACATAGCTAAAATTCGTGCAGTTACATTAACTAATTATAAACCACTATTTTCAGCCTAAAACAACATAATTGAGCCCAATTTGAGTGTACTCATGCATAGTCCTTGGTCCAAGCTCCTTAATTTGTATTGTTCTGGCCTAAAATTCCTTTAACAGCTCTATTTCTAGCCTAAATAATGCTGAGGACGTGATTGGTATTAAGATCAGGTTAGGGTGAATTTTGTTTGGCCTAAATGTCTTGAATAAGCCCATTTAAAGCTTCTTTGGTCCTTGTAGCCTATGCTCTTGTAATAAGCCCACTTGGAATTTGTAATGGATCCATTAGGGTACTTGAATTAGTTTGTTCCATCCCTTGAGTTGCATCATTCCTTTTCTCTTGAAAAGGATTCATCCTTGAATCTTCACCTACATCATAAGGAGATAAATCAGAAACATTAAATGTAGCACTAATATTATACTCTCTAGGCAAGTCCATCTTGTAAGCATTGTCATTTATTCTTTTAAGGACTTGAAACAGTCCTTCCCCCCTTGCAGCTAATTTAGATTTCCTTTGAGTTGGAAACCTTTCTTTCTTCATATGCATCCATACCCAATCCCCTAGTTCAAAGATAACACGTCTTCTTCCTTTGTTGGCTTTGGATGCATATTGTTTATTTTTCTTTTCAATTTGCTGCTTCACACGTTCATGAAGTTGCTTCACCATTTCAGCTTTTTTTTTCCCATCAAGACTAACTCTCTCATCAATAGGCACTGGTAATAAGTCCATAGGAGTTAGTAGGTTAAAAACATAAACTATCTCAAAAGGAGAATAATCAGTAGAAGAATGAACACTTTGGTTATACGCAAACTCAATGAATGGCAAGCTTCTTTTGAATAACTACTTTGAGCAATTGAGTTAAAGTTCTATTGACAACTTCAATTTGGCCATCAATTTGTGGATGATAAGTAGTAGAAAATAACAATTTAGTGCCAAGCTTTCCCCACAAAACTTTCCAAAAATGACTAAGAAACTTTGTATCCCTATCAGATACAATGCTTTTTGGAACACCATGAAGCCTTATAATTTCTTTAAAGAACCAATTTGCAATATGAACAACATCATCAGTTTTATAACATGAAATAAAATGAACCATTTTAGAAAATCTATCAACAATCATAAATATTGAATCCTGACCTCCCCTTGATCTAAGTAGCCCTAAAATAAAGTCTATGGATATGTCCACCTTAAGGCTCATTAGGTACGGGTAAAGGTGTATACAAACCATGTGGTAAGACTCTAGATTTTGCCTTTTTACAAGGAATACACCTTCCACATATTCTTTCTACATCACATTTCATTTTAGGCTAAAAGAAATGCTCATGCAAAACATGTAAAGTCTTTTTTATGCAAAAGTGTCCCATTAATCCTCCCCCATGAGCTTCCCTCACCAGCAATTCACGCATAGAACATTTAGGCACACATAACTTATTTTCTCTAAACAAGTATCCATTAGTCTTATGAAACTTACCAATTGCTCTTTTCTCACATGTAGCAAATACTTCAACAAAATCATTATCCTTTTAATACAATTCTTTGACATATTCAAAGCCAAGCAATTTTGCATTAACAGAAGTAAGAAGAACATACCTTCTGGATAAGGCATCTACAACTATATTCTCCTTACCTTGTTTGTATTTGATGACATATGGAAAAGGCTCAATGAATTCTAACTACTTAGCATGTCTCTTATTCATCTTACCTTGCCCCTTAAAGTGCTTTAAAGATTGGTGATCTATGTGAATCACAAATTGCTTAGGCCAAAGGTAGTGTTTCCAAGTCTCCAATGCTCTCACAAGTGCATAAAGCTCTTTGTCATATGTTGGATAATTCAAGGCTGCCCCACTTAGCTTCTCACTAAAATATGCAACAGGTCACCCCTCCTGCATCAAAATAGCTCTTATATCAATTCCTGATGCATTACATTCAATCTCAAAAGTTTTGTTAAAGTTAGGTAATGCTAGCACAGGTACAGAACACAATTTTTCTTTAAGAACATTAAAAGCATGATCTTAAGCTTTGTCCCATTTAAAGCTAACAAATTTCTTAATGATTTTAGTGAGTGGTGCAGCAATTGTGCTAAAATCCTTCACAAAATGCCTTTAAAAACTAGTTAAGCCATGAAAGCTTCTTACCTCAGTAATGGTTGTAGGCGTGGGCCACTCCTTTATTGCCCTTACCTTTTCTTCATTAACTTCTACCCCTTGTGCACTTACAATAAAACCAAGGAAAACAATCTTATCCATACAAAAGTTACACTTTTTCAAGTTAGCATACAATTTTTCCTTTCTCAGCACATTAAGTACACAATGCAAATGCTCAAATGTTCATCACGATTCTTACTGTATATGAGGATATCATCAAAATACATAACAACAAATTTCCTAATGTATGCATGCAAAATATGATCCATTAACCTCATGAAAGTGCTTGGTGTATTAGTGAGTCCAAATGGCATAATTAGCCATTCATAAAGTCCATGTTTTATTTTAAATGCAATTTTCCACTCATCCCCTTCCCTCATCCTAATTTGATGGTATCCAGATTTTAGATCAATTTTAGAGAAGATACTAGACCCATGCAATTCATCTAGCATATCATTTAATCTAGGAATGGGATGACAATACTTTATCATGATATTGGTCATAGCTCTGCAGTCAATGCACATTCTCCGTGATCTATCTTTCTTAAGAACAAGTAGAACTGGAACTGCACAAGGACTTAAGCTTTCTCTAACATACCCCTTTACCAAGAGCTCCTCAACTTGCCTTTGAAGTTCTTTTGTCTCTTCTGGATTTCTTTTATAGGCTAGATAGTTAGGAATTGTTGCACCAAGAATGAAGTCAATTTAATGCTTTATTCCTCTAATAAGTGGTAACCCACTAGGGATTTCTTCAAGAAACACATCTTCAAATTCCTGCAACAAAGGATCAACAACACTTGGAAGAGAAGGGTCCAAAAAGTTAGTATAACTCTAATCATCTTATATGATTGGTTCTAGGACACACACCAACAGTCTCCTTGTAAACTAGAACAACCATAGGCTGTCTAGTAAAATAAGCAACTCTCACTTCACTTTCTTTTGTGTAGAAACTCTCTTTTCTCTCCACTTTCTTTTCTTTTTTCTAAATTTCTATCTTTGAGCTCTTTGTTTTATCATTTTCACACTCATTATTTTTTTTATCTCTCTTTCTCTCTCTCTCTCATTTTTCAACATACTCCTCTTTTTATTTCTCTCATTTTTCAACTCACTCTCTGTTTTACTTCTCTCATTTTTCAACTCACTCTCCTTTTTATCTTGCTCTTTCTTCATTTTGAGTTAATCTTCATACATTTGCTTAGGAGATAAAGGTGCAAGTGTAATGGGTCTGTTGTTCAATACAAAAGAGTACCTATTTGTATACCCATCTTTAGTTGCTCTACGATCAAACTCCCATGGTCTTCCCAAAAGTATATGATCAGCATGCATTGGGACTACATCACATAGTACTTCATCATTATATTTACCAATTGAGAATGAAACCAAAACTTGATCTTTAACCTTAATTTCCCCACAATCATTCAACCATTGCAATTTGTAAGGTCTAGGGTGTTTAATGGTAGGCAAGTTCAGCTTCTCAACTAATGTAGTACTTGCAACATTTGTACAACTTCCTCCATCTATAATCATACTACATACCTTATTGTTTATAAGGCAGCAAGTGTGGAAGATGTTTTCCCTTTGTTGCTCACTGTCATCCTCTTTAACTTAGGAATTTAGAACACGTCTGGTCATAAGTGCTTCTCCTTCAACTGCATACTCAACTCCATCATCACTAGCATCTTCAAGTGAAGGCATGGATTCATTACTATCACTTTTAGTCACCATTTCATTATCATGCATAATCATAACTCTCTTGTTGGGGCATTGTGATGTTATATGACCTGTTCCCAAATATTTGAAACATCTAATATCTCTATTTCTAGAGGGTTAGGAATCACATTTACCTTTGCCTTTTGAAACTTCATCTTCACCCCTAGGAGCTCCTTTCTGAATAACCTTTTCTTCTTTCTTCCAATTTGATTTGTAAGAAGAACCAGAACCAGAACCCACATTATACTTTAATGCCTTCTTCTGTTTTAATTGTCTTTCCACCTTTATAGCCATATGCACCATGTTTTCTAACTCCACATGATGTTGTAGCTCCACTATGTGTGTTATTTCTCTATTCAGCCCATTTAGAAACCATGCCATTGTGACTTCCCTATTTTCTTTAACATCAACCCTGATCACAGCAATCTCCATTTTCTTCTAATACTTTTCTACACTTTTAAAACCTTGTGTAAGGCTCTGCAATTTTTGATAGAGGTCCCTATAGTAATGACTAGGAACAAACCTCTTCCTCATTAGGGCCTTCATTTCCCTTCATGTTTCTATAGGTCTCTCACCATTCCTCCTTCTGTTCAAAACTAATTTATCCCATCAAATAATTGCATAATTAATAAATTCAATTACAGCTAGTTTCACCTTCTTTGCTTCAGAGTAATTATGGCAATCAAAAATCAATTCTATCTTTTTCTCCCACTCTAAATAAGTTTCAGGGTTATTTCTCCCTTGGAAAGAAGGTATCATCATTTTAATGTTGCTAAGGTTCCCATCCCTCCTATTTTGATCTCTTGGAGTAGTCCTTTTGTAATCCCTCTCATGCCAAACTCCTCTATGCCTATTTGTGCCCATTTTAAATTCAGACTCAAAATCCTTCTCATTTTCATCTCCAATTTCATTTTCAAAATTAAAATCATCCATATCCCTCTGCTCTCGCCTATCATGTCTTCTTGGATTAGGATTTCTATTAGCTTGCTCCCTTTGTAGATCAACAATCATATCTTCTTGCCTATCCATCATATCCCTTATTTCTCCAAAAACCAAATTAAAACGTTCAAACTATTATCGCATGGCTTTTAGAGTAAGCTCTATGTTCTATGGATCTCCACCACTTGGTGTCTCCCCCCTGTTTGCCATTTTGAAAGTTGCAAGACAATTTGTTAGAAAATAAGTTCCTTACACACTCTCTCATGTGTTTGTCCTCAAGTGATGTCACTCAACCCTCGTATATCACTCTTAAATAGGCTTTTTTTCATGATAATGGTCTCACACTCTCTAGCTTTTTTCCATTCTTAGTCTTCTCTATTAGTTCTTTAGAGAAACTAATTACACTCAATCAAGGCTATTAGAAATTCTTGTAGAATTTTAATCAAACAATTTAGGAGCAAAAATAACAGTATATGTTCAGAGAAAAAATTAAAAATTTTAGAACAAAAAATTGAAATAAGATTTCTAGAGTTCTACCCCAAATCAGAATCCATCAGCACAATTCTTTTTCTTTTTATTCTCTATTACTTTCTCTTTTTTTTTTTTGTCCTCTTTTCTTTATTTTCAAGATTTTTATTTTTTTTTTGCAGATTTTTTGAATTTTTTTCGTTCTTTTTTTATTTTTTTTCATTTTTTTCCCAAAATGTAAAAGGGTAGAACCCTAGAAAGAAGGAACAGAATCTGGAAAAGAGATGTAAGAACAAATGCAGGACAAGAAGAATAGAATTACAAAGTGATAATTAAGGGGATAAAGCTCGATCTTAGTCCGAAGCTCTGATGACCAAGATGGTGCAAACCCAGGAAGGTATAAAACCTATGAACCCACAGCCAATCTGAATATACTCACCCCAAGAATGCTAAGAATCAAGCTTGGTGATCCACTTGAACCCTTGAGTACAGAAAACAAGGACCCAAAGTATTAATGACGCCATAAGGTTGATCAAGCCTTGATAAGTCAAAAGTTCAATGAAGAACCACAGAGAAAACTCCTCTCAAATCTAGAAAAGGATAACTTTCATTCAGCAAAAGTCTAATTACAAAAGATGTGGAGATGTGGTATTTATAAACCACTTAGCTTAGGAAAAGAAAAACCTAGAAATATAACTAATTGGCCCAGCCCATTATGAAAATAAAAAGACATATTGCCTAACATAACTAAAATTCGTGCAGTTACATCAGCTAATTATAAACCACTATTTTCAACCCAAAACAACATAATTCAACCCAATTTGAGTGTACTCATGCATAGTTCTCGGTCCAAGCTCCTTAATTTGTATTGTTATGGCCTAAAATTCCTTTAATAGCTCCATTTCCAGCCTAAATAATGCTAAGGATGTGATTGGTATTAAGATCAGGTTGGGGCAAATTTTGTTTGGCCCAAATGTCTTGAATAAGCCCATTTAAAGCTACTTTAGTCCTTGTAGCCTGTGCTCTTATAGGCCCACTTGGAATTTGTAATAGATCCATTGGGATACTTGAATTAGCTTGTTCCATCCCTTAAGTCACATCAACTTTCCTTTCCTCCCAGTTCTCATTATTCCTTTTATTAGTAAAACTCTTAAGAATATACAATTATCTACTTGGAATTCCAATTCTTTTCATTTATATGATTTATATTGACTTTGAGCTACTTGTGATTTTTTTTTGGTAATTAGAACTTTGTTAATAGCATCCTTGACTAAGTTAAGGTTAATTATTTTAATTTCCCTTACTTTGAACCATCCAATGAGTAATCTATATTTTTTATTATATAAAGATTCAAATGGAGCCATATGCAAACTAGTATGGTAATTATTGCTATTTGCAAACTCCATCAATGACAAGTGTTTATCCTAATTCCCCTCAAACTCAATTACAAAAGCTCTTAGCATGTCTTCTAAAGTTTGAATTATTCTTTCAGACTATCCCTTTATTTGTGGATGCAATATTGTACTAAATTGTAATTGAGTATCCTATTCTCCTAAAGTGATTGCTAGGATCAAGAAGCATACTATGATCCTTGATCTAAAATGATTATAAGTGGTATACTGTATATTACAGTGCAATGTATGTTGTTTTCATTGGTAAAGAATTTGCAATCTTTGTAAGGTGATCTACGATTACCTATATGGAATTATAACCATCATTGGTTCATAGCAATCTAATTATATAATTCATCATAATACTTTTTCATTTCCATTTAGGAATGCATATGTTTTGGTAAAGTCTTGTTAAGTGTTAATGCTCTATATTTTATTTGCTAACAAGTTAAGTATTTGATCACATATTCTTGTACATTTCTCTTTGTTCCTTCCTACCAATATACTTTTTTTTTAAATCTTGGTGCATCTTGGTGGTACCAAAATGCATTGTATAAGATGATTCATGAACTCTTTTTAATACTTCTTTTCTTAGAATTATGGGCACCCATAATCAACTTCTATTTCTTATTACTTTGTTTTCATTCACGGCTAAACTAGTCTCATCTTTATTCATAACTTTACTCTTTAATTATTTATATTGAGGATATTCTTTTTAGGCTTCTTTGATTTGATTTATCATAATAGAATTTACATTATATAAGCCAAATTTACTTTTTTATTTTCTTTCAAATTCTTCCTTTTATCTTTAGAAGCTTTCCAACTTAAAGCATTAACAACTACATTAGCTCTACTCAAATGATAGTGAATGGAGCAATCATAATCCTTCATAAGCTCCATCCACCTTCTTTGTCTTATGTTGAGGTTTTTTTGTTTAAAAATATACTTAATACTTTTATAATTTGCATAGATTTCATAAGTAGCCCTATATAAGTAGTGTGCCACTAATTCCATTTCTAAATCATAAACAGGGTAATTCATCTCATGTTTCTTTAATTGATAAGATGCGTAAGCTATTACTTTACTTTGCTGCACTAACACATATTCTAATCCTTCTCTGAAAGCATTACTTTCTGCATTATTAGGCAATGCTAACACTAGAGTAGAAGTTAGATATTTTTTCAATTTTTGAAACTCTACTCGCATTTATCATTCCATACAAACTCAACTCTTTTATAAGTCAACTTGGTTAACGGTGTAGTTGTTTTTAAAAAGTCTATTACAATTCTTCTATAATACCCAGCTAGCCTAAGAAAATTGTATATTTTAGTCATTGAGAATCGTTATGGCCATCTAAGCATAACTTGATTTTTTTAGATCCATTTGTATTCTTTCTTGTGATACCATATAGCCCAAGAAATGTACTTTTTTCATTCAAAATTTTCACTTTGAAAATTTAGCATATTACTTATGCTCCTTCAATATTTGTAGTGTGATCCTCAAATATTATGCATGCTCATCCTCACTTTTGGAATATATTAAGTTATCATTAATAAACATTATGATAAATTTATCTAGGAAAGATTTGAAAACATGATCCATTAAACCCATAAATGCTACAAGAGCATTAGTCAATCTAAATAATATAGCTAAGAACTCATAATGGCTATAATGTGTCATCTTTCTTCTTTACAAATAGCACTAGTACTCCTATCATGCACCCTTTAACATCATGAGTTATAGAGATAATGTCTCCCATTGATGTATTTACTAATAAGGGTCTATCTAATTCATTTAATGGTTTTGAAAGTTTAATCACTAAATTTCTAAATATAGATGAATGTGTAGTACCAGAATCAAATGAAACTTCTACTAGAAAAGTTCTAACTGAATTGATATAGTACCTATCATCATTGCATTAGAAGCTTGGGCCTCTTAGTGTGTCGTAGCAACCACTCTTGCTTGGGTCCCAACTAGTTCCTTCTATTTGTTCTTCCTATTTTACATTGTTAGTGGTTTTGTTGCAGTCATGTTTTGAGTAGGTTGCACACTGGGGGCATTAATGTTGCTTCCTTACTAGGCAGTCCTACCTTCAAAAGTTTGATGTCCTATTTGCCCATATCTAAAACAGAATCTACATGGCTCAACATAATTAATTTATATTATTAACAATAAGGAGGTCTATTAGGTAGATTTGGAAATAAGTAAGTCTTATTAGAAATATTAGGACTTCCTTCTAATTTGCTGTTAGGATTTTTTGTTTCTGACAACTTCTTTGATCTTAAAATTAATTTCTCTTTATTTGTTTATTTTTGGTTAGCACATTTTGAGTAATTACCACTTTCCTCATGTCTTTGCTATTACTTCTTAATACTTTGTCTTCCTTTTTCCTAGATGGTCACCTATCCTAGTATTACTCTTGCTTAAGTATGCTTAGCTTTAGAGTTTTAATGTGATTCGGTGCATTAGTGTTGGCATGATCAGACCCCATTATAGAAATAATTTCGAGGACTAGATATAAATTAGTTTACTCTAGCTTTCTTTATAGGTAGTAAGTTTTAGTTTACTTTAGCTTTCTTTGTAGGTAGTAGATGTTTTGCATATTAAGACAATTGAGTAAACTATATATCATAGTGGGCTACTATTATGGACCTTTAAGTTAATCTTTGAAATTCACAAGCTTTTACTTCTTGGATGCTTAATGGTAGAAACCTATCCATCAGCTTAACTTAAAGATGCTTTTAGATAATTAGCTATTGGTAGCCGTTATAGGTTAAATATTGTGGTTATACTAGAAATGAGCCATATGTTTTAATTGGTAATCCACTAATTCCATGATTATGTTCTTATTGCACCCTAGTAATTTGCAAATTCTTTCTATTTGATCCATGAATTAATAAAAATCCACTATCAGATCCCTTATCATCATATTTTGGGGAGTTTAGTTCTTTTTTTAAAACTCATATACCATTTGTAACCTTTCTCTTAAAAGTAACAGGGGATCTATTATCTAGGTTCTAATGAGATTGGAGGTGGAACAAGAGGGTTTTGATTTTGGGCTAAGAGTCTTTCTAGAGTTTGCTATAGCATTATAGCCTTTATTAAAACCTTAAGTTATTCTTCTTCTACCCTATGGAGGTTTTCTAAAGATATGTCTATAGAGGTTTCATGCTCTAGAACTTTTGGATGCACTCTAGCTTAAGTTTGGTTGTTTCTTATCATAATTCTATAAAATATATTTAACTAACAAATATTTCTTTCTTTAAAAGAGAAATAATTAAAAACAACACCTATCTAGCTTCATGGATCCATTGTGACTGACATTTTGTTTTTCCTTCAACTATCCAAAAATTCCATATTCTGATTAGGCCTTCTTTTAATTCTTTTATAATGACTACCTTAGACCATACTTTAATATTAACTCTATCATGTCTTAAGTTTTGGGTATAGTGATTAGTATAAAGATATTAGATTAGTATTAATATACCAATTAGCTATATTTACAAGCCTTTAAGACATTCATAATTCTTTCTCTTTCATAGCTCTACTAATGTGTAAATAAGTACTTATGGAAAATAATTTTAATGTGTACGCACATAAAGAAGTTCAAAACATAAATTACATATATTAAATATTATTTATGCAAGACTATAAAATTTTTAAAAGCATAATTTTATGTATAATCACTATCAGAAGATAAGACTTCTAGTTAGAATGCCATAAAATGCAACATGGAATATTCCCAAAAGTGAGATGAATGTTCACATATAGATGTTAGTCATCTTTGGGATCCATGCTTAATGGCTACTTTTCTCCTTTTACTAAAGAGTTTTCACCATAAAAGATCAAATGTAAATATATAACATTGGAAAATAATTAATTTAAGCTTTCAGATAGTATTTATAATTTTTATACACTATTGTAACTTTGGTATACAAAGAGAAATCCTTACATGCTGGTAATGACTTTCATGTACTAAAAGTAGCTTTTAATTTAAAAATAGCAATTTTATATGTATTATTTACAAAGTCTATTTAGAGAATGGTTGTAGTAATTACTTATAAAATCACTGAATGATTATAGTTAATAACTAGGTTTCTCCTTGTAACTTTAGTCTAACTTTATCCCTCATTACCCTAAGTATTAAGCTATTAACTTTGTTCCTCCAACCCTTACCACTCCTCTCTTTCTCTATGAAAGATGTAAATATCCTCCTGTAAATAAGATATAGGATGAGTAATCATACTTAGAATAAGTATTGATAAGATGCCATGAGCATATATAGGCATTAATCATGGATTTCATTATTACATATCATAGGTTATGGTTAAAATACCAACTATACTAGAGAGGTTTTATTAACAAAATTTTTCATTCTCATGTATTTAACCTTTAGCATCATATATCATCATGTTTAAGGTTGATATACAATCTTTCTATTCAAGATAAATAGCTCAAATATTATCAATTGTACCATGATTCTTAATCATAAAATCTAGCCAGTCTTATACACCATCCTATTTCAATCTAATATATTTAATATTAATAATGTTGAGTAGCATGACTACTCTACAGTTTGGAGCCTTTTAAGCTTCCATATCATTGTACATTTTCACTAAAATTTTATCTTATACTTTTAACACATCAATAAGCATTAAACATCAATTTCCTCATAAAATTAATCATTCTTAGGTACTGTTCACTCAATACCAAAGTAGTGAAATTCCAACAAGACAACATATAAACACTTATAATTCAAGCCAATTTTCATCATTCAAATAGAAACCAATTGCTTCCAAACTTTGTTATGACATTCTCAACATGTGTAATGAGGAATAACTTAATTGTTACATGATATATTTCATGACCTTACTAATGCACTAAATAAGCTAGAGTTGTTGAATTCGGACAACACTAGACCTATAAAAACAAAATTATCATTTAGGCAAACAAATCAACTTCATTTGCCACTAATTTTTTTACACAAGCTTATTAATATCTTGTAACATCCCATAATACTATTTAAAGTTTTATTATTTTATATGCTTCAAAATATTTATTATGGATGACAATAATTAAATTATATTTAATTATACTAAGATGAAATACAAATATTTTAAACTTTAACTATGTAATAATAGTATGATTTTATACAACAGAAACATTATCTAAATATTATTAGGATATTTAAAAGTAGAAAGTGAGAAATTTTAACATGTATGTATTAATTTTGGAAAATGAATTTCATACATATGCTTATACATTTATGAGGATACTTTTTCAAAATTCAAGATGAAAGGAATTTATATATAATATATGTAATTAAATAAATTATTCTTTTGATATTTATGGAGAAATGAAATATTTAGGTTAGGATTTTAAATAAAAGAGTTTTCTGAAAAGGAGTTTTAATTAGATGATTGGCTAGGATTAAATTTAGATGAAATAGAGGGTTGAAATCTCATGATAGAGTGAGCTTTGGTAGCATAAGAAGTGTCAAATTGGAGCCCAAGGCTACTTTATAGTTTCTTTTTCCTTTTTTCTCCTCCCTAGCTAGCATATCTTGTTCCCTCTCTTTTCTTTCTATTTTTCTCTTTTTATTTGATGTCGAGCTAACCTTTTCTGGCTGCAATTCACTGTGCTTCCTTTACAAGCATCATCCATGGCTACAATAGAGAGAACGCAATGGCAAAAGTTACTGGTCTTAGTGGAACCCATGGCTAAAATAGGGCCTCAGCCCTCCCTTTTTTTCACTAGAGTCCCAATGTCTTTCTACCATTATTAAGCATTGGTCGACCATTTCAAGAAGAGGTAAGTTAATTTATGCATTTGAACCTTTATATTTTTATTAATTTGAGTTAGATCTAAGAGACTTTATTTTTGTTCATTCTAAGAAACTTGACAATGATGTAAAAATATAAGAATATCATGCTACAAATTGTTAAAATGACATCTTTAGAACATATTTAGATTATTAAGTTTTAATATTTATACTTACATGGTTTTGATTTAAAGAAGGACCCTTAAAATGTGAGATCTGGTTTCTTTAAAACAAAGCCGAAAATATTAAGAACTAGTTTATAATGTAATATGACATAAGTCTTCCTAGACTATAAGCTCTAATATTTGAATTATTTCATACTTGGTTCAAAGGAACTCTTGTTTATAAAAATCTTTAACTCGTTTAAGGCAATTTCGAAAATATAAGAAACTTACATTATAGGATCATGAGATGTTTTGATTAGAACCCAAAGCAATAATTTGAGAAGGAAATAAGTAATGTCGATTTAGTTATAATTTATCATATTACATATCTTAATAGAATTTCTTTTATAGTTTCAAGTTTTAATACTTTACTTATATGGTTGTAGTTTAGAAATCTTTATATTATGGTGAACTTTTCATTTATGTATCAATTTTAGAAGATGAGTAAAGTATGATTTGGAATATAAAAATATGAACATATAATGATTAGAAATTGAAGTAGTAAACTTGAAAAGAAAAAGAGTGATATCAGCATTTACAATTATAATTTATTATTATAAATTATGAAGTATGAAGATTGGAAAGGTAAAAGCTAAACACTTAAGAATCTTCGAAAAAAATGAAGTAAATAGATCTTACTAGATGAGTATATATCCCATTCTAAATTAATGTCTTGATAATAATTTGTTTAAATGTTATAATTTATATTCCTTCTTACAAAATGGTACTGCTGATATGTTTATTCATCTATGGATCCTTAACAGTATAACTATGAATCATAGTATATTATTGAATCACCCTTGTAGTTATAAATGAGTAATATGGAAACAATGTCTATGATAAGATAGTAATTGTTGGGTAAATGGATATTAATGACTATACTTAAAAAAAGTATGGTGGTGTTATTACTTACAGTTGATAGATAGTGATTGAGTTTACATTGTTAACCATATGTATTGGTGTGTGTTCTAGAAGCTAATCAGAAAAATGATTGTAATAATGCACAATGTATTATATTTTATTTCAGGCACAATGTATTCCAGGGATAATCTTTTATTCAATTCAACATCATAGTACCAATATTATAACTTTATTTCAACATTTATACATAATCAAAACTAGATCATATAGCACCATCTCAATTTCACTTCTAACATGGCCAAAATCATCAAATATTTTATTTATCATGAGAAAACTTCATAAAGCAAAAGATAATTGCCACTCATCATAACTTATTGAGTCATTATCTTCTTAAAAAACTTTTAGAACAACAAGAAAGCAATTTCACTAAAACAAGCCAAATTTTAAAAATAGAAAGAAGACTATCATAAAAACTTAAAGAAGATGATAGAAGATCCTAGTTACCTTGCTAGAATTGAAGAATCTAGTTGGATAACTTCTTAAAATTTCTTGAAGACCCTAATGAAATGCCTTAGAGAAACTCATAGCTCTTGCTAGAAAAAGGAGTAAAAATTTGCCCCAAAATAACCCTAAATGGTTTATATAAAAATCTTATTTCAAGCTTTCACCAAAAGCTTCCTAATTCATAAAATTTTCTAAAAAAAATTAATGATTATTTAGCACTAGGGCATGGTTCTCTTGCTAGAGATTAGAGGATTTTTACCTCAATTAATAAATTTTAGCCAAATAAAATACCTTGAAAAGTTTGCTAAAAAAAACCCCTAGTTTCCCACTTATTTACCAATTTACCAAATCATGTTTAGGCCATCTTTGGCCTTATTAATTTTTTTTTAGGTTTCAACATCAAATTAAGCTTAGAAGTTTAGGCCAAGTTAACCTAAAAAGACAAAATGATTTATTTCTATTTTAGCCCAATCTTTAAGTTTTCTAGTTATCCATGCCATTTTCTAGCTATTAAACCTCTAATTTCTCATCAAGCCTTCATAAAATTTTTCTAAACTTAATATTGAGCTTTTTATAATTTTTTGACCCATACTAATGCCTAATACAATTTCTACAAAAATTCTAGGTAGATATGCCCTTAAATTATTTTTACAATTTAGTTAAATTTTATCCAATTATATTTTTGGGTTTCTATTGTGGTAATTTTTATCCAAAATTTCTTAAATTTTCTTACTTTGTTAAGATATTATAGAAATTCCCTAAATTATGGAATACTTTGGTTTTAAAAGTTAATATTGGAAACTGTAAAAAGTTTGTGATCTTGAAAATTGTTATATTATGATGTGAACTTAAAATCATAATATTAGGAAGGAAATATGTAATACTTAATTTATTATAATTTATTCTTGTAAATTGTGAGTAGAAAATTAAAGAAAAGATGAAAGTGAAATAATAAGGGATTATCGAAATGGATGGGCATTCTCAAGTGAGTATATATCTTACTCCAAAACCTGTATGTTACTTATATTAATTAGTTGCTATACTTTATAATTTTCTTATCAACTATATGGATTACAAATATGGTTTTACATGGAATTGGATTCATCATGATTAGAGATCTTTAATATTGATAATTGTGATTGTTCTCTTGATCGATATGTTGTCAAAATAATTGATATATCAATATGCATGTAAACTCGTATAGTTATTTCATAAGATATGGTTATCTCTTATTTTGAGACCTTAAAATGAAAGCAAGATACCATTATTGCTTAAAATTGCTTGATGACACCTATGTTTGATGGAAGAATAGGATGTGAAAGTATATATGAATGAGTGAATATGGGTTGGCCATGCTTAGAAAGTATGATAGTATTACTTATTTTTAATTAATTTATATTAGTTTGCATTATTGCTTGTATGTTGGAAAACGTAGTATGAACTATATTGAAATGTGAATGATTGTTGTAGCCATGTAAAAAGGCATGACGGTGCTACTATATATATATTGTGCTTCAAAATTGTTTTGTAATGATAAAATAACTACTTTGTGTTGAAATTTCATTGAATTTATGATATGTAGAGCTTGAACTTTAATGTGTGAATCATATCATGAATCATGTCATGATTGGCATTGGAATTATGAAATGTGATAAGAGCGATGATGTGAATATCAGATGGAAAGTTCCTAGTAAAAATCAAGCTTGTGGAGGGTATAAGACAAATTTAAGAGAGATAAGAGTGGAAAGTTTATGGAAGGTATAAGGTTGACTTATGAGTCAAAAGGTAGATATGTGTCATAACCCAAATTCAATCGTGATTATCATTAATTTCTCTAGTTTTACCTAACAAAAATCTCCCTACTACTATGGGAACTCAAATCATAATATAAATTCTTACAGAAAAATGGATAGAGTTTTTCTATTTTTCAAACTTTTCCAAAGGTCACTCATCCTAAATCACAAAATTTGTATATTCTCAAATACGACAACATGTTCACTATACATATTACTATATAACCTCATTATATATATATATATATACATAGATAAACAATTCAACATATCAAGTGTCGAATAAATATAATCTCTATATGTATACCCCAATCCTAACCCTAATCTAAATGTTAGAATCTTTCAACTAAGACGCCTTTAATTCTCCATGGGTGCGGTAAGCTCAAGTATCCTTATCTTAACCTAAAAATATTAAAAATACAAACAAAATGATTTAGAGAACTCAGTGAGTATATATCTACTACTTTGAAATCTTAATTTACTCATATTAAATGGCTATACGCTAATTTATATTGGATTAAGGAAGTAAATATAATTAAAACTCCCTGGAGGTCCTAAAACATACAAAATCTAATCCTAGATTGAGCATTCATCTACACACAACTTGGATTTCATATTTTACATCATAAATCTCAATAATCGTAACTTTTCACCATTATATCGCACGAAACCTATTCTAGGTAACTATTATATTCACAAATAGCCATCTAGGCTCAGTTACAATCAAATCATTACAATCACATGAATTAGAAACATTCAATCACAAACAAGTTTCCATGTCATATCATAATGCATATTAATAATATGATAACACATGCATCCATCTTTTGACTCCTAAGTCAACCTTATATCCTCCACAAGTTATCCATCCTTATCTCTCTAGGGTTTATTTTATACCCTCCATAAGTTATCACTAACAATTTCCCATCTAGCTTTCACATCATTGCCCATCACATTTCTTGTTTCCAATGTCACTCATGGCATATTTCACATCATAACATGCATATTAGAGCTCAGCTCTATAAATCACAAGAGTCAATGTAATATTAATGCAAAGCAATCATGCTATTATCACAGGGTATGAAAAATAATATATATAATAGCACCATGCCTTCTTACATGTCCATAATATTCATTCATATTTTAATGTAAATCACATTACATTTTTCAATATACTAGTACCAACATAAGTTCACTCACATTACAAAATCATTTACCTTCCCATTTCAATCATAATTAATTAATAATTAGTAGTAATCATCACTATGCCTTGCAAGGTAAACAACATCTTTTCAATCTGATAATTACTAATTCATTACAAGTATCATTTTCAAACTCTTTTATATGTAACCACACAACTAATTTTGTAATATATACATATATATATGACTCATTATTGCCTTATTTTGAGATTCATTAGTGAACGAATATATGGTCTTTATCATTTATAAGGAGGATCATAAATGATTGTCACGACCTATCTCATGGTTATCGTGATCGATGTAAAGATATCTAATTAGTGCTAACTTCCTAAATAGATATCTTTACAAGCCTTTAATACTCTAATACCCTTATTAAATTATTATTATAAAAGAAACAAGCATCTAAAGTCAAAAAACAAACTACATATATTATAAATTTAAAAGCTATATATATACATACATATAGATATATATATGCACATATACTTACATCCCAAAAATATTATTTATACAAATATAATAATTAATAAAACAATTTAGATTACAACAATTGAACTCATATCAGATAGTATCTCATAAATATCATCATAGATATCATAGAGGAACTAGGAGGTTATTGTACAAGTATCAATCTACTGCTTTAGCTCCATGGTTGATACTTGTCATTAAATGTACACAACAAAGAATGAGTATAAAATATACTTAGTGAGTGGTATTCATCACCTTTATCACAAAAGATTAACCTTATTATTATGTATAATTCTTATCTAATTTCTTATTGAATTTCTTTATGCATATCATTGGTACAATTCATCATATAAAATGGCAATGGTAGGTATACAAGTGTTATCTTATATCTTCGATCCAATTTTATCCCCTGCCACCCTAGGCTTAAAGCCACCAACCTTTTCCCTCCATTACTAATCACTCCTTTCCTTCTCTACGAAGAATGTTATATTTCCCTCTCTCAATTCATAATGAACAATAATGGGATGTCAACACACTAACCATTTTATCCATTTCCAAGTATATAGTCAATTACCCACCATGCCATAAGTGTTTTATGTTTTACATCAATGTGTCATATACATTTAAATTCCTTCTTGATAATTCTCAAAGAGCTTTAAGCAAACTTGTATTTGTGTCATAGCTTGGAGCTTCTTTTTGTGCTTCTAAATTCATTCTAAATTTCACCACAATTTGTTCTAACATTTTTAACATTTTATTACACAAGATACAATAATTAAATTGTTCAAAATACTTCCACAGGTATTGTTCACTTAGAACCTAAAGGTTTTGTGCTCCTAATTTCATTCTAAATTTCACCACAATTTGTTCTAACATTTCCAACTAAAGCCCCTTTTTACTAGTTAAATGGAATCTAATTATCACCAAAATTTGCCACAATATTCCTAACATATTGAATGAAGTGTTGTACAAATAATTTCGTAGATTTACTAGCATATCAAAAGTAAAAACTTAAATCAACCATATTTAGATAGCTTCAGAGCTGTTGAGATAAAGCTACCATTTGGGCAATCAAATTAATTTCAATTGCCATTAAATTTTTCCACATGCTTGCTAACACCATATGATTTATGCGTGAGCCCTTGAATAGCAAATACCATTGCCTCACCTTGTTGTAGTTGACTATGGATGTTGTATGAAAATAGCATGGTGGATAGTAACTACTCAATCTCAAGAAGCCAACTTGAATGCTAGGAAAAAGAAAGAAAGAGATATGTGGAAGGCGGTGGAACAATGAGAAGCAAGAAGGAAAAAATGTTAGAGAAAAGAGACTTCAGCCAAAATAAAAAGAAAGAGAGAAAGGCACTAAAACTGAGAGACCAACAGCCATTATAAAAATAAAAAAAGATACACAGAAATAAAGAAAGAAGAAGTTGTCCAAAAAGATAAAGGGAATGCAGAAAATAAGCTATTGGTAATGTTTCCATACATTGTAATATTATGAGTTCAGTTTCATGATTTAGAATCTCAACTTTTTAACTTTAATTACAATTAATCCTGGCTTTCAATTTAAAAAAAAAATTAACTCCATTATTTCAAAATTTCCATCAATATATATAAAATATATTTTTGTGATAACTTGATGAATTTTGAAATTCTTAGAATAAATATTTTAAACTTCTAAAATTCTTAAAATAATTTATTAAATACAAACAACTTATTTTATAAATTCTAGCACCCATGCCCACTGAAATTACTACCACTTATAAGGAATTCTTCACAAAAAAATTATCTTAAAATAATCTTGAATCAATAACCATATAATAAAAATATATTTTTCAAATACTATTACCAATATCATTTTAAAATTCTAAAACTTTAGAGGAAGAGAAATTTAATATTAAATATTAACCAAATAGGTAAAATAATTTATAAAATTTTATTAATTTGGGATATTACAACATATATGATTATTATGAATTGCAATGTATCATGTTGCAATTTTGAAATCTAATTAAATTGAATATTTTTGCTTAATATGATTATCAAGATTTGAATATGAATAAGCCATGTTGGCTATATGAAAATCTAATAATTATTTAGAATAGATTGTATAAAATATGATAATGATATTGTGTACTATTGAATAATTGAGATTATTATGATTTGTGATGTGAAACAAGGAACTTTAGTTGCATGCAAGTGAATACGGCAAATCCAAAAATTGGTAGTGTGTGCTTCAAAATTCCAAGAATTTGGTTTATAATTATTTTCCATTTTAATAATTAATTAACATATGGTTGCTTCATGTAAATAAGTATGGTTGTGATAGATATATATTCACTGAATTCTTGTAACTCATTCTAACTATTTTCAATATTTTTAGGTTGAATTGAAGTTTTGCTATATTTTAAAATGGGCAAAATTAGTATAAATAATGACAAGGTAGGTGGAAACCAAATAATAGGATCCACATTGATCATGATTAGGTTTGGGTTGTAACAATTATAATCCATGTCAAATTCATCAAAAGAGATCATGTTTGTGTGCCTATGTGTGTATGATTTCATATTCATAGGAAATAGTTAATAGATGATTCACTAGGTCAAGAAAGTAATGGTGAAGGAGTTTGAGATGACATATTTAGGACTTATGGCTTATTTCGTTGGTATTAAGTGAAACAGAACAATGAAGGAAGCTATATTTCTCAAATAAAATTTGCAAATAAGATTCTAAAGAAATTTTATATAGAAGATTGTCATCCTATTGACACACTTGTAAAGGTTGGTTGCAAGTTAACTAAAAAAGGCGAAGAAAAAGAGGTCAATCCAACCTATTATAAAAGTTTGATCAATAGTTAAGATATTTAACTTGTACAAGGCTAAATATTTTATATGAAGTTAGGTTAATCAATCATTATATGAAGAATCCCAAATCCTTACACTTGCAAGTTGCAAAAAAGATATAAAGGTATATTAAAGGCATAACTAACTATGGCTTATTCTATTAAGCAAAGAAGAATTTGTGTATTGCTGGTTTCAATGATAATGATTAGGCTAGAAGTTATGATGATTGGAAAAGCACTAATGGATTTGTGTTCTATTTTGGAGATGCACTTTCACTTAGTGTTCAAAGAAGCAGTCAATTGTTGCCTTATCAACTTGTGAAGAAGAATACGTTGCAACAACTTCCTATGTTTGTTATGTAGTTTAGCTAAAGACATTACTGGAAGAGTTACAAGTGTCACAAAAGGAAGCAACTTAAATTTTTGTTGATAACACATTAACAATTGCATTAGTGGAAAATCCATTATAGCATGAAAGGTCAACGCATATTGATATATAGTTTCATTTCATTAAAGAGCAAATTACTTTCAAAGAAGTTGAACTTGTGTATGTGAGATGAAAAGAATAAGTTGTAGATATTTTCACAAAAGTATTGAAGACAAAAGACTTCCAAAGATTGCGAGAGATGCTTGAAATGATTGCCTTTAGAGGAACAAGTTTAAGAAGGAGAAATGTTGATGGCTAAACTTGTTCATAGGCCATAATTTTTTACTAAAGCATTAAATGTATATAGTTGGCAAATATGTTTTGCTTTGCTTTTGCTTGCCTATAAACAGCAAGGCCCTCCACGGACACAAAGAGAGCTTCAAACAAGAAAAGCTTAAAAGGGCAATAGTGTTATTTATGTGAGATAGAGTGGAGAGAGGAAAAAAATTTTGTTTAAGAGAATAAAAATAACTATGAAGCTTAATGGTTAAGTGAGTTAAAAAATAGTGTTATCTTGAGTGAAAAAAAATTGTGAGGGTGTAGTATTTGTTAAATTGTTAATAAAATTTTATCAAATTTGCATGATGAAATAATTGACACTTTTAGAATGTAATTCAGATTGTAAAGGATAATGACTAATGTTATGACCTAACCCTAGGACAAATGATCGATGCATAAAGTCACTATAGGTGACAACCTACTAGTCTTTACTAAACATATTTAATGCAATACTTCATATATGAAGATGCTATGCTTATAAATAGCATGTAGTATTTGGAAATTTAAATACAAAATGCATTGATGAATTATTATGCCTAACAAGTCCAACTATCCTATCACATTCTTTTCCTACCAAAATTTCATGAACGGGCCACTTTTACCCTATCTAATGGTAGCTAAACACCTAAAGGAAATGATCTCTAAAGAAAACAAAACAACAAAAAAAAAGGAAGGAGTTAGTTTCTTTAGAATTCAATTAGTAAACATTCAGGAATTTGTTACAAGATCTAATTAAATTAAGATAAATAGGAAACTAGTATTCACCAACATGTATATGCAATCATTTGCAATGATTAGGTACCTCTTTGATTACAACCATACCTTCATACCTTACCAAGGTAAAAGAAGTTCCACAATGAATAACCTATACAAAGTGGATGCAGGTGGGGACCCACACTACATTGGGCCATATACACATATTTGATTTTCTTACTCTTTCTTTAGCTTGTATCAACTCAATTCATAAGGGAGGATCCTTTTTTAAAAGCAATTGCACATATAGTTTCACACATTCATCCCTCACCCGATGAAAGATACAAGAAAATAAGTAATCATTACAAATAAACAAGTTTCTTCCTTGTCTCTCCTTAGCCAACGTTATCCTACATAATCTCCAACCTCATACCTCCAATGTCAACCCTATCCCTTATAATCAATTATCATGAATTAAGCATTTGATTTAATATCATCTCCTCCATCATGTTTCTCATTTCATTGTTATTTATGACACAATTCACAAGTCAAATCATTCATCAATCATAAAGAATATAAGTTCATAACATCACATTCAACATATAATATCACCACCATATTATATGTTTTAACTATCATTTCAATCATTGCATTTTATTAACAGCATCCATATATTTAAAATTTACAATCATCCTATGCCTCTTTGTGTGGTTACATAAATTAAACTTTAAACAATAAATTCAACTTCATTCATAAAGTACATGCACATACAAACACAATTTCATGTTGTTATAACACTAGCATGCCTTTTTTTCATTACTATTATTCATGTAAGTAACACCTATTTATCACATACTAACTTATCTTAATGTTAGAGAGGTCTTGGTCATACTTTAATTTTAATATTTGAATGGTATTTTATAAATAACTCAAATTAGAAATTTATTATACACGAAACTTGTTTTATATAAGAATAAACCTAATTATCTTTCCATGGATTAGTCATTTATTTAAAATTGTTAAAATATGAAGAAGTCATATCATTTACAAGTTAGTCCCAAGAATTTAACATTTTCAAATCCAAAATTATTTATTTTTATCTACTATTTTAATGATATCTCAAAATATACATAAGATATTAATTTGAAATCAGTTCTATTTAAAAATAGAATTAATTACTTTTCCAATAATTGGTGATTCATTGAATACAAGTGTGAAATGAAGAAGTTATAACTTTCAAAGTCAGCATAACAATTAATTGACTATATGTCAATTATAAAGGTCTAAAGAGCAATTCTGGTGCTCATACATATTATTAAGTATTAGCACCCAAAAAGCCCTTAAAAGCTTATTCTTAATTATAGCTTAGTTTTCCTTAGTTTTCTTGCAATTTTTCATTGTTTACTCAATATTTCATCAATCTAATTCATTTACCACACTACCAATCCATATTAAATCACCAATACTCATCAAAAATGCAACATAAAAGCTAATTCTAACATCAAATTTAAATCAAACACATAAGTCATTGCTTTTTCTCATTCAATCAAATAAAATTACAAATTTGAACTTGAGTCAAACAAAACCATTTTAATCTTCTATTTAAAGCTAGAATGATCATTCACCTAGTATGAAGGAAGATTTCAGGAAGCTAATTTTGTTGCTTCTTGCGTTGATCAACCAAAATCACAAAGGATTTCTTATTAGGATTCTTTTCTCTCCATTTGAGCTAAATGCTTAAATCTCTTTAAATTCAAAGGGAACTATGAAAAAACAAGTTACGAAGGGAAGCTTGCCACATTTGTATGAGGAATTCAATAAGAAATTGTTCCTAGTTTTGCTTGATTAATGAGAATATTGGAAAAGAAGAAAGGAAAGGAAGGAATTTGAGATAGAAAAGGGAAAAGGAGGAGATGGGATGATGGCAAATAAAGAAAAAGTGCAAGTTAACTTTTATACTCACCAACCACTTTTCCTAGGCTAGTCGACTATGTTGGTTTAGACTACAGCTTGGATAGTGGTAATTAACTATATAATCAATTATTATCTTATTTTTCACATAAATTTTATTAGTGATCCATCATATTCTCTAACCCTCTCATAGTCTCACATTTCATCAAGCCTATTATTATCCACATCTTTCTCATATATTCATTATATTTAATTTATTTTTGGTATTCAACTTATTTTATCCAAGCTAGACCTGTCAATCAAATAAAGAAGCAATCAGTACGTAAATAAAAATTTAAATTCTTGGAAGCCTTACAACCAATTTAAAATATGGAACAATTTTGATATAAATCATTGTGTAATTGATTAAATGTCATCTTTCAAATTTGATTTCTAATTCAATATTGGACTTAATTTTATCAATTAATTAACTAATTATACCAAACTACTTGAATAATTGCATTTTAAATTAGTGATAAAGGAAAGTTTATCAAATAATACAACATAAAAGTGAGATTATAATGTACCAAATCAAACTATATACAAATTAGATTAATTATAATGCTTCTCAAATTAATGTTAAATGATTTCAATGCTATCTTTTGAATTTTAATTTATATGATAATTAATTTTATTAATCATAATAAATTAATTACTTCAAAATAATGAATAATTGCATTTTAGTTTTATAATAAAATTGATCAAAAGTTATAATAATTGTAATCATGTTTTCAAGGTTCTATATTATTCTATTTTGTGCCAAATTTATATATTAATTTATTGTTATACATAAACAAAAATATATTAATATGAATTTTAAGAATTAATTGAAGCTGTTAAAACAGTATCTCTTGCTTATTAATAAATAATTATATAGAGAGATTGACCTTTTAAAAATTTAAGTATTTTTGTAATTGGGTTACATCTTTACTATTGAAGTTGTGTTTTTCACTTAAGAAAATATTAATTATTTAAGAAAATCATTGGTACGATTAAATAACGGTGGAGACTTTTACTGAAATTTTACTAATTTAAAATATAGATTGTATATAATTTAAATAAATTGTAATTGATTAAATTTTAAATTTTAGAATTCCAGCTCACAATTTAATGTTGCACTTATTAATTATAATTAATTATAATAAACTAACTGAAGCCATGAAATTATCATTGAAAATTTGTTTCAATAAATTAAATGGTAATAAAATTTTATTATTAGCATGTTGGTTATATAAAGAAATCATGGGCTGATAACCTACCATGACACTAGAAAAATCTTTAAGATTTACTAAATATTAATTGTCATATATTAGTGGAAATTCCATAAAATATGAAATTAATTGTAATTTTAAATGAAAATAATGGAAAAGTGCAATGATTTGGTCATCATAATATGATGCCATGATCAATTAATGATAAAAGTGAACTTAAAAACATAAATAATTCAAAATGTAAAAAAAGATGGACAACTAAATTATAAAATAGTTCCAAGTATTTTCTCAATTAATTAAGAAAATCAAACCCATATATAAGATTTTTTATGTTAGTTAACGGAAAATTTTTGCTAGAGGATGAAGCAGCATCGAACTCTTTTTTTTTTTTTAATGTTATTAGGCACAGGCATTTGGATTCAATATTTGTGCACAAATAAGAAGAAGAACAAATCTCAGAAAATATATAAAATTATTAAAATAATATAATAAGTTACAAATATTATTTTTTTTCCCTTATCTAGAAGACATGCCTCATTGTAACCTCCTCATGACATAGTTATAAAATATAAAATTGAATTCATGGAGAAGAATCTTGGTATTATCAAATTTATTAACCAAGGTATTCTGTTTGAAATTTAAAAAGTATTGATGTCAACTTGTACTTTACTTTTCTCCTTTGCCAACAATAATAATCCTAGAGTTTGATATTAACACAATCCCATCAACTATTACATCTTTAAACCTTCGAATCCAATTTCTTAGCGCAATTACTTAAATTGTAGAAGTATAAGTAAAAAACATACATGATAAAATTAAATTTCAAGCACAATTTATAAGAAAAAGAATTATGATGCCAACAAAATTGGTAGATCTCATATTTCTAATTAAATTGATTCAAAAGAATAATCAAGAATAATACTTTATCATCAAGGACTACAAGTTCAATGGAAAAAAGCTCATTCAATTTGTACTACCTTGAAAATGCATCACAATTGAACGATGCGGAAGTTGATCATGACCTTCAGCTCCATGAGATTGTTCCATGTGAGGCCATATCTACACACTCTTTATAAATGAACAATACTAAATAAAGGATTGTTAATTATAATATGTTTGGTTGTACTATCAGTTATTTTATGTTTTAGTGAAAAATTATTTTAAGAAAAATATTTTAAAAGAATTAGAAATACTAACCTAATTATAAAAGTCATTACAATACCAAATATTTAATGAAGCTATTGATTGATTATGAAATACATGAAATTAATATATAATAAATAGTATTTAAAAAAGATATTATAATCAAGTTTTTACTAATTATTTTAATAATTAATTATTTAAATAAAGATATTTGATTTTCATAATTGAGTATAAAAATTGATTGAATATTTAGATGAGTACGAAAATAATTGATGCATATTAGTTAAATAATTCTTATTGACCAAAAGTCAATTTCAATGGATGAAAAGTTCAAAAACTATCGTATTAAAGTAACCTTATATGAAAAATAAATGGCAAATTTTAGTGCTAATCACAATATTTTATTTTAATTAATACTAAAAGTCAATTAAATAAATATATTAAATCATTGCTAATGGAGTGGCATCTTATTAATATGCTTATCAATTGATAAGTATGAGAATGGGGGTTTAAACCCTCTCCTTACCATTTTCCCTCCCCCTTTCCCCAATTAAATACTCTCCATTGGTAATAGTGGGTACTTTCTCAACAAAAAGATCTTCAAAGTAAGGATGACTTTCTCCAGATAAACAAAAAAAAAGACATTAAATCACTAAATTAAAATATATTTTTAGGATATTATTTAAATTTTATAATTGGTTATCACAATCAATATAATATTAAGCTATTTCTTAAAAACATAAAATTTCACTTCAAGTTGAATTAATATATGGTTTCTATATTTTTAAAAGTTAACTAAATATTGTGTTTTTCCATTAAATATTATACTTTTATTTCCAATTTTTTTAAAATTTTAATTTAATATTACACATAATTGTATTAATAATTAAAATAATTAATAAATTGTAAAATATATATAATTATTGAAATATTATAAACCAAGTGAAGCAATACTATTTGGATGATGATTTGAAATATGAGTCTCCAATATTTAATATTTAATTAATGATAAAAAAAATTAATTTACTACTCAATATATGAATGTTATGTAAATTCATATGTTTTCATAGTAAGTTCTATTATTTTTGGATAATATTAGGAACAAAATTAATTTAATTTTGAAAGAATTAGTATATTGTATTTGAGATTTAGTTGAGAGTTTAAAGTGGTAGACATTTTTCCAGTTATTGAAATCATAATAATATTTTGATATATTGATCTCCAGGTGGCATTTTCTTTAAGTTTCTTTTGTTATTATTTTAACATGTGTCACGTATAGATGCTACTTTTATATATAGACATTATACATGCAAGATTTTTTTTTTTTAAATAAAAGTTGCAATAAGCATTGAAACTACAGCATAGTTTAAAACATTATTGGCATATGAAATCGGGTTGAAACAAATTGATCGCTGTTGCAGGACGGCTTTGTTGTAGGATAAGATTTTTACAACTATATCATTAAAAGTTGTAACAAAATGGCAAAAATTTGCATCTTTTTTGCATTGAAATTCTTGGTTCCCACAAACATTGTAAGTGTTGCTTGACAAATGTGCTATAGTTTAAAGCTTGAACAAATTTAATACTACATGTCCTTTTTGCAAGGTTTGATAAAAAAAAAAAAATGATGCCCGGTATGCTCAATATTTTTACAAAATCTTGTAAATCACTGACGAGTTGATTTGTTTTTTGGGGTTTGGAACAGAGACAATATTGTAAGTTCTTATCTTGAAGATTTTCAAATCGATTTAATTAAAATTGTAATTTTCCTTTTTAAGTGTTTCAAGTTACATGCCTAAGAAAGAAACTTGAAAACATTTTCAATAGTGTGACATTATATTATAAATAGCTTGCAAATAATCTAGATTTCTCATAATTTTTCTTAAAAATGGAAATTGCAAGGTGTGCGCAAAAGGTTTGCAACCTTTTGTGAAATAATGGCAAATTACATACTTCATATGAAAGTGACAGAAATTTCTGTAAAAAAATTATAATTTGTTTAGGAGAGTTGCGAACTTCATTTTTAATAGCCTTTAATGCAAACTTCAATAGAAATTCTTTCACAAAAACAATCATAATACGTGAAACTCCCAATAGGCATAATCTTTATAAAAAGAATTACAAGCTTTTTAATTACAGCAAGTGGCAACTCGTGCAAAAAATTTGCATGATTTTATACAAAATTTATAAGACTAAATAATCTTCCAAATTCATATGATAAATCTTGCAAGCTTTTATGTCCCGTTATCCTAATTTCATGTAAGATTTGTGCTTCAATGCTTTTAGGAAATGCACTGGTCCTGTTTCTAATAACATTTCTCTTCATCTTCTATATATAATAGATAATAGATTAATAGATGTCGATTTCTTCCTTAGTTTTCTCGTAACATTTCCCCTTCAATACATTGAATATCAGTTTCTCCCTTTAAGTTTCTCAGAATTACATGTCCCCCATGAATACCATTCCTAATGCTACTATGTTTGATAAGAAGAGAATGAAGAGGAATAATAAGAAAGGAAACATTATGTCATAACCTTCTTTTCTGAGAGTTTGGATTAATACAGGAAAAAGATTGGGAATTTATAATTAATTATCCAAAATTCTCTATTACTAACTATTTTATATTCCTCCAATTTGAAGAATTCTGAAGGACTTTCTAAACATCCTAATAAGAAGAAGAGAAGTTACAACTATTTATTCTTCTTTCCCTTTCTTTTCATTCGCTTTCATTGAATTTCCCTCTCTTTTCCTCCTACCTCCCAATCACACCATTAGAATATGCCAAATACAAATTGCTTAACCTATAAGAAAACATAAGTTCAAAAAGGAAACCAAATTAAGATGATGACACTACAAGTCACAAAATCAAATTTTTCTAAGGCAAACATTGTCCGTAAAGTGGACTGCCTGCAGCAATATACGTAACATGATGTTCTTTAAAAATGAATAATATTTTCAACAGCTGAATATGCCTTAGAAAAGAATACATTGCGCCAATTTTGATCACCAACAGTACTACATGGAATGGTGCACTAAAAAATGTTGCCCCCATGTATGAAGAATACAAGATCCCATTTACAAAGAACTTACAGTCAGACAAAAAATTATCAAACTATGTTGTCTATAAAATCTGAAGACTGGATGGTCCTTAATAGCTCCCTCAAATTAGCCAATAGATGTCGTGGTCCCAAGCTCTTTGCACCAATGAAATTCAAAAGCTGCTCTAAATCCTAAAATCACAAGAAAAAATCAAGGTTAACTGAAATGAATGTATGCAAACAGCAGTATGTTACTTGCAGTGATCAAATATCAACACCTGCTAAACTATTTTTGTAATCCTTTTCAATTTCATAGCAACAATGTCAGATTGAAAATAGCAGCCATCAGCAACAAATACCATGATCATGACCACCATGTCCCAGGATTTTCCTTAAAATATGTCACTGCACCACAAGGACCTTTGGAACGTTCTAGAATAAGTTCTACGCTTCATAAGGGAAGTCATTTTAATTAGTATACTGGCACAAGAAATTCATCTAGTATGCTTATCCAGTAAGTATAAGTCAACCAAGTAGTTGAAGGCTGCACCAAACTCCAGAAAATGTAAAAAGAAATAATTACCAAAACAACTACATCTTTGAAACAGATGATACCTAACTCTCAAACATGGGAAAACAAATATTACACATAGCCAGTTCACGTAACCTTGGAAGCCATAAAGTGATCAGAGAGGATTGAAAGAAATATCAACATGATTATCACAAATAATATTAGGAATAAATGAAAGGAGCAGAAAGCATTGGTGGAAAAGTTGCACTAGGTTGGATCCTTAGGTTTCTGAATAAAACAATAAAACTGAAGGGAGGCTATCCCATTTAACTTGGCTCAGACAAAGAACTTCCCAATTTGAAACTGCCATAAGCATAGATCAAAAAATAAAACGTGTACCTTGTTTAGCAAAAATACTGCATATGCTGCTCTTGTAGTGTCTTGACCTTCAAAAGAAAGAGGAAACTCCACATGCTTCGTGTTTGTAAGAGACATTTCACTTGATGAGGAATAAGATGTTAGCTCTATTGAAGGTGCATTGTCAATAATATATGAATGAGAACCACCCAAGCGTAGGGGATAGCGCAGAGGCACTTGCAAGTAAGAAGCTATAAGCAAAACAGCCTGCCAAAACACAGGATAGTACATTCTAGCAATTATTAGTTGAAAGCAGCCACCAAATGAGATAAAATAAAATTTTGCTGCATTCAGAAGCACATAAAGTTCAGTTCTTTGAAGAAAGAAATAACAAAACCAAGTTTGTCACACAGGACATACTTCAAAATGTGACATTCTGGAATCTAGATGGCCATGTCACACGACTTGGAAATGGAACATTAAAACGAAGTATATCAACTAATGGCCTTCGGAGAGGAGAAACAGACCCCCTCAACAAGAACTTACATGAGCAATATATCCTAGGGCAGTTGCAGACTTCTGAATCTCCTTTTTATCCGTGAAAAAGCTCATCTTAGATGACAGCATAGTCAAATGCAGACCCAAAATTGTCAAGGACCCTTGATTAACTGGTTTAAGTCCAGCAGAATCCCCTGGGCAATGAAATGAAGACAGCTTTCAACAATAAATTCTGAACATGTCTCACTTACAGTTCCTGTAAATATATTTCTGATGTTACTAGCTACAAAGTCAAAAACAGGATAACCAGTTCAACTTGCTACCTAGTATTAGGAACTCTAAAGCAGTCTCATTACTCAAAATTAGGAACATTAGTTCAGAATATACAATTTAAATAGCACAAGGAAAACTAAATTCTAATTCAGTGAACGTGCATAGCCTTCTGGTGATCTAAGCCTATGATCAGAAGTTTCGGCATCCCATATAACAAGCCTTAATAATATGATGATTAATGTAGAGGTCACATACTATAATATCAATTGGATGAATGTTCTCAAAGTTGATGGCTTTTTTTAAGTAACTTTTCATTTCAACTTTCAAGGGCTAAAGACTTAAAATGACAAGGCCACCAGACCTCAACATTCACACAATTCACATAACACCGTCCATAGACAGCAATGATGATGTGGTCCACAAGCTCTGTATTCTGTTGAAAGGCATAAGAGAGAGAGCGAGAGAGGGAGAGAGAGATCTGATTTACTTCTCCCAAAAAAAAATTGATATTAATTATGCAGATACAGTATAATTCAGCGGAGATGTTATTGTTATTATTATTATTATTTTATGGTGAATCAAAAGGGGCCTAAGCCCAAAACAAGAAAAAGAAATTAACAAGAAACAATCCTACAAGTCTTAAAAGACCCAGAGCATCAGCCAGAAGCATATAAGACCAGTTGCCAAATCCAAATACCTATTGTGAATAAGAGAGCTCATTTTTTGAATCATGAATCGTATCATAAAGTACCATAAAATACAGTATTGCTTCTAAAATACCTTAAAAATTATAATATTAAAAAAATATTTACTTATAATATGAAGAATATATTAGCAAAAGAAGACATGTTTAAAGAACATAGAAAGTATAAAAAATTTATATTTAACAACTAACTTTGAAACTTCATTATCAAAGAGGAACTAGTGCTGAATATGATCGTTAAAGCAAAGATTTCATTATGGCTTGCTCCTACCAGCATTCTCAAATAAACACAAAGTTATCCATCATAATCTCTCTCTTTATATATATATAACTTGAATTAGTTGAAATGACTTAAACAATTGCTATAGTCACGAGATCTATTTATATACAAAAGATGCAATCAAATCTTAAGATATCAATTCTAATCCTAATCAAACTATAAAGGAAATAATCTAAAATTTTCTAAAATAACTTCCTAATATATATATATATATATATATATATATATATATATCTTAACACTCCTCCTCAAGCTGGAACATATATATCATATGCACCCAACTTGTTATATACATAATCAATTCTTGATCTTCAGAAAGATATAATAAAAATATCAGCTAGTTCATAATTAGAATTCACAAAAACAGTAACAATCTCCTTTAAATTTATCTTTTCCTAGATGAAGTGGTGCTTAGTCCTTTTATGAAAGATTAGATTTGAGACAATATGCAATGCAATCTGATTGTTACAAATAAGCTTCATAGAACTTGATTCATATATTTTGAGTTCTTGTAATAACTATTTCGACCACACGAACTCACACATGGCTAATGCCATAACCCAATATTCTACCTCAGCACTAGATCTTACTATCACATTTTGCTTTTTACTCTTCCATGAAATGAGATTTCCTCTAAAGATAACACAACACTCGAAAATGGAACGTCAATCACTTGGTGATCTAACCCAATCTGTATTAGAATATCCAATAATCCATGTGTGACTTCAATCTTTATATCACAATCCTTTCTCTAGACTTCCTTTAATGTATTTAAAAATTCACATCACAGCATTCTAATAAACTTTATAAGATGAGTTGAAGAATTGACTTACTACAATTATAGCAAATGAAATATCAAATCGAGTGATTGTAAGCAAATTTGTCAAAATTGCAATTTAAATTGCAAAATCGCACAATTTTACAACTCAGTCACAACCATGTGAGTCCAATTACATAGAAAACTCACAATTATTGGGATCGCAATTTTCACCGTAAAATTGCTGAAATCGTGCTTGCCTAACAATCCCAGCTAAAGGTAGAAACTACTTCCAACATCCCCCCAAAACGACAGTATTTTTTTTTTAAGATTTGTTTAAGGTTTAAAAGAAAAAAAACATTCACCAAAGTTGCCCAACCATTCCCGAAATCAACCCTAATCACAAAATTCAACTTACCTTCAATTCAGGAGTTGTGCTGGAGCTAGAAGGCAAAATCACTTAGAGCTACACTACTGCAGAATGCCCTATCTGTCGCCGGAGAAGACAATGCTCAGAGACACAAACACTAAAGTTTGAATTGGGGAGAATAGAGTACGTTTCTATTGGGGAGGTAAACACACCAGAGGTCTAAAACCTTTTCACCCTTCCTGTTTCTATATATTATAATATAAATATATATATTTATATTTGTTTTAAATTTTATGTATATCTAATAAAAAATAAGACCATATATTATATATCTGATTTAGATTTGATATTTATATTATCTATAAATGATTAATATTTATTTGGCTTATTTTAATTTTTGAAGTTGATTAAAAAAAATTTTCTTAATTGATTGATGAAATTTTTTATTTTATATAATATATTAATTTTTGTTGATGATTAAAAGCTAAATAATGGCTTCATCAGGTGGTGCAAGTGCAAGTAGGAGCATTAGCACAAGTAAAAAGGTTATTAGAAAAAATGCACTAGAAAATAGAAGTGGTGTAGGGTGGCAACATGGTTATGAAGTTAAAAATGATACTGTTGATTAGAAAAAAATTTGTAATGCCATATCTTCAATTAAGTTAGGCAGTCACTATATATAATATAATAGAGAATATATATCATAAAACATAAGTGTGTGAGACATAATGCTACTTATCTACTAATACTCCCCCTCAAGCTGAGCTATAAATATCAATTATACCCAACTTTTTACAAATTTCATCAACCCGTTTTCCTGGAAGAGCCTTAATAAATAAATCAGCTAATTGTTCCCCAGTTCTAATATGTCTAAGACCGATAACCCCTTCTTGTAACTTCTGCCTAACAAAGTGACAGTCAACCTCTACATGCTTAGTTCGTTTATAAAAAATCGAATTTGAAACAATATGAATAGCAGCTCGATTGTCACACCACAATTGCATAATTCCATGAGTTTTGATGCCAAGTTGCTAAAGAAGGTAAGCAACCCATACAAGTTCATATGTAACATGAGTCATAACTCAGTATTCAGACTCTGCACTAGAGCGAGATATAACTGCTTTTTTCTTACTTTTCCACGACACAAGATTTCCTCCAACAAACACACAATACCCAAAAGTAGATCTTCGATCTATAGGACATCCTGCCCAATCTGCATCAGAAAAAACTTCCACTCTGCAATGACCATGATTTTTATATAAAATTCCTCGACTAGGTGCCTTCTTCAAATACTTCAAAATGTGTGTAAGACCATCCCAGTGAGAGATTCTTGAAGAGTTCATAAACTAACTAACTACACTTACCGGAAAGGCAATGTCAGGCCTAGTTATAATAAGGTAATTCAATTTTCCTACCAATCTCCTATATCGCTCAGGATCTTCAAATAACTCCCCATCTTCCGGACTAAGCTTCACATTTGTAATCATAAGAGTTTCGTATAGTTTAGCACCAATCATCCCTGTTTCATTCAAGAGGTTAAGCACATATTTTCTTCAAGACAAAAAAATTCCTTTCCTTCCTCAAGCAATCTCAATGCCTAAGAAATATCGAAGTGTTCCTAGTCTGGAATTTAGCTTGAAGAAAAGCTTTTAATTGCGAAATACCCAGTTTGTCACTCCCAGTAATCACAATATCATCAACATATACAATTAGAAGAATACATCCTGAATTAGATTGCTTGTAAAATACAGAGTGATCATGATCACTTTTTTTCATTTCGAATTCTGTCACTGCTTCACTGAATCTTCCAAACCAAGTTCGAGGAGATTGCTTCAACCCATATAATGATTTCTTCAAACGTAGTACCTTGTCACACTCTCCCTAAGCAACAAACGCAGGTGGTTGCTCCATATACACTTCTTCATGCAAATTTCCATATAAAAAGGCATTTTTAGCATCCAACTGGTGAAGAGATCAGTTATTAGTAGCAACAAGAGAGATAAGCAATCGAATTTAAGTAATTTTGGCCACGGGGGAAAAGGTCTCTGAATAATCAATACCATAGGTCTGAGCATATCCCTTAACTACTAAACGAGCTTTCAAACGAGCAACAGAACCATTCGAGTGCACTTTCACAATAAATACCCATTTACAACCAATGGATTGTTTACCATCAGGTAAAAGCATAAGATCTCATGTTTGATTTGCCTCAAGAGCTGTCATTTCTTCCTCCATAGCAGCACGCCACCCATCATGAGAAAGAGCTTCGAAATATGACTTAAGCACAGTAATACTGTCTAAAGAGGCAATAAAAGATCGAGAAGAAGTAGGTAAAGAAGAATATGACACATAGTTTGAAATGGAATACGGGTGGTTAGAGTTACCTTTCTGGGTACAAGTACGAATACCTTTTCGAAGAGCAATAGGTAGATCCAAATCAAAAGATACAGGAGGAGGATTTGATGAAGAAGGAGCCGGTAGGGGAGATAAAGTTGACGGATCATTTGGAATGAAGTTTGGACTAGATGATTATGGCTTTTCTGGTGGAAGAGCTGCTGAAGGTACCTGCACTCTACGAGAGTAAACATATTTAATGGGAGGTCGAATCCAATTCGGGTGTGGAGAAACCTGTAGATTTTGTGAGGGAGGAGATACAAGGAAGTATTTATCAACAGGTTTTGAATCTAGCAAGGCGCAAGAAGATGGAGAAGACCTAAAGAATGAACTAAATTCAAAAAATGTAACATCAGAAGATACAATGTAACGATTTAAGTCAGAGGAAAAACACCGATACCCTTTTTTAGTACAAGAATATCCAAGAAAAACACATTTCAAAGACCAAGAATCCAATTTGGATACCTGTAGACAATTATAATGAACGAAACATGTACACCCAAAAATACGAGGAAGAATAGGAAATAAGGACTTAGAGGGGAACAAAATAGAAAAAGGTACCTGACCATCAAGGACTAAAAAAGGCATGCAATTTATCAAAAAACAAGCTGTAGAAACTGCATTTGCCCAAAAAACTTTAGGAACCTTCATTTGAAATAAAAGGGCACGAAAAACTTTAATTAAATGTCGATTTTTTCGTTCAGCTACTCCATTTTATTGCGGAGTAACAACACAAGATGACTGATGAATTATACTATGCTGTGATAGCAGAGAAATACTCTTCAACATTATCACTTCGAAAACTATGAATAGTTGTGTGAAACTGATTTATAACTTCAGCATGAAAAGTATGAAAGATATGAAACAAATCTAAACGATTTTACATTAAATAAAGCTAAGTTATTCTTGAATAATCATCCACAAAAGACACAATAATGAAAACCAGATTTTGAAGCAACTGGGCATGGCCCCCAAATATCTGAATGTATTAACTCAAATGGAGATGAAACCCGCTTATTAATTCTAGGAACATATGATTGACGATGTTGTTTAGCAAATTGACAAAACTCACAATCTAAATGAGAAACAGATTCTAAGTTAGGGCATAACTTTCATAAAGATACCAATAAAGGGTGACCAAAACGACAATGCAACTGATGTGGAGTGGGGGTGGCAACAGCAGCAGCAATTGATTGAGTAACTTTATCATCTAGTATGTACAATCCTCCAGATTCATATCCCCTACCAAAAATCTTCTTTGTCAACAGATCCTAAAACACACAATAATCAGGAAAGAAGAAAATACCACAATTATAAGTACGTGTAATTTGGCTGACTGAAAGTAAATTGAACAGGAAATTTGAAAGACACAAAACGTTGGATAAAGAAATATCAGAAGTAACATTAACCATACCACTTCCAATAACAGAAGCAATAGACTCATTGGCTAAAGTAACGTGATAAGGATAAGAGGTATTGAAGGAAGACACGATACTTATTTAACCCATCATATGATCAGTGGCTCCAGAATCAATGACCCATCTAGAATTGGAATTGGAAAGACATGCAATAAGATTATCTGTTTGAACTATTGAGACAATTTGAACTATTGAGGCAGTGAATTGAGTAGATGGTGACTATAAAGAGGCCTTTAATTGCAAATATTCAGCATATTCACTATCGGACAGTACTTTACCATTGTTTCTTGATTTTTCTGGGCTATCAGGACCTCCAAACTTGTTTGTGACATTAGAACCAGTATCCATGATGAAATTTATCCAGCCAGCAAATTAAGGAAAATAGAAAATTACCCGAAAAATAGAAAAATATTGCTTGGAGGCACAGAATCGCAAAACCAAGTTCATAGAATGATTCACTGACCTCCGAAACAGTACCCGAGCAAAGGTCACCTCTAAACGCACTCTCGCGCGCCGTCACGAGCTACCCAAATCCTTTGCGTGTGTGCCTCACGCGCCTCCGTACAACACGCGCGTCACACGCCACCCCACTTGGATCACCTCACCACGATCTATCTGCCGGTGTGCCCAGATCTTCTTTCCGGTGGTTGGAACCCCTCCAACGGCTCTGAACAGTACTCCGCCACTCTCTTTTAACACTTTACACTGCTACCACAACACCGCCATGATCTGGGCTTCCTCTAATATGCAGATTAGTTTGCCGCTGGTCCCACTGTGACTTTTTTAGTCACATAAAAAAAAATAAATGGATTTTCTCTTCTTTTTTTTGTTAAATCAGAGTGGGAGAAGAATATCTAGAAGCCTCTGATACCATGTTGATTAGAGGAAAATTTATAATGTCATATCCTCAATTGAGTTAGGCAGTCATTATATATAATATAACAGAGAATACATATCATAAAACATAAGTGATATGGGACATAATGCTACTTATCTACTAACAGATACTAGGTAGATTAAATACAAATATTGTAAGAAGATTTTAACAAGAGATGTTTACCGCTTACAAAAAAAGATATAGGTGCTTGCAGTTCTATTCCTGATGATGTAAAAAAGCTTATGTTGCAAATTTTGATTGATATGGAGGAAAAATCAAGCTCCAAAAAAAGGTATGGGTTTGATGGAGGAGAGGATAGCATATAGGATACTAATAAAGTAGGAATTGGGGAAAGAGGACAGGAGAAGGATGTGGCATTGGCATTTATATTCAAGAGAAGAAATATAGGTCAAAGCACGCAATCAACCATTAATCAGATGTATAAAAAGGATTTGAGGAAAGAAGCATGTCAACAAGTTGCTAAATTTTTTTACACAAGTACCATACCTTTCAATTGTATAAAGAATTCTGAATTTGAGAAAATGTGCTACTTGATTGGAAAATATGGAATTGGATTCAAGCCACCATTATATCATGATATTAGAGAAAAGTATTTGAAGTAGGAAATGACTCATACAGAAGAATTACTAGCAAAGCACAAAGCTGAATGGAAGAAAACAAGATGCATAATCGTAATAGATAGATGGATTGATAAAAAGAGAAGATCCATTTATAATTTTCTAGTGAATAGCCATAAAGGGATGGTGTTTCTAAAATCTATAAATGCTTTAGACATATGCAAAACTATAGATAAAATTTTCAAAATGATAGATGAAGTTGTAGAAGTTGGTGAAGAAAATGTTGTCCAAGTTATCACAAACAATGCTACACATTATAAAACAGTTGGGCAAATGTTAATGGAGAAAAGGAAAAAACTACATTAGACTACTTGTGCAGCACAGTGTATTGATTTAATGTTGGAGGATTTTGAGAAAAATATCAAGGTTCACAATGAGACAATAAAAAAAAAGAAAGAAAAATCACAACTTTTGTTTATTCAAAGGCTTTATTGATTTCCATGCTGAAGACTTTCACTAAAGGGAAAGACTTGATTAGGCCAATTGTCACTCGATTTGTCACTACTCATTTGACTTTGGGGTGCCTTTTGGATAATAAAGGAGCATTGATGTCAATGTTTGGGTCTACACAATGGAATTCTAGCCATTTTACAAAAACAAAGAATGGAAATATGGTTGAGAATTATGTTTTAGATGGTAATGGCAATGTTTGGGTTTATACAATGGAATTCTAGCCATTTTGCAAAAACAAAGAATGGAAAGATGGTTGAAAATTATGTTTCAAATGGTAGATTTTAGAAAAATATGATGGTATGCTTGAAAGTTGTCTATCCTCTTATCAAAGTGCTTCGTATGGTGGATTCAAATGAAAGACCAGCCAAGGGATTTATTTATGAGGAGATGGATTATGCTAAAGAAACACTACAAGCAAGTTTCAAAAATGTCAAAAAAAAGTAAATATCACTTATTTTTTTGTTTATTTAGATATTCAGTAATTTAATTTTTTTCCTTATACATATAAACGAAATCTAATTTTATTTATATAATTTTTTTATCTACCAACCATTGTGGGATATTATTGATAAAACATGGGATGCTCAACTCCATAGGCCTTTGCATGCTGTATCCTATTACTTAAATCCTCACTTCCATTATAGTAGTAATTTTAAAGCAAATGGAGAAGTCAAATGCAAACTATATCAATGTATGGAGAGGATGGTGCCTGATGATAAGGAGTTCAATAAGATTGATAAGCAACTTGAAGATTTCAAACATGTAAGAGGATTTTTTGGTAGTAGAGCAGCAAAAAATATGAGGGTGAGCCTTGGCGCAATGGTAAAGTTGCCGCCTTATGACTTGGAGGTCACAAGTTCAAATCTTAGAAACAGCTTCTCAAATTATAGGGGTAAGGCTGCATACATCTACCCTCCCCAAACCCCACTAGGTGGGAATCCATGCACTGGGCTTACCCTTTAGAGCAGCAAAAAATATGAGAACTCAAAAAGCACTTGCTGAATGGTGGGATTCATATGGGTATGAATATCCAGAATTGCAAAAATTTGCAACAAGAATGTTGAGCTTAACTCAGTTTTTTTGGATGTGAAAGAAATTGAAGTGCTTTTGATATGGTAAAATTTTATAAATTATGAGTTTACACATCTTTGTTTTTGCAGATAAATCTCATTTCTTATTTTTTCCCTAATTTGTTTAGGTTCACACAGAGAAGAAATCGTTTACACCAAAAGAAAATGAATGATATTATTTTTGTCATGTACAACTCCAAATTAATGGAGAGAAAACATGCTAGGAAAGATATGAATTATGACATAGATAATATTTCTTTTGATGATAAATGGATTGTCAAGGATGATGAATCTACCAATGAAAGGTTGGAGTTGAATGGTGATAATGAGGCACATGATCTAGAGGTGAAAAATGAAAATTATGAAGTGGGGACGTTGCTAGCAATGTAGATGGTGCGTCTAGAGATTATTTAGATCTAGACTTTCAAGATGATGGTGATGAAATTGAAAAAGAGGAGAATACTAACAATGATGATGAAAATCCCATGGAAGATGAAAACTTGGATTTTTTTTATATCAATGAATTGCTTAAATGATAAACCTCTTGGATTTTGTTTTATACATGGTTGTTATGCTTGAATCTTGACATTGCTCATGTTGTTTTTTATTTACAACATGTTAGAGGACTTTTGCTTATTGTATAAGACCTTTATTTTATCTAAATTATGGATGTTTGAAATTTTTTTGCCCATATTTAATATTTTAGGAAGCATATATATATGTATAAATTTATGTATATGTTCATTATAGGTAGGATCTTATAATTCTACTTATGATCCCATGAATTAGAATCTCAGCCCCCCCATCCAATCCTAGATAAGATCTAGGATTTTAACAACTTTGAATGTGAAATAATTCAACTTCCCAACAAACCTTTGATATCTTCTTGAATCTACAAAAGACTCCCTCTAATTTAGCAGAAGTTTTACATTTGAATTCATAAATGTGTCAATTAGTTTGCACTCCATCATGCTTGTTTCACTTGCTATATCAAGAGCATATTTCCTCTAATATATATATATATATATATATATATATATACCAGATTGAAATTGTACTACCTTAATGCCAAAAAAATATTGAAGTTTCTCTAGATCATTAGTCTGGAAGTGATCAGACAGATGCCATTTAAGCTGTTCAATACCCTTATCTCCTATGATTATTACATCATCAACATAAACAATTAGATATATTTGACAAAAAATAAAGGAGTGATAAAAGACAAAATAATCAACTTCACTCTACTACATGTCAAGATCTTGGACAACTTTACTGAATCTTCCAAATCAAGCTTATGAAAATCATTTAAGGTCATAGAGAGATTTTCATAATTTATATATTAGACAAGTTTCCTTCCTAAACAACAAATCCTAGTGGTTGCTCCATGTAAACTTCATCCTTAAAATCATTATACAAGAAGGCATTTTTAATATCTAATTAATGTAAAGGCTAATGACAAATGGCAGCTGGAAAGAAAAAAAGATGAACTAAATTTTTGTAACTAATGAGAATGTATCACAATTCCAAACCAAAAATCTAAATATAATCCTTTACTACCAATCAAGCTTTTAACGAATCAATCTTTTCATTAGAGCCAACTTTAATGATAAATATTTAACAGCCAACTGAAGATTTGTCAATAAGCAAAGGTGCTAAATCCCATACACCACTAGTGTGTAATACAATCATTTTATCCAATATTGCTTGACACCACCTTGGGTGAGAAAGAAAGCTTCCAACATGGTTTTAGGAATGGAAACAAAGGACAAGGTAAAAACAAAAGCATGTTGAGATGTGGACAAACAATGGCAACTCAAAAAATTATAAAGAGGATATGGATTTCAAGTAGAATGGTTATCTTTTCAAAGTAAATAGAATTTTCTAATGAATTGGATTCCAAAGATAAGATTAGAATAGAAGATAAGTCTATAAGGTCTTTAGGATTTAAGTTTAGGGTCTTTTTCAATAATTTGGACTAGTGGTAAAGCTTCAACAACCTAAGCTAGATGAAGTTGTCGTTGATAAGTAATAGAAGGCTTGTTTTGTGAAAATAGAGAAGATGCAAGTATAAGATCATAAAAAAGAATGGATAAAACCTTAGTTACAAGGGTAGATTTGGTGGAAGAGAAAAAGGTATAAGACTTGAATGTGACATTAGCAGTAATAAAAAAATTTACATAAAATTGGTGAATAATAATTATACCCTTTTTGCAATCTTAAATGTCTTAGAAAGGAAAATTTTATGAATTTAGGATATAATTTGTCTCTTCTTGGAGAGAACTCAAACAAAACAGGTACATCCAAACACATGAAGAGGAAATTTATATATAAGTTCTTTTGGAGAAAAACTAAAGAGTAAAGAATCTGATTATTTAAAACAAATGGCATGCATTTAATTAAATAACATGCTATGCGTACAACATTTGCCTAAAAATGAAAACAAACATTTATATGCAACAAAAGAGTTTGTGCAATTTCAAATAAATGTCGATTCTTTCTTTCAACAATGATATTTTGTTAAGGTGCATGTGCACATGTGAATTGATGAAGAATTCCTTCGAAGAACATAAAATAAAAGAAAGATGTAGAAAAATATTCTCAAGCATTATCACTCTAAAATATGCAAATTTTAAAATCAATTTGATTATGTATTTCAAAATAAATAAAATTCAAAATTGAAAATAATTCAGAACAATCTTTCATTAAATATAACCAAGTGCATTGAGACTAATCATCAATAAATGTAACGAAATACCAAAATCTTAAAGTTCAAGTAACACAACTTGGACCCCAAATATCAAAATGAACAACAAAAAAACAAAGACTCAGCTCTATTTTGAGTTCTACTAGGAAATAAATTGTGTACATGCTTACTAACTAGACAAAACTTGCACTCTCAAGACTTTAGAGTTAAAAAACTAGGAATTATTTTGTGAAGTTTTCCAATACTTGGATATCCTATATAATAGTGAAGTAACTCGAAATATTCAGCAGCAGCACAAAATATCGAAGCTGGTTTGATGTAATAAAATCTCTATGACTCATACTCAAACCAATTGTCATTCCCATACTCTGATCCTATATAACAAAAGATTCAGTAGTGAAAGTCACAGAATAACTAAGAGTACACATAAGTTCACTAATTGAAATTAAATTGAAAGGGCAACTAAGTACATAAAGAACTAATTATAATAGTAAAAAAGGAAGGAATTTTACTTGATCGATACTTTGGGTAACAATTTTAGATGTATCTACTGAGGTAATTGTAGAAAGAGATTTATTAATACAATTAAATTGGGTAAATAAGAATCAATTACTAATTATATGATCAAAAGCTCCTGAATCAAGTACCCAGGGGTCAAAAGATGCCAATACTGAATGAGATTGACATGTTATATGATTGTCAAACAAAAAGGAAGAAATAATACCAGATGAGAAACTTATGATTGATGCTTCACACTTTGGAAAAAAAAAAAGAATAAAAATAGCAACTGATCTAGCTATTTGAGAAAGTAGAGTTTCGTTGCTCAAATTGATGAATTGATACCACAGGCAAAGTCAACGAGAAAAGGCAACCAAGGCACAAGAGCATGTGTAACTCACACGCAGGTGTAGAAGCAGTGCATGATGCTCACATACGTATGATAAAGTGGCAGTGTGATGCACACACCAATGGCCTTTGCCAAAAAGTAGCCAACAAATAGGTCTATACAAGTGGTTTCACAAAAAACCTTGTAATGCTCTAGGAATTGTGCTAGATAGTTGCAAAATGCTACGTGCTAGGTGTCTAGGTTTCTGGTTTTTACTTAAGGGCAATTTTGGTTTTTGATTTGTGATTTTCTAGGTTCTATTTTGCTGAAAAAATAGGTGATTTGGTTTTGATGCTGAAATTTTTGGATTTGCTAGAGAATAATTTTGGAAATAGACTAAGATGGTAATAAAAGCAGAGTCTCTCAATGTGAAGCCTCTAATACACTTGAATTATTGAAAAGGGCTTAACCAACTACAGTTAGGAAGTCTATTTGTACATAAAAATTGTAATACAACAACAATAACAAAGCCTTATCCCACTAAGTGGGGTCGGCTATATGGATCACACAACGCCATTGGGCTCTATCAAAAGCCAAGTCTTCGGTGATATTATTCACCAAGAGATCCTTTTTTATAACTTCATTTAATGTCCTCTTTGGCCTCCCTCTGCACTTTTTCACAAGGCTAAAGATCATGTGACCAACTCTCCTTACTGGTGTCTCCAATGGCCTTCTTTATACATGGCCAAACCACCTTAACCGATTTTCTATCATCTTCTCCTCAATAGGTGCCGCGTCAATATGCCCTCGTATATAATCATTTCTTATCTTGTCCTTTCTTGTATAACCACACATCTACCTTAACATTTTCATTTCTACTACCTCTATTTTTTACTCTTGTTGTCCCTTTAGAGCCCACCATTCACTACCATAGAGCATAACTGGTCGTATAGCACTCCGATAAAACTTCCCTTTAAGTTTAGTAGGTACTTTACGGTCACAAATCACTCCAAATGCCTTTCTCCATTTTAACCATCCAGCTTGTATCCTGTGTGTGACATCTCCGTCAATTTCCCCATCGTTTTGTAAAAAAAATCCCAAATACTTAAATTTAGATATTTGCGGTATGATGTGATCTCCAATTCTTATCTCCAAATCATTTCTATCTTACTTCTTGTTAAACTTGCAATGAATATACTCCGTCTTACTCCTACTCAAGCGAAAATCTTTTGATTTCAATGCCTGTTTCCAAAGCTCCAATTTATAATTAACCTCTTCCTGCGATTCCTCAATCAAGACTATATCATCTGCAAATAGCATACATTTAGAAATATTCTCCTGTATGTCTCTAGTAAGAACATCTAAGACTAGATTAAACAAATAAGGACTCAAAGCTAAACCCTGATGTAAACCTATCCTTATAGTGAAGTCCTTTGTCTCTCCTCCAAGAGTTCTTACACTTGTAATTACTCCATCATACATGTCCTGTATAGCCCGAATATATGCGACACGAACTCTTTTCTTCTCTAAAGCCTTCCACAACACTTCTCTTGATACCCGATCATAAGCTTTTTCTAGGTCAATGAAAACCATATGTAAATCTCTTTCTTTACTTCGATACCTTTCCATCAACCCTCGTAGAAGATAAATAGCCTCTGTTGTAAACCTTTTTGGCATAAATCCAAATTAGTTCTCTGCAATCTTAGTCTCGTCTCTTAATCTACGCTCAATTACTTTTTCTAATAATTTCATAGTATGGCTCATAAGTTTTATCCCTCGATAGTTTGTACAGTTCTGAATATCTTCTTTATTCTTGTATATAGGCATCAAAATACTCTTCCTCCACTCATTTGGCATTTTCTTAGACCTCAAAATTTCATTAAATAACTTGGTGAGCCAAAAAATACCTTCCTCTCCTAAACATTTCCAAACTTCAATAGGAATAACATCCGGATCAACGGTTTTATCATTATCCATCCTCTTAAGAGCTTCTGTTACCTCCCCAACTCGAATCCTACGATAATAAGCTAAATTCTGTTCTTCCTCTTGGGTTTTTAATCCTCCCATATCCCTAATCACTCCTTGCTTGTCATTAAAAAGTTTGTAAAAGTACTTCCCCCATCTTTCTTTGATATCTTCATCTATGAGTAGAACTTGTCCTTCTTCATCCTTAATACACCTTACTCGATCCAAGTCTCTTGATTTTCTTTCCCTATTTTTGGCAAGCTTGTAAATCTTTCGTTCTCCATTCTTTGTCCCTAAATCTCGATAGAACTTCTCAAAAGCTTTAGATCATGCCTCACTCACTGCCTTTTTAATCTCCTTCCTAGCCATCCGATACCTTTCCCAATTCTCCGCATTGTTACACACATGCAAAGCCTTAAAATATTCCCTTTTGGTTTTGACCTTTTCCTGCACAATTTCATTCCACTACCAAGATTCTTTATCTCTCGGTCCAAAACCTTTTGATTCACCCAAAACTGTCTTAGCAACTATCCTAACCTTCCTAGCCATCACATCCCAAATATG